>JAOWBW010000533.1:0-372387 GCA_026119855.1 Campanula takesimana | reverse complement strand
TCAATAATCGAAATAATTCAGAATCCACCATAATTTTTATTGCGATTGAATCGTGCGATTAAAGTTGAAAACAATAAACCACATAAAATCACATAACACATAAAATCATATAATCCAATATTCATATCATGCTTGGCACATAAATAATTTATATACACACAACATGATCCAAGTATTGAATTAATCAACATGAACGGGGCTCTGATACCACTGTTGTTTTCCAAGTAACATGCGCAGCGGAATATAGCAATTAAAATTTTAAGAAACCCAAAGCCTAGATCCGTTCATATGATTAAATCAAATACAACAAGATGAATAAAGTAAAAAACTAACCCTTGATGCTATTAAATCTTCCTTGGTCTTTGGTGGAGAAACTTGAAGCTTGATCACGAAGAAAGTAAGACACGAACTTTGAAGATGATGAGCTTCACCCTCTAGCGGTATCCACACCTTGAACAAATATCAAAGGAACTTCTTTGATCTTGGTTGGTAGACCAAAATTGTGAAACACGTTTTCACAAATATATTGACTATATGGAACTATGAATTTCTTGATCTAATCAAGAATATTATTCTCTCAATGAATTAGGAATTTCTTGCTTAATGGTTGGTGAAAGATGCTTTTATAGGACCTAGTCATTAACTCTTAATGACCTAGGATTCCTAAATCCCGTCACCTTAATTAAGGCAAGTCCTTATTCTGCCAGGAATTCTGGGCAACGGTCGTGCCCCTTTATTTGGCACGGTCGTGCCAAATGGGTCGAAACCTGCCAGACCTCCCGAATATTGGCACGGTCGTGCCCCTATGTTTGACACGGTCGTGCCAAACGGACCGAGCCTTTGCCTGGTTTGGATTTATGGCACGGTCGTGCCGTTTAAAGGCGCACGGTCGTGCCAAAGCCAAAACCTGACATTTTTCCATAATTCCCATTTAGTCCTTTATGATTCGTTCTATTTGTGTGTGACCCGCTAGGATTACACTAAGTTGGCAATGGGCTCAAACATGAACTCATAAGATATGATTAGGTTCTAGCAAACCGTCATACCTACCCAAATAGTGTAACTAGATACAAGTTCGCATTCCTTTAGAATATGTCACAATCCCTTTGTCCACGATGTCATTGAACACAAGTCATGGTCAAACAGTCAACTTGTTTTTTGTTCAATACTTTCTCGATTCCGAATATGTTGATAATTCAAATGCTATTGATCCAATCAATTCATTTGAGTCCGGCCGAACATTTCATCAACATCATTCCTTCGAGGGCCCAAGCTTGACATCTCTCCGTGGAGGACAAATCCATTTAGCTTATTATTCTTCCACGGGAATCCGATTATGCCAATCATACCCTTTATAACTACCGTGTTAAGGTAGCGTTTGAATATGTCAAACACAATGTTCATCAAGTGGAAGACTATAATAACTTCATGTCTAAGGATTCAAATGACATAACTAATATGAGATATATGTATGACATAGACCATGACATAAATCTCATACAGCGGTCATGTCCAGTACCTTGTTCCAAACAAGTACCCATAAATCTAACATGATCATCCCATGATCATTTAGCCTTTATACTAGTGCTTAACAAGTACTAGGACGGAGATTATTATAAGTAAACCATGAACAACAATAATAATCAAACATCTCTTTATTGATATGAAATAAATGATAACATTACAACGTTTATTAAACGTGCCTAGGGCACCACTACCAACAAGTCTTTCGTTGGACTCCTTCCTGGCATCCGAGAACGAATCTTCTCTGTTTCCTGTTTGGGGTTGGTCTTCCAGGTTTGCCTTTTCATATGTTCAACAAAGTTTGTTTATTCTCTATTGCCAAGATTTTTGGGGAGCCCCTTTCTATAGATCAGCCTACAGCTAATCTTTCTAGGCCTAGTGAAGCTAGGGTATTGGTTCAGGTGGACTTGTTAAAAAGCTCCCTTCTAGGGTTTTCATTGATTGTGGTGACGATTTTGAGAGTTTTTTACCAGAAGCTGGTCTATATTAATCTTCCTCAATATTGTAAACATTGCTACAAGCTTGGTAATGACATGGATTCTTGTTACTTTCTGCACCCACGCCAAGAGGGGCCAAAAGATGAAGGGAAAAACCCTAATCAAGTTGCTGGCCAAGGAAATACTTTATCTAGATCAGATGGTATAGTTTCAAGAACCCTCCAAATCAGTACCTCATGGTAAGCCAGTAAATTTATGTGGAGAAAAGGAAACAAAGTGATCAGGTATTGGTAAAGCCCTCAACCAGCCCAATGGAAACTCTAAGGACAAGAAAGCTCAAGATACTGTTGGTAAAGACTCTTTGCAGCAAGACTCTACTAATACAAGTTCTAAGGGTAAGAAAGTTCAAACTGGTCCGTCTACTATTATCCACCAAGTTATTAATTCTGGTTCTCCTTTGGCACGGAAGCCCTCATCTCCTAAAGGTCCTAAGAATATATTCTCTAATTTGGTTACTAGCGGATTTAGCTTTCTTCCACAAAGAAGTGCTCCTTTTGTTTCTCCTGGTTCTCTTAAGGCTTCAAGTTCTATGGCACAAGAAAACCTACAAGGATCTAAGAATTGTAGTGGTGTTATTTTTGAAGATGGTTCCATTGGTTTAGATGAAGAAAGAATTGAAGTGCAAGCAAATAGTGTTCAGAATGGTTCTCAAAGGGCTGTTAGGGAGCCAAGGTCTAAAATTATTAATGTTGATGATAACAATGTGCTGGAAGATGGAAAATTTGAATCTGATTCTGAATTGGAAGTTGAGGATTCAGCCATTCTTAAGAAATCTAGTGATGGTACTATTGATAATCTGAACTTATCTCCTCGTGCTCCACGTGTTACATCAGATTTTGACATTCAAGAGCTCTCCTCCCATGCAAATGAAGTTGATTTGGAAAACAATGCTCCTATTCCTGGGAGCAAAAGTTCTTCATTGGCTTAAAAGCCCCTCTCTTCCTTTTTCTTTCCTAATCTGTTTTAATGGTAGGAGTTTTGAGTTGGAATATCCGTGGGATTGGAAATGCTTCTTCTATAAGGCGTGTGAAAAGACTCATAAGGATGCATGATGTTTCGATTTGTGGAATATATGAACCTAAAGTTGATCCTTTAGTTATTCCTTCTTATATTAGTAAGTTAAGATGTGTTGGTGGTTTTTTCAAATGATAAAGGGAATATTTGGGTTGTGTGGAGGCATGGAGTTACTTGCACCATACTCTATCAGATGATCAAGTTGTAACTGTCCGAGCTGCTCATACTCTTTGGCCTTCTCCTGTTTTGCTTTCCTTTGTTCATGCAAACTGTAGCAAATATGTTAGGAGAGGACTTTGGGATTACATTATTGATGGGAGTGCTACTAATGAAGCTTGGCTGATTGTAGGGGACTTCAATGCCATTGTTGATCAATCCGAGAAGCTAGGGGGCAAGCCTGTTGTTGACTCTAAAGTGGCTGAATTTGTGGATATAATTCAGGTTTCTAATTTGATTGATGGTGGTTATTGAGGTCACATTTACACTTGGTGGAATAAGCGGAAACAAAGGGCTACTATTCTTCAAAGGCTGGATCATGCTTTATACAACGATCAATGGCTTCAAAGTTTTGCTCAAACTTCTATTGACCATCTTAGTCGGACTTATTCTGACCATGCCCCTTTGTTGGTTAATATCCGGTTGGTTGATGAGGTACGTAAAGGTGTTTTCAGATTCTTAAATGTGTGGGCTAGGCATGAAACTTTTAAATCTGTAGTGTTGTGTTCTTGGAATGTTAAAATTTATGGTAGGCCGTTAGTAAAGTTTGGAAAGAAGCTTACAAAGTTTAAACATGATTTACAAATCTGGAATCGTAACACTTTTGGGAAAGTAGACCAACATGTTAAAAATGCAGAGGATGATGTTTGTGGTAAGGAGCTTGCGTTTGAAAATGATCCAAGTGAGGAGAATAGGGCTGCCCTCCACCTTGCTCAAGCTAATCTATCCTACCGTCTTAAGATTGAAGAGGAGTTTTGGATGCAGAAAGCTAACTTGGCTTGGGTGAAAGATGGTGATTGTAATACCAGATTCTTCCATGCTTATGTTAAGAAAAAAAGGCAAAAACTTTACATTCATCGAATCCGAGATGGTCATGGTAATTTTATTGTGGACCAAGGGCAGATTAGAGATGAGGCTATCAGGTTCTATTCTGACCAACTTAATGGTCATGTGGAAAATCCTCCGGATGATTTGTTGAATGTTATTCCTCGATTGATTACTAATGAGGAAAATCTGATGCTTATTGCTCCTCCTTCTTTAGAAGAGCTCCGTTCAGTGGTTTTTAGTATGAGTGGTTCTAGTGCAGCGGGGCCAGATGGTTTTACGGGTTCTTTCTATCACCCTTGTTGGGATATTGTTTGTAGAGACTTACATCGTGCCGTGGTGGAATTTTTTTCTGGTTTTCATCTCCCTCGAAGTTGGACTAGCACGCTCATTGTTACAATCCCAAAAGTGGAAGTGCCTAACTCTTTTTCTGATTTAAGACCTATAGTTTGTGTAACTTCTCTAATAAAGTTATTACCAAAACTATTATGTCTTAGGCTTCAAAATGTTCTTCCTCGTATTATATCGCCTCAGCAAAGTGGTTTTGTTAAAGGGAGAATGATTCACGAAAACGTGTTGCTTGCTCAAGAACTTTTCCATTCTCTCAAAAGGAAAGTTTTTGGATCTAATGTCGCTTTGAAGCTGGACATGGCTAAAGCGTATGATAGGCTTTCTTGGTTTGCACTTATAAAAGTTATGAGGCGGTTTGGTTTTTCTGAGGAATGGCTTGACATGATCTTCAGATGTATCAATTCTTGTTGTTTTCGGTGCTCATCAATGGTTCAGCTTGTGACTACTTCTCTTCTTCCCGAGGTCTGCGACAAGGTGACCCAATTTCCCAAGCCTTTTCATAGTTGCTGCGGAGGTATTAAGTCGTGGGCTGAATAATCTTCATGATCTCCATCCTCATGTGAACTATATAACGGGTAATGTTGGTGTTCCTATTATATCACATCTTTCGTATGCTGATGATATTATTATTTTTTGTAATGGGAGCATTCACTCTCTTGAGCTTCATATGGGCTTTCTTGAGTCCTACCAGCACTTTTCAGGGCAACTTATTAGTATTTCTAAATCTTGTTTCCTAACTGGGAGGGATAATGCGAATTTGGATAATGCTATTGCTCATGTGACCGGGTTCCAAAAGAAACAACTCCCTATTGTTTATCTTGGATGCCCTCTTTATATTGGTAGAAAGTCCAATCTCTGTTTGATCCCGTGATGCAAAAGCTTCGTAATAGACTTGATTCTTGGCAAGGGAAGCTTCTTTCTGCTGGGGCCAAGTTGGTGCTTATTAAAGCTTGTTTACAATCCATTCCTATTTACTATATATCCTTACTTGAGCCTCCCAAAGGTGTCATTACAGACATGAATCGCCTTATTGCTAACTTCTTTTGGAGCAGCTCGAAGGGGGACATAAATGTCATTGGGTGTCAAGGAAGGAGTTTTTTTTTGGCCTATTAATGAAGGAGGTTTAGGTCTTCGAAAGTTTGATGAGATGTCTTTAGCCTTTTCCATGAAACTTTGGTGGAGATTTAGAACTTCTGATTCTTTATGGACCCAGTTTCTTGCTGCTAAGTATTGCCGGGATTCTCACCCTATGGATGCCTCGGTTCGAATTGGATGCTCTCACATTTGGAGGCGCATGATTGCTGCCAAAAATCTGGTTGAAGAAAGGATACGGTGGGGAGTTGGTATCGGTGAGATTTCCATCCAAGAAAAATGGTTGTCTCATGATATTACACTCCTTGATCCTCGGCATGACCAGATTTTCTCTCTCTTTGTTGATGGTGTTCTCCAAGAAGACTATGTTAGAGACACTTTTGGGGCTGAATGCTTGATGGCCATTCAAGCTAAAGACATTCGCCTCATGGATGGCATGGATACTCCTTTCTGGACTCCTTCTTCTTCAGGAAAATTTTCTATTTCGTCGGCATGGAAAGAATGTAGAGTTTCTCGAATTAGAAGTCATGTATATTCTTGGTGCTGGGGCAAATTTCTTCCTCTCAAAATCTCTATTTTTCTTTGGAAAGCCCTCAAGGCTGCTCTTCCTACGGATGACAATGTGTCTCGTAAAGGTATCCCTCTTACTTCTAAATGCCACTGTTGTTTTAGTCCAGATTCTGAATCTATCTCTCATATTCTCATCAATGGTGAGATTGCCTCGAAAGTATGGTTGTACTTTGGTTCTATGATTGGTTTTAGTGTAACGGGGTTGTACCTTTCTCAAAGGCTTATTGCATGGCATGCATGTAAATCAGCTAAATGTAGCAAAATTAGTTCATGGTTGAGTGATATTTTACCCGGCTTCATTTGTTGGGACCTTTGGAAGCTCAGAAATAGATGCAGATTTGATGGGATTGTTCCAAGAATTGATAATGTGATTCATAGTATTTGGCACCAAATTGTGGATATTCTTCATGCTAACAAGGTCCGATTCAGCTACTCTTCCTCGGATATGCATATGGTTCGGTTCTTTGGCATTCAAAAGGCTATTAATACTATTCCACGGGCAAAGCTTGTTACTTGGCTTACCCCAACCTTGGATCAAGTTAAGCTAAATACGGATGGGGCTTCGCGTGGAAATCCTGGTATTTCCTCCGGGGGTGGAGTGTTTCGTAGGCATGATGGTTCTTTCTTATATGCGTTCTCTTGTTTCTATGGCCATGGTACAAACATGATTGCAGAGGCTAGGGCTGCTCTTGATGGCCTTTCTCATGCTCGAAGGATGGGTCTTCATTCTGTTTGGCTTGAGGTAGATTCTGAAGTGTTAGCCTTTATTCTTCTTCGTAAATACTCTATTCCATGGGAAATTTGGTACGTTATTCAATCCATTTTCAGAATTATGGAGGCTATGGAGGTGAAAATTTCCCATGTTTACCGTGAAGGCAACAAAGTGGCAGATTTTTTGGCTAATCATTCAGCAAACACTCACGATGATTTTGAGTTTCCGACTTTGGATTCTTGTCCTAGACTTTGTCAAAGTTTATTATTTTATGATAGGATTTTGTATCCAAATATTAGGGCATAGTTACCTTGTTTTTATTGTTTTTGGTAGGACCCCCCTTCCTTTCTGTAGAGGTTCTTATGGTATAAGACCCACCCTCTAGCTCTTTTCTCGGTGGTTAAGGCCGTCATTTCCCCACCTTTTTGTACCTTTTATTTCTAATTAATAAAATCTAGGGAGTACCGTCTCCTTTCGCCAAAAAAAAAAAATTGCTAAAAAAAAGTAAAAAATATTTTGTCACTTGTTGGACCTCACACTACATGCACAAATTCTTATAAATTGCTCACTATCAAGTCGCACAAGTTCATAACCCCAAACCCGTCGAGGCCCGTCTTAGAAAGTTTCAAGCTCCACCCGACCTTGACTCTCTCAAAGCGGTAAACCTCAGCCCGTGGCGTAGTTCATGACTATATGCCGAGGGTGACCTTAAGCCTCTCTTTAGCCGAGCAAAAGCCAACACAATTCTAGTTATGGTCTAACACTCCGTGACTAAGTCGGTTTTCATGTTCCGAGATTTCCCTAAACTAATGTCTTCAAACATACATGCCGTTTCCAAGAGAAACAAGTGGTTATCATGGACGAAATAAACTCCGTTCCCAAGTGGTTATTATGGACGAAAATAAAATCCGTCCCCGCATGTATGCTTTACTACATTAATTTAGTTTAATCCCGACACATGTAGGAATCACAAATGTGGTGGAATCCCGGGACCACGAGAAGGTCTATATACTAGTGTGACGATTCCACTATTTTCTTAGAAACTCCAAAAGGGACTCCGTCCCTCCAACTTATTAAAAAAAAGAGTCTTTTTCTTTATGTGGTTCGAGTCGTGTGACCACTGTGTGTTCTAAGCCTCTTCATGGACCGAAAGTGTTACTCAAGACTGACAAGGGCCTCTTCTTCAATTTAGGTCCAATTGGTACTTACCACATCTACCGAGATTCAGCAAACCGGTTAGTTCTTGAATTGATCACTCCAGCAGCTCCGACAACATCAATGGCCGGCGGCTCCAACACCGACAACACCATGTCTCTTGAGCAACTCTCAGCTATGGTCCAGATTCTTCAAGAGCAAGTCTCCACTCTCAATAAGGAGGCCCAAAGCAAAGATGAACTTTGGCAGTCCCATCTTGACAATCAAAGGGAGGCTCACGAAGCCGAGATGGACCAAATGAAAGCTAAGCTCTCCAACCTTTCCAAGGGTAAAGGTGAAGATAGCAACGAAGAGTCCGAGTGGACCAAGGGTTTATTTGAAAGCCCTTATGTTTGTGCTCGTACCAAGAAAGTGGGGGAACCAAGCACCGACAAAAAAGATCAAAAGATGGTTGATTCAATCATGGATTACATAGACCAACGTTTCAATGGTCTCAACATGGGGAAAGGCTCCGACACAAGCCTTTATCAGTCATCCATTCTCATGAGCACAATGGCTGCTCTCCCCGACAAGTTCAAGATTCCCGACATCAGCAAGTTCAAAGGCAACTCTTGTCCCATGGCACACATCGAGACTTACATATGGTCTATGGTTCGAAAGAAGGTCTCTCCGAAAGTGATGGCACATTACTTCCCTCTTACTCTCGAGGGGGCGGCAAAGGATTGGTATGCAACTCTCCCGCTCACAATCCGTCTCGATTGGGACGCCGCCATGCTTGCCTTCAAAGTCAATACCAAGGCAACACCACTCATCACCCGACAAAGAAAGAGCTCGAGAACACCACCAAAAGGGACAATGAGTCCTTTATTGATTTTACAAGGAGGTGGAATGACAAGCTTGCCGAAATTGTTGAGAGGCCTAATACTAAGGAGCAAATGGACATCTTCCTCAAGTGTCTAAAGATTGATCTCCGCACCCACCTAAGTGGGGCTTGCTATGTGAATTTTTCTTAAATGTATGAGGCAGGGGTCCGAATGGATGACTTGCTCAAGAAGATCAAGAAAACTGCTCCTAGCTTCCGATACAATGCTGCCTCTAACTCCACAAAAGAGGCTTCAGTCAATGCCGTCACTACCGACAAAGGGTAATACAAAAGGGTTCCTCCACCACAAGGCAAGAAATTCCAGAATGATCGTGTCTACACTCCTCTTTAAGGCATGACTATCACCGAGGCCTTTGAAGCCCTCAAGGCCAAAGGGCAAGTTCCTCCTCTCCAAGGGTACAAGCTCAATGCGATCCGCGCCAACCATGCCCATCACAAATATTATCACTACCATCAACACAGTGGTCATATCACCGAGGAATGCTTTATCCTCTGTAACGTGATTCAAAACCTCATCGAGAAAAATGAATTCATAGTTCCCAATGAAGGTGGTGTTAGGATAGTTTGGGGAGACCACTCATTCAACTCCAATTATGAATGAGGGCTCCAATGTTATGAATGAAATTGATAATTCTTGCTACGTTGTGACTTATGATGAGGTAATGAGGGGAGTATTAGAGAATAGGAAGAAGCAAAACGGGAATGTCAACATGCTAACTCGATCCGGACGAGTCATAGAAAGCAATCCCACTACTTCTGCACCAAGCACCTCTTCTCAAAGATCGCAAGCTCGCGACACTCCCGAAGATCCTTTACTAGTTCAACTCAAGAAGACTCAAGACAACATATCCATTTGGGACCTCATTGCATCTTCAAAGAAACATCGAGACCTCGTCATCAGCAATCTCGACAACACTTCAATCTCTCCAGACACAACTCCCGAGGACATTATTGCTATGATAGGCCACATACATTTTGGCAATATCATTACTTTTGCCGACATGGACCTTCCACCATTTGGGTCCGATCACAATGAGGCCATCTATCTCAAAGTGAGGGCAAGGGGGAGACCTATTTCAAGAGTTTTGGTCGACGGTGGTTCCGCACTCAACTTAATGCCTGGCCAAATCATGGTCATACTGGGGCTTAAAAGTTCAGATCTAAAGCCTTCTACTCAAGTGATCCGAGGTTACGAAAGCACCGCCCGCACAATTATAGGTATGGTGGAAGTAGACATTGAATTTGGGAGCATGGTTATGTTCGTCCCGTTTCAAGTGCTCGATGTCCCCTTTTCATTCAATTTTCTTTTGGGCCGACCATGGATACACAGTTCCAATGTCGTCCCTTCAACTCTCCATCAGTGTGTCAAATTCTGAAATGGAGATGAAATAGTGACCGTCATGGCAGAAATGTCACTATCCATAGAAATGGGGAACCCGTCCACCAAGTTCAGCAAGGGTTAGAAGACTCCACCCTCTCAGGCGTCTCGATCAACGCCATCGATAAACAAGGGGGAAATGGATCAGGGACCCTCGGTAATCGCAAAGTCCTCTGCATGATGAGGAATATGAACTACTTCTCCGGTTTAGGCCTAGGGAAATCCCAATAAGGGAGAAAGCAACCCATGGAGGTCCCATTTGTCAAAAACAAGTTCGGATTGGGGTACGAACCTTCCAAGGACGACTTGAAATATGAGCAAGCCATCAAGAATGAAAAGGCTCGAGCTCGCAGAGAAGGCCGGCACTATGAGTTTCCCAATTTAAGGCCTTACCGCAAGACTTTGAATGGCTACTTTATCTGCCAAGGGGAATATGTCCCGTACATAATATTTCCCGAGCCGTGGGTCAACAACAAAGGCATCAGAAAGCCCGGTCTCAAAGTCTTTGCTGATTGTGAGATTCAGAAATCCGAGGGGGAACCAATTCAAATGCCACTCCGAGAATGGTGGGGGAAGAAAGTGACTATAGAGTCCGAGACAGAGATTACTGTGGAGCCTCCATGTTCAAGGAACTTGCTATCATGGATGAATGCCAAGTCAACGCCATCTCCGACGACACCGACTAGGGATGTGAGCCTATCAGCGAGATCAAGCCAAGCTCCGAGCCGATCAACAACTGGTATTCAACAAAGGGACCCGTGGTATCCGAGGAATTCTTGATCAAGAAAATGGGTTGCATTCCGCCCAAGGTTACAAAGAAAGACTTATTGACATTCACTTTCGAGTCCGAGAGTGTTTCCGACATCCTCAACCAAGAGGATATGGAGGCAATAGCCGAGTGTGTTTTCCCTTTCTTTGCTAATGAAAAATTTGATCTTTCCTAGTACCCCGAGATTGCAAACATCATGATATGATGAATTAACTAATAATGAATTTAATGAACTAGTTAATAACGATTCAAACAATGATGAAATAGACCACGAAAATGAAACATACTTAAATGAATTAGCTCAACAGGTCTGTAGTCGTGGTGAAATGGTCCAGGGGCTGATGAAGAATTACATGTTGTTAATCTGGGTACCGATGAAGAGCCGAAGGAAACCAAGATCGGAAGCTTCTTCAAAGGGGAAGAGAAAGACAGATTGATTGCACTGCTCAGAGAGTTCATGGATGTGTTTGCATGGTCATACAAAGACATGCCAGGTTTATAAGGAAAGGTCGCTGAGCACAGGATTCCGATCAGAGATGACGCTAAGCCAGTCAAGCAGAAACTCAGAAAGATCAAGCCAAAATGGTCTCTACAAGTCAAAGAAGAGATAGAAAAGCTTCTCAGTGTGGGCTTCATCAAAGTTATCGAGTATCCAACATGGCTAGCAAATGTCGTGACAGTCAGAAAGGCTAACGGCAAGGTCCGTGTTTGTGTGGATTCCGAGATTTGAACAAAGCTTCTCCAAAGGATGACTTTCCACTACCCAACATCGACATGCTAGTCGATTCCGCTGCCGCCTACGAGGTTCGCTCATTTGTGGATGGGTTTGCTGGGTATAATCAAATTCTCATGTCCGAGAAGGATCAACACAAGACTGCTTTCATAACACCGTAGGGCACCTTTTACTACACAGTCATGCCATTTGGGTTGAGGAATGCTGGGGCTACTTATCAAAGGGCTGTGACAGACTTGTTCCATGACATGATTCACAAGGAAATCGAGGTCTATATGGATGACATAATCATCCATTCAAATGGGACCTATGGTCAACACTTGATCGACCTCCGCAAATTTTTCGAAACCCTTCGACAACACAAGATGAGGCTCAATCCCACAAAGTGCACTTTCGGGGTTATCCGAGGCAAAGTTCTCGGCTATATAGTCACTGAGAGGGGAATTGAAGCAGATCCCTCGAAAATTAAGGCAATCATTGACATGCCTCCTCCAAATACACAGAAAGAAATCAAAGGTTTCATGGGCAGACTTCAGTACATCAGTCGGTTCGTTCACCAGCTCACTTCTATGTGTGAGCCAATCTTCAAGTTACTCAAGAAGAATGTGGCTCTAGAATGGACCGACGCTTGCCAGAGGCTTTCGACCAAGTAAAGCACTATTTGACATGCCCTCCGGTTCTAGTTCCGCCGAACAAGGAGAAGCCTCTCTTGCTCTACATCATAGTGAATGGGTGTTTAAGTACTTCCCATCTCGTAACCTAACCCTCGAACCTCATAACAAGAATCTCTGTTATCGTATCAAACTTAGGCTAAATATTAGGTTTTTCTTATGTTCCTCTAAAACATAGGTGGCGACTCTACAATTAAAACACGAATAGACATCCTAGGAACAATAACACGCGCTCTAGCCAAGCCGTGCTCCTCCCGGGGTATCTACAGTGGCGACTCCGCTGGGGACGTTTGAGGGTTAAACTTCCATTTTGTTCAAAATCTACATCTTTTCTGGGCATTCTGGTCTCTGATGAGGGAGGAGTGCGCCTCTGGCCTTCTTGGCCTAAGGCGCGCGCATCCCACATCAAGGACCAGAATTGCCCGCCTCCCATATATTCTTCCTAGTTTCTCTTCTTTTCTTCTACACTAATCATTTCTGCAGGGTTACAATACATTCAGGACCAAGGTAATCCCCTGAGTCTAAAGTCTGACATTCTGACATGTTTACCCAGAAGCGGGCGCCTCCCACAGACATTGCGCCATACGCGCGCTTCCCACAACACCAGCCAGAGGTGCGAGCTTCTGGGTAGGTTTCCAGGACAAGAACAGGTTTCAGAACAGAGCAGATTTGATGGGTGTGGCACAGTTGCCTGCATCAGGCCTAATCTGGCCTTTTGGACTGTTTTACTTTCGTGTTTTATTTATCGGTCACACGGGTGATTCGAAAGTTGTAATTATGTGCTTATTTGCTTTTCTTTCATAAAAAAAAAGAGTAAAAATATTTTGTCACTTGCTTGACCTCATACTACATGCACATATTCCTATGAATTGCTCACTATCGAGTCGCAAGTCCATAACCCCAAACCCGTCGAGGCCCGTCCTAGAGAGTTTCAAGCTCCACCCGACCTCGACTCTCTCGAAGCGGTAAACCTCAACCCGTGGCGTAGTTCATGACTACATGCCGGGGGTGACCTTAATCCTCTCATTAGCTGAGCATAAGACAACACAATTCTAGTTAGGGTCTAACACTCCGTGACCAAGTCGGTTTTCATGTATCGAGATTTCCCTAAACTAATTTCATCAAATCATACATGCAGTTTCCAAAGGAAACAAGTGGTTATTATGGACAAAATAAAACTCCATCCGCAAGTGGTTATTATGGACGAAATAAAACTCCGTCCCCGCATGTATGCTTTATGACATTAATTTAGTTTAATCCCATCACATGTAGGTATCACAAGCGTGGTGGAATCCGATGAGTATATGGGACCGCGAGAAGGTCTATATACTAGTGTGACGATTCCACTATTTTTCTAGAAACTCCAAAAAGGACTCCGTCCTTCCGACTTTTGTAAATAAATAAAAAAAAAAGTATTTTTCTTTATGTGGTTGAGTCTTTTCTCTTGTTTGTGGGTGAAATTATTTTACTCAAAAAGTGTTTGTGGGCCATCCTAAGATCAACCATGCTCTTTCAATAGGTCCAATGGCTTCCAACAACAACAACAACAATGGTGGGTGCATTTCCGTGTCCAACGAAAGGCTCTTCAACATAATAAGAGCCACGGGGGAACAAATGGATAGACTTGTCGAGGATGCCCGCCGCAAGGACGATTTATGGCAAGCCCGTTTTGACCTCGAGAGGAGAATTCACGAGGAAGAGGTTTCCGAACTCAAGGCCCGTTTGCAAGAGTTCACCGACAACAAGGCAAAGGTCAACGGTAAAACATGCTCAGTGGCCCGTCCCTCAAAAGCCACAAAAGCACCGCCAACAACCGAGTTTTCACTCCTCTCCTAGGAGTGACCCGAGCCGAAGCATTTGAAATTTTGGTGGCAAGTGGAAAGATCAAGCCTTTACAAGGGTACCAACCCAAGACGATCAATGCCAACCATGCCATCACGAATATTGTGGCTATCATCAGCATAGCGGCCACACTACCAAGGGATGCTTCCTTCTCGAAACATCATCCAAGATTTGATCGACAATGGTGAATTTACCTTGGTGAAGAGAAACTCATCAAGGAAGAGGCTCAAATTTGAAATGGGGCTTCAACAGGAGATCATGCCACAAGGAGACTACAACGGCAAAGACAACGACAACAATCTCTGTTTCTCTTTCTCTACCTAGTAATAGGAATTAAAAAAAAAAAGAGTCAAAAGTCCTCTAAATGTGTGCATTAAGTTTTCTTCCTTCTCATTAATGTCAAAGTTTGAGTCGGTCTCATCAAATAAAAGTCGTTCTTGTCCTCATATACTCTTCCAAGTTGTTCAATTTAATTCTTGGCAAAATGATGAAAAGATATCTAAACAAGTTTTAGAACGAAGGCCATCACTTGAACGCCTAGGGGCTAAACATCGTGACATAGGCAACGACATCAGCAACAACATCAACGGCAAATCCAAGACATCAAGCATGGAGAAAAATCAAGCAAAGTTTTCAAGGGGGAACAAAAAAAAAGGCTCGCTAGGTTGACTCTTCAAAACAACCTAGGCAAAAGTTAGAGAACAAAAAAAATAAAAAAATAAAAAAAAATCCCCCTCAATCAAAGAAGTGCACAAGATCAATATCATTTTCCAAGGACGAAGCTACATCGACAACCATCACGACGAAGCAACAATTCCATCACGAAGAATGGATTATTCACAAGAACTACGGTGACCTGAGCCTCTACACTGGAGGAACGTAGGCAACCTGCGGGTCCGGTCTCATGCAAGAAAGAAGATATGTTTATCCCTAGTACGTTATGGTGATCGACCTTCATCTCGAACTTGTCAAGACATCTTTGTATGAGTCATTTGCCAATGAATTTATCACCTCAAGATTGAACAACTTTCTTAGATTTGGAATCGCTTTCCGTTCCTTGTCGAGTCTGGTGGCTTCTTATCTTTCAGCGATACTCCCAGTTTCTTGCAATCAAAGTGAGGCTTTCTTTCTCTTCTCTCTTAATGACTTACTTGCCTTTATGAGTCATTCAAAAATATATAAATACATGAATTCAATACTAGGGACCACTTCCCTAGTCAAGTCAATGTCACTCATCATTAGTGACAAAAGGTCTCCACCGCTAAATCACATGTCTCTCATCCTCACCTTGAGTCAATGCACACTTCCTCATCAATTGAGTAAAAAAAAAATGAAGACGCAAAAGAGATGCCCGCTAGATTGAAAATCCGAAAGGGCCGGTCTAGGCAAAAAACAGGGTGCGTCATAAAAAAAATGAGAGAGTGAGAGAGAGAAGGGAAAGAGAAATGGGGATCCCCGGCCTCTAAAGAAGACAAGTTCTACATTGAATCTCCTCAGCAAGTCAATTCCCCACCAAGTCAACTTCGGAATTGCAAAAGGCTCGACAAGATATGGCACAATCAAAGGTTGTCTTGGGTTATTGGCACAAGAGATATTGTTCTTGCAATGTGTATTATTGGGTTCATGAGAAATAAGGCCCGTGGTAACAAAGATCCATCCGAGAATGAGCCCATCATTGAGGGGTACGAGGTTGCACAAATGGTCCCCAGTAAGTTAATTGGTTTGGGCAGCAAAATGGCAACAACATGTGACTCAGCTTTCAAGATTCTCCAAGCATGTGCCCCTACAGTATGTCAAAAGGCTTCCCGAGAATAGAGTATCTCTTGCCATGTCCTCTTATGTTTGTTCCCCCGCACGAGGACAAGTGTCTGGCTTTGCTCGACAAATGATGACGCCCTAGGGGCTATGTGACTCAAGAACGAGAGCTTCTTCTGCTTTATTTGACAGTTAATGAGCCCTAGGGGCTACACTCAAGAAATATATGTGAGACTATCCTCAAAGTCTCTCAAAAGGGAATGTCAAAAAGCCTTCTTGTCATATGTGCTCGTTCCTGTTTCCCCAATCAAGGATAGGCCTTTCTTTCTCTACTTACAATCGGTGATGGCACTCTAGGGGCTACAGTCAAGTTTGAAAGGCTCCTTCAGCGAGAAGAAATTCACGTCACCTCCCAACAATGGCCCTAGTAAAGTCATTGGAAGCTCCCTCAATTAGTTTGACACCAAAGGTTTCAAGGGGCTTCGCAATCTACAATCTTTTGGACTACGACTTTACAGTAATCCAAGCAAAGGGCAAAATTAGGGCTTCACAATCTACAATCTTTTGGGCTACGGCATTACAGTAATCCAAGCAAAGGGCAATATTGGGGCTTCGCAATTGGCAATCTTTTTGGGAATGATACCCGAGCAATTCAATGTGGGGAATAGTCTTCATGGAACCAAGCAAGCTTCAAGGGTCTCTCAATACTTCACGTCAAAGGTCTTTTGGTTTGAATGAAGTACTCCGATGTTATGAATGATTCTCACGTTGTGACTTACGACGAGATTATGAAGAAAGTCTTAGAGAAAAGGAAAAAGATTCAATATGCTAAACTCTATCAAAACAGGGTTATAGCGGGAAATGCCATGGCCAGTCCCAATGTTTCTGCAATTCAGTACCCCCTTCTCCAAGATCAAAAGCAAAAAGTGTGGCTCTTACGCCTCAAGCACTAGTTGCATCCGAAGATCCGTCTTTAGTTCAACTCAAGAAGACTCAAGCAAGCATACCCATTTGGGGACCTTATCACACGAAGACCTTATCATTCGCGACCTCGACGGCACCGCAAGACATTACTGCATCTTTTGACGTAAGCTTTTCGCCATTTGGGTACCGACCACAATGAGGCCATTCAACTCTTTTTTTTTTTTTTTTTTTTTTTCGGCGAAAAGAGGACGGTACCTCCCTAGATTTTATTAATATATAAATTAAATACAAACATGGTGGGGGACATGACAACCTCAACCACCAAAGAAAGGAAAGCTAGGGGGGGGGGGCTTTACACGTAATGTAAATACCTCTACAATAAAGGGGAGGGGAACTAGCCAAGCTAAAAAAACAAAAAACACAATAATCTAGCCATATCACCTAATCCGAATATAAGGAGTTGAAGAGCTGTCCAAAACATATGGACCTTTGCAGTCTTCAGGAAGATCCTCAAAAGAGTAATAGACCGAGTTTGACATAGAAACCTCAGCTGCATTGGCTAATCCATCCGCTACTCTATTTCCTTCACGAAGAATATGTGAAATTCTGACCGAAAGCATATGCATTAAACGCTTTATTTCCTGCACTTCATACCAAATACACCATGGAATGTGATAATTCTCAATGAGAATTTTAAGAAGCACTTTAGAATCAATCTCAAGCCATAAAGAAGCAATACCAAAATTTCTAGCATAAATCAGCCCATCACGGACGGCCCTAGCCTCAGCCACCATATTTGTCCCATGCCCATAGTAACTGGAGAAAGCAAACAAAATTTTTCCCATTTTATTTCTGAAAATACCTCCACCTGTCATTATACCCGGATTGCCTTTAGATGCCCCATCAGTGTTAAGCTTGAATTGCTCTACCAACGGGGGCTGCCAAACCACCATGCGGGCCTTCTTACACTCGAAATTATGGATGGGGAGACCAAAATAGGAGAAAATATGAAATTCTACCCACGTAGCTCTAAAATAAATATTAAAAGCTTTAATAATACCTTGCAACGCAGAAATAACCTCGGCAATAATAAGTGGAGCAGCCATTCTTTTTTCTTCAAATTTTGCTTTGTTTCGACCTTTCCAAATTTCCCATAGGATAAAACATGGAAGAAGATGGGAGAGCCATTTGGATCCCTTCGGGCCATCTTTACCAGTGCTAAACCACCAGCTAGCTATCAAAGACCGAACATTGTATATTTGGATCTTAATCCCCATTAAGTTCGAAAAATGAGCCCAGACCTCCTTAGCAATACGACTATGAACAAAGAGGTGATCAAGGTCTTCAGTCGAAGGATGAGAACAACAAACACACGCAGAAACCATGGAAATTCCTCTTCGTTGGATTGCCAAATCAGTAGGAAGACCATTGTTGAGGAGCCGCCACATAAAAACAGAAATTTTGAGAAGGATGTGAGAATTCCAGCAATTCTCGAACATAGGGTCATGGGTACCTGTAGGTCTAGACACTTTCCAAGCCGAGGAAATGGAAAAGCTACCCGAAGTAGAGAGACACCAAAAAGGTTTGTCAGGATTATCAATAATCTGAATATTGTACCTTTGAATATGGTGTAAAAGCTGCTCTCCATAGACATCCCTAATATGATCAATACGGGGCTGCCCATTCTCAAAAAGACTAGAGACCTCAACATGATTTCCAGGAAGAATATAAGGAAAATCAGCCCAATGCTCATGAATAGAGATATCCCCACATCCAATACCCCATTGAATATTAGCTTCAACTATATCTTTGGCACCAAGCATCCGGACCCAAATGTGAGAAGCAAAGGACGGCTTGGTAGCATCCATCGGGTGAGTACCATGACAATACTTTGCTTCTATAAAGCTGACCCATAGAGATTTGGTACTATGAAACCGCCACCATAATTTCATCGAAAAAGCCATGGACAACTCCTCAAAACGCCTTATCCCAAGACCTCCTTCTCCTGTAGGCCGAAACATTTTCCGTTGGCTAATCCAATGACATTTTGCTTGACCCTCTTCATTGCTCCAGAAAAAATTTGAGATCAGCCTATACATGGCCTTTATAACCCCCTTAGGAGGGTCAAGAAGAGCAATATAGTATAAAGGAATAGCTTGGAGACAAGTTTTAATGAGAGTTAATTTAGCCCCATGAGATAAAAGTTTACCCTGCCATGTAGCAAGTCTCGCTTCCATTTTCTGCATAACCAAAGCAAACAAAGCAATCCTCTCACGACCAACATATAAAGGACATCCTAAATATGTCATAGGAAGGTCCTTTTTTTGAAATCCAGTAGCTTCCACAATTAAACCATCTCTATCTTCATGATGAGCACCTGTAATAAAGCAAGATTTACTCGAGCTAACCAATTGCCCAGAAAAAGTTTGATACCAATTGAGACATCGAATATGAGCATCTAAAGAATCTTTTGATCCGTTGCAAAAGATGACAATATCATCCGCGTAAGCCAAATGGGAAATCAAGGGGGTATTAATATGGGCTCTATAACGATATTGCGGATAATCATTATGCAACATGTTTAACCCCCGGCTCAACACTTCCGCAGCAATAATAAAGAGGGTGGGGGATATAGGAACTCCTTGTCGAAGTCCTCGAGAGGAATGGAAAAAACCACAACTTTCACCATTTATCAGCACGGAAAACCAACAAGAGGATATACATCTGAAAATCATATCATTCCAAACTTCGCTAAAACCAAACTTTCTCATAACTTTGATCAAAGCAAACCACGAAATCCTGTCATACGCCTTGGCCATATCTAACCTCAAACAAACATTTGAGCCCCACACTTTCTTTCTTAATGATTGCATTAACTCTTGAGCTAGAAGAACATTCTCATGAATTAAGCGACCTTGAACAAAACCACTTTGATTAGGGGAGATGAGTCTCGGCAAAAGGGGAGCAAGCCGAGAATTTAACAGCTTAGTAATAACTTTATTCGAAAAATTGCACAAGCTGATCGGCCTCAAGTCAGAAAAAGAAGAAGGAGAAATTACCTTCGGAATGGTGACGATAAGGGTGCTAGTCCAGCTCCTTGGCATGTCATGACCCAAGAAAAATTCTACAATAGCTGCATGAAAGTCCAGCTTGATAATATCCCAACACTTCTTGTAAAACTCGCCAGTATACCCATCCGGCCCTGCTGCACTTTGGCCACTCATAGACCAAACAATCTCTTTAATTTCTTGAACCGAAGGAATATCAGTTAACCGATGATTATCTTCTTCCAAAACCAACGTAGGAATAACATCCAACAAATCATTTGAAGGGTTTTCGTGAGGTTTTGAAGTTGGCCAGAATAGAAAGAGATAGCCTCTTGTTGAATATCTTCTTTAGAATGAATCCATTTGCCATTAGAATCCCGAATACGATGAATATGAAGTTTTTGTCTCTTCTTGCGCACATAAGAATGGAAAAATCTGGAATTTCTATCTCCATCTTTTATCCATGATATGTTAGCTTTTTGGCACCAAAACTCTTCCTCAATTTTCAGCTTTGCTAAAAGGTTAGCTTTGGCCAACCCAAGATTTGTGCAATTCTCATCCGACGAATTATTTTGAAGGAGTAATTCACATCTAGTGACTTCATCTTCAGCTTGCTTCACTTGTTGGTCGATCATACCAAAAACCTCTTTGTTCCATTTAGAAATAACCTTTCTCAATCTAGCTAAATTTTTGCAAATCGAACCATTGGCCTTCCATCCATAGCTTCATTCCAGGAATTATCAACTAAAGCAATGAAAGAGGGGTGCTTCAACCAAACATTCAAAAAACGAAAAGAACCTCCTGATTTTTGAGCCTCGGATTTGATTTGAATCACAAGCGGAGAATGATCAGAGCATGTCCGATTGATGTGTGTGACATCAGTCGCATGAAACATCTCTAACCACTTTATATTATAAAAAGCTCTATCAAGGCGTTGGTATATAGTGGGCTTTCCCTTTGGCTTGTCGACCCACGTAAAACTATTCCCTCTATATCCCGCATCAATTAGGCCAGTAACTTCCACCATAGCAACAAATTCCGAAACTGTAGCTTCCTTAATAGGTTTACCCCCCATTTTTTCATCTTGGTTCATGACACAGTTGAAATCACCCACTATGAGCCAAGGCAGATCAGCCATATTTAACTCAATAAGGTTGTCCCACAAATCACGCCGATTATATCTATCACAACTTGCATAAACCGCAGTTAGAAGGACAGGAGAATGCCAAAGAGGATGGGAGATTTGAAGAGTTAATTCTTGATTAGAATCATGAATAACCATACAATCGAAACCATGCTTCCAAAACATCCATATCTTGCCATTACAATTTGACATACCACCCATGCAACCCAGATTACGCTGAATCCTCTTAAGCTGAGTACTTGATAACTTTGGCTCAGAAATAGCAACAAACGAAGCACCATAGAGACGCATCAGCCTTTTTAATCTTCGGAGAGAAGACTTATTACCAATCCCTCTCACATTCCAATTAATTAGAGCTACCATTATAAACTGTTAAGGAAAGACTAGATGAAAGCAGAATCAAGAAGGAGGTGATGCAGAATGGCCTCTTCTCTTTCGAGGCCCTACCTTTGTGAATCCATCCTCATCAACACTAGAATTCTGACTTGCAAAGGGGGTGGAACCAGCTTGTTCAGTAACAAATGGGGCATTAGTATGTGGAGCTCGTGGAGAGAGGTTTAATTCAGAAATAGCATCATTAATCCCATCTTGATCACAAATCTCTTCAGTAACAATAGGGCTAGAAGAGGGCAGTTGTTGCTCTTTATGGCGAGCCACATTCTGGGCAACGACCTCCAAACTTGCTTCCTCCTCCTTTTTTGAATCCATATTAAGAACAGTACTGCAAGCTTTTTGTAAAGCTTTGTTGACAGAATCAGGAAGTGGCTGCCCTCTTTTAGCCATAGTAGGAACAATATTCTTCTTAGGCATAGGCTGATCATTAGCTTTATCATCACCAATATCAACTACTTCTATTTCTTTAGCCACACCATTAATCTTCGCTCCACTACTAGAAGAAATATGGCCATTAGTCTCGGTACTAGGGCCCTTCTCTTTTGCTTCAACCTGTTTAGGCACAAATTTTTTGACAGTCTTCTCAATATTCTGTTTAGACAGCAAGCTAGGATTAGCTTTATGACAAGAAGTAACATCGTGGCCAAACATCATGCAATGCTTGCAATATTTGGGGAAAGAATCAAATTCAACCTTTTGATAAAAACTGGAGCATGCATCCCCACAATCAATAAAAATTTCATGTGTTAATTTTTTAGAAGCATCAACCTTGATAAGAATTTTGGCTATGCTTGGACGAGAAAGTTCAGCCGTGGCTTTATCTAGAGATAACGGTGTACCAATCATAGAGGCAGCAGCAAACATAAAAGATTTGTTCATTAAATGGATTGGGAGGCCAGGAAAACCTACCCAAATTGGAATAAATGGAGATTCTTGATCCGGCCTCCAATCCGGAGACCAAGCCAATGTACGCATGGGGAATCTAGTCACATACCAAACATCTTTCATGAACAGCCTTTGATAATCCTCTTCAGTTGCCAACTGAATGAGAATATGTCGAGAGTCCAGTAAACCAAGCTTATAGTTTCCCTTTAACTGAAATTTCTCAAACGCAATGCGAGCATCTTCCATAGTAGGTTTACCATGCTGGAATTTTCCAACCAGCGTATATTTGAAAGGCAAAGCAAAAGCATCAATTAAATCTTTAGAAAGTTTAATGGAGGGGGTACCTTTATAGCTACCCGTCGGGATAACCTGTGTGAAATCCTTATTCGCATTGGATTGAGAGAATAACCCAGCGAATGATTTGGAAACATGCGTAGAGGAATTTTGACCAACTGGCGCAGAAGCTGAATTAGGAGATCCATTAGCAGGTTGAGGGGTCCGTTGTGTTAGCGGATTGAGAGAAGAATCTTGAGGCTGCGGCGCCAAAGTATTAGGGTTTGCATGGGAACATATCGGCGCAGAAGAAGAATTAGGGTTAGGGTTCGAAATTGATGATTGTGGCAAGGGTGAGTAATACGGATTACGGGAACTTGAATTCAAAGAACGGAAAAAGGAAGCCGAGGCAGCCATGGCTGCCGGCCAAGAGATCCCAAGGAAAACCCTAGAGAGAGAGCTCGTCTAGAGAGAGAAAAAATGCAATATCGCCATTCAACTCCCCAGTAAGAGTAAGAAGGAAATCTCTATCAAGAATTCTACCCGACAGTGCATCCGCTCTCAATACCGAGCCCACTCCGAGACATTTTTGGGGCTTTACATCGAAAGGTCTTCACAGCCGACCATCTTCAAGCCCGCAAGCAGCAAGTCCATGACATTTGGGGCTTATCAATCTCTCGAAGCTTGGGGCTTGCTCACGCCAACAACAAAAGGCGATTTATTTGAATGGGCCAAGAGCTGATTTATCTTGGGGCTATAAAAGCCACTCAAAGTTTGGAATCAAAGGTGTTCTAGGGGCTTTACAATCAATAACCCCTCGGTATCTCGGCATCGAAAGTCTTTTGAAGCCCCATAATCGACAAATCTCTTGGGGCTAGACATCACATTTCGTTAGGCACAACGGCGACAACAACAGAATTCAAGCGAGGCAATCCGGACTTCGACCGAACATGACTTGATCTTGGGTTGGCTTTACAAACACACAATGGTTAAAATGGTTCACCCACGAACTAAAAAAAAAAGATTTTTTTTTCTTTTTCTTTGTCTCCTTACTTGCGTAAAAGTATGTGGTTCATTTTTCTCCTAGCTTCTTCCCCAGCATTCTCTATAATCCTTGAACTACGCTGGTCTGATTCCTTTCAAGGGATACATAGGCATCCTTTTGGCACGACCAACCCATCATCCAGAATGTCATCTCACCAACAAAAGTGTCGACATCCTTCATCAAAGCAACGGTATCAGAAATCCATCCCGAATCAAGCGGCCATGGTAAGTGAAGGTATGAACATCATTCACGCTTTCTACAAATCATATCGCACACAAAAGCAATTTCTCCATCCTTTCAAAATCTCTCTCATACAAATCTGCTTTTCAAAACATAAAGCACCACAAAGCACAATTTCACACTTCTCACACAAGCACATGTATCTGCAAAGCATACATATAACAGGTATAAGCATTCACTCAACGGATTCACTAACAGATTCGTCAACAAAGGTTCACTAACGGCCTCATTCAAAGGCTCACTAACGGCCTCGTTCAAAGGTTCACTAACGGCCTCAGGTTCACTAACGGCCTCATTCAAAGTTTCACTAACGGCCTCATTCAAAGGTTCACTAACGGCCTCTTTTAAAGGTTCACTAACGGCCTCAGGTTCACTA
Organism: Campanula takesimana; assembly: GCA_026119855.1. Classification (NCBI taxonomy): domain Eukaryota; kingdom Viridiplantae; phylum Streptophyta; class Magnoliopsida; order Asterales; family Campanulaceae; genus Campanula; species Campanula takesimana. Next base: position 348,073 of record JAOWBW010000533.1, on the reverse strand, counting down.
ACGGCCTCATTCAAAGGTTCACTAACGGCCTCATTCAAAGGTTCACTAACGGCCTCATTCAAAGGTTCACTAACGGCCTCATTCAAAGGTTCACTAATGACCTCGTTCAAAGGTTCACTAACGGCCTTATTTAAAGGTTCACTAACGGCCTCAGGTTTACTAACGGCCTCATTCAAAGGTTCACTAACGGCCTCGTTCAAAGGTTCACTAACGGCCTTGTTCAAAGGTTCACTAACGGCCTCATTCAAAGGTTCACTAACGGCCTCGTTCAAAGGTTCACTAACAGCCTCATACAAGGGTACACTAAAGGGTTCACTAACGGCCTCATTCAAGGGTTCACTAATGGCCTCATTCAAAGGATTCACTAACGGATTCATTCAACAGATTCACTAACGGATTCGTCAAGCGGATTCACTAACGGATTCACCAATGAGGGTTCACCGACGAACTCATTCAAGGGATTCACTAACGGATTCAACAACGGATTCACTAACGGATTCATCAAGCGGATTCACTAACGGATTCACCAATGAGGGTTCACCGATGAACTCATTCAAGGGATTCACTAACGGATTCATCAAACGGATTCACTAACGGATTCGCCTACGAGGTTCCACTAACGGATTCATCCAACAGATTCAACTGGCGGATTAACAAACAGATCATGCCACCCCCTCTATCAAAATCCACTCACACAGGGAGCGCATCCCTCTCTCTCGCTATTTCAAATTCCTGCTATCATCGAGACTTTGTTTTTTTCTTGGTGATGTCCTCGGCGGATGTCTTTTCTTTCGTCGGCGCGTTTTGCTTCGCAATCCACGCTGCCGAGGGGCTCTGTAGACACCCCCGCCTAGGACCGATCACCTTGATTGCACGGTTGATTTTGTGTTTCTCCCTCTTTTTAGTGTTTTTTGTCAGTTCTTGTTACTTCCATTAAGTTCCTGGCTGACCCCGTTAAGTCCAGGGATTAAACTGAATAACAGGGCTGACTTCCTAGTCCATTCTGTCAAAAAAGCCTTCTCTGAGTCGCGCGCCTCCGACCATAAGAGCCAGAAGCGCGCGCCTCTGGGCGTCAGTTACAGATTTCTGACCAAGAATCTCTCCCTTGCTCATTTTACATGATTTTGCCCGGGAAAGATTTCTTGGTGACTGAGTTTTGGCACCAAAAACATCTCTTTTACAACTATAAAAACCCCTCTTCTCCACCATTTCAAGGGACTCTCTTTTTTGGAACAAGAAAACTCTAGACAAAATACTTTCGAGGCATTTCCCAAGAAGTTCTCTAAGAAGTATTTGAAGGTCCTTGAAGCATAGGTAAAAGTTCATCTTCCTCCTTCTTCTCTACTTCATCTCTTCTCTCTTTTACTTTAATCAAACGTGCAATCATCTCAAATCATTTTGGGACATGACACCAACGACTACTTCACTTCATTAAAGCTAGTCAAGGAGTCATCTCCCTACATTCCAAAACCCCTTTTTTAACCCCTTTTATCATCATCAAAGAATAGGAAGAACATTTTGATTATGTAGATTTTGAACAAGCAAGACCGACATTAGTCGGGCGAGATGGGTGTTTAAGTACTTCCCATCTCGTAACCTAACCCCCGAACCTCATAACAAGAATCTCTATTTTCGTATCAAACTTAGGCTAAATATTAGGTTTTTCTTATGTTCCTCTAAAACATAGGTGGCGAATCTACAATTAAAACACGAATAGACATCCTAGGAACAACAACACGCGCTCTAACCAAGCCGTGCTCCTCCCGAGGTATCTACACTTTCATGTCAACAAGGATAGCCAAGTGGTACTTCATGCTCGCCGGCTATGATATCACTTACGTCACACTCAAATCCATCAGGGGGAAAGTGTTCAGTGAGCTTGCTGAATTTCCGTGTGATGAAGTGAAGGGGGAAGACTTATAATTTCCCAACGAGGACTTGATTTGCACTACAACCGAGGAAAATATGTGGAAACTTTTTTTTGATGGCACCGCCAATAAGCATGGTTATGGGATAGGAATGCTTCTTGTCGATCCAAAGGACATCTACACTCTGATTGCAATCCGTCTTGAATTCGAAGCTACCAACAACATTGCTGAATATGAGGCATGTATAGCGGGGCTAGAAGCGTCCTTAGAAAGAAATGTCACAGATCTAGAAGTATTCGGTAACTCTATGCTTCTTATTAATCAGACATCAGGTAAATGGAAAATCCAAGACCCGACTCTCCAACAGTATGGTCAGCACCTCGAGGATTTGGTTGAATAGTTTCAAGACATCACGGTCATTTATTTGCCCAGAGACAAGAACCGCTTTGCTGATGCTTTGGCTACTATAGCCTCACTAGTTGAGTTGGCCAAGGGAAAAATGGTGAAGCCCTTCAAAATTTCAAGAAGGACTAGTCCAGCATATTGCATGAGTATTGAGATCAACGAAGTCCATAATAACCCCCCATGGTACACAGACATCATGAATTTCCTCAAGGACGGCACCTTCTCTGAGAACAGCAACGGGAAATCTCGAGTGGCATTACAAAACCTAACTGCGAGATATATGTTGATTGGGAACTGAGTCTACAAGAGACATCATAAAGGGATCAATCTCTTATGCGCAAATGAGACCTAAGCTCAAAAGATAATGCTTGAAGTCCACAAAGGCGAGTGTGGACCCCACATGAATGGGATCATGTTAGCCAAGAAAATACTCTGTATTGGCTATTATTGGACTACCATGGAAAGAGACTGCATTGAGAAAGTCAAGAAATGCGCCAAGTGGCAATTCCATGCTAATTTGCAACATGCTCCACCTTCGCAACTGTACAACATGACCACACCGTGGCCGTTTGTTGAGGCGTAGACATCATCGGCAAAGTCCACCCTATGGGAAGCAACGGACAGTCATTCATTCTAGTGGCCATGGATTAGTTCACAAAGTGGGTCGAAGCACAAGCTTATCGAGTTCTCAACGCCAAGAAAGTGGCTGAATTCGTGAAGAACAACATCATGTGCCGATACGGTATTCCTCATGAGATCATCTCCGACAATGGCTCCCACTTTAAGAAGGAAATGGATGCGCTTTTGGTTGATTACAAAATTACCAAGCACAAGTCATCCCCTTTACCTCCCCCAAGCTAATGGAGCGGTCGAAGCAGTAAACAAAACGATTGAGGTCATCATACGGAAAATGGCTTCAATAGGAAGGGATTGGCCCGAGAAGTTACCACTAGCATTATGGGGCTACCACACATCAATCCGGTCAGCAACGAGAGAGACCCCATACTCACTGGTCTATGGATCTGAAGCCATACTCTCAGTCGAACTTGAAATTCCCTCTCTACGGGTCTTGCTCAAAAATCAAGTCAACGAGGTTGATTGGATGCAAAGCCGATACGAGCAATTAGCCCTACTTGACAAAAAAGGGCTAAGACAACATACTCCCAATGCCATGAATCCCCTTGGGAAATGGGGACCTCGATGGATTGGTCCGTACATAGTCAAGAAGATATTGAGGGGTGGTGCAGTTTGACTCGTAGACTTAGATGGTGATCAACTGCGAAGGAGGTCAACCTCGACAAACTCAAGAAGTTCTACGCTTAACAAATGAGGATTATAAAAAAAACGCTCTCTAGGTTGAAAACCCGCAATGGCAGCCTAGGAAAAAATTAGAGCAAGTGCAAAAAAATAGCCCGCTAGATTGAAAACACGAAAGGGCGGTCTAGGCAAAAAACAGGGTGCACAAAAAAAATGGTCTTCATTTGTTTGAACTACGGAGACCTGAGTCTCTCTACGAGAGGAACGTAGGCAACCTTCGGGTGCGGTCTAAAACAATAATTTTTACCCAATCATTCATAAACAAGATGAAATTCTTTATTAAATTCTTAAATTATTTTGATCATTACAACGGATAATGTTGAGCTTAAAAGACATAAAACTTTAAAATCCTAAAACAAGTGGTCTATTTAATTGCAATCTTGGGGTACTAAGAAATGTCTAATCTTTCTTCGGTTTGGGAACCCATTGCTTTCGACTAGGGCCCTTGACCTTCTTGGATGGGGGCGGAGCACACCCGGAGCCACCAAGGTGAGAGAAGACGCTAGGATGGGACGAAGCTTCATCAATAATCTTTCCCTTACCCTTGTCAAAAGAAGCCTTAACGGGGGACTTGGACGGACATTTCCACACATAAGGGGAATTGCCTTTGCCTTTGCCCTTCTTCTTATTGGGCAAATAGAGTGGCCTAGGGGCTTCAACATGCACCACCGGCTTCAAGGGTTCAATGGCAACTTCATTTGGTCTACCTAAGCGGTCAAAGACACTCGGTCGTGCCTTCACAATAGGGACGGGTATTGACTTTTCGCCCTCAGGGACGGAGACTTTCACCTCAAAAGAAAAGGTCATGGGGGCCATTATTGACAAGAATTTGAAGCTTAAGAAGGTGGAAAGTATTGCAGAATATTGCTGTGTGAGCAAACTGGTCAAAATGGGTTCAAATTTATAGCTATTGGAGAATCCAGTTCAGAAAAGAAAGGGGCTATAAATCAGTAGCCCAGACGCGGGCGCCTCCGCCCTCGGCATCAAAACGCGCGTGCATCTCATGCTCAAATACAGGTGCACACGCCTTTGACAGACGGACAGAACAGAATAGGCCTTTGTCAATTCAGCAGCAACCAGGCACCCCAATGCCATCAACCTGCAACAATTTCAGAATTCACCACAACAAAGTCCAGGCATTCCCTCCACCCTCGAGTACACAATTGGGTACACATTAATTTGGTCCGCCCCTAAGGCATGTCTAAATTGAAATTAGATAGAAACTCCCACTAAGCTTAAAGTAAGGCGTGTCTTTCCTTTCATTCAAAGTCAATCTCAACATTTTCCTCTCTAAAGGGAAACCCTTTTGTTCGGTCTGCAATCAACTATGCCCGCACCCCACAAAGTTACGAAGTCAACAAAAAGTGCGGCACCGAATAGCTTACAGCTCCAAGCAGCAATTTGGTCCATGGTGAACCGTTGAAATCACCACCTCTTCATCAACAAAGTTTACTCAACAAACTCACATTCATTTCCAGTCCTCTATATAGACTTTAAAGTGGCAGACTGGTTCTCAGATCCAGCCAGTCCTCTATACAGACTTTAAAGCGGCAGACGGGTTACTTTAAAGCGGCAGACGGGTTCTCGGATCCAGCCAGTCCCCTATACGGACTTTAAAACGGCAGACGGGTTCTCGGATCCAGCCAGTCTGTTATACGGACTTTAAAGCGTCAGACGGGTTCTCGGATCCAGCCAGTCCTCTATACGGACTTTAATGCGGCAGACGGGTTCTCGGATCCAGCCAGTCCCCTATACGGACTTTAAAGCGGCAGACGGGTTCTCGAATCCAGCCAGTCCTCTATACGGACTTTAAGCCTCGGCCACAGTAGGTCGTTTTCATACTACCGTACCCACTCTATCAGCAAAAGTCGCTCACACAGGGAGCGCATCTCTATCCCTCGTAATTTCAAATTCTTGTTTTCATCGAGTCTTTACTTTTTCTTGGTGATATTCTCGGCGGATGTTCTTTCTTTCATCGACGCGTTTTGCTTTACAATCCATGTCACCGAGGGGCTCTGTAGACACCCCGCCTTGGACCGCTCACCCCGATTACACATTTAATCTTGTGTTTCTCCATATTTTAAGTGTTTCTCGTTAGTTTCTGTTACTTCCGTTAAGTTCCTGGCTAACTCTGTTAAGTCCAGGGACCAAACTGAATAAAAGTACTAACTTTCTAGTCCATTATGTCAGAAAATCCATTGTGAAGTCGCGCGCCTCTGCCCGTAGGGGTCAGAAGCGCGCGCGTCCCGTCACCAAGGCAGGAGGCGAGCGCATCTGGGCGTCAGTTACAGATTTTCTCCAAGAATCCCTCCCTAGCTCATTTTACATGATTTTTCCCGGGAAAGATTTCTTTGTGACTTCGTTTTGGCATGAAAAACATCAGTTTTACACCTATATAAACCTCTCTTCTCCACCATTTTAAGAAAAAGGACTTTGAGAGGACTTTTGATAATTAAGAAAACTATACACAAACACTTCCAAACAATTTTCAAGGCAATTCTCCAAAGAAGAACTTGAAGCTTCTTGAAGTCTAGGTAACACTACTCTTTCCTCTCTTCTCTCTACTTCATCTTGATTCTACTTCTTTTATTTTATCAAACGTGCAATCACCCAAAGCATTTTAGGACATGACACCAAATACCACTTCACTCTATTGGAGTCGGTCAAGGAGTTATCTCCCCACATTCAAAACACCCCTTTTAAACCCCCCTTTTATCATTATCAAAGAATAGGAAGAACATTTTATTTATGTAGACTACGAACAAGCAAGACCAACATTAGTTGGGCGAGATAGGTGTTTAAGTACTTCCCATCTCGTAATCTAACCCTCGAACCTCATAACAAGAATCTCTGTTTTCGTATCAAAATATAGGCTAAATATTAGGTTTTTCTTATGTTCCTCTAAAACATAGGTGGCGACTCTAAACAACTAAAACACAAATAGACATCCTAGGATAATCAACCGCTCTAGCCAAGCAGTGGGGCTCTACCGGGGTATCTACATGCAGCTTCGCCGATATCTTTCGTTGAAAAGCATTTTCCTAACCAAGTCTTTACAGACTGAAGTGCAGGAACATCGTTTCCCATGATTAATATGTCATCGACGTATAGCACTAAAAATAGTACTACGCTTCTACTAATTTTCTTGTATACACAAGGTTCATCTTCGTTCTTGATGAATCCAAACTCTTTGACCGATTCATCAAATCGAAGATTCTAACTCCTTGAGGCTTGCTTCAATCCATAGATGGATTTCTGCAACTTGCATATCTTATTAGAATTTTTTGGATTTACAAAACCTTCAGGTTGTGTCATATACACATCCTCAAGAAGATTCCCGTTAAGGAACCCAGTTTTGTCATCCATTGTCATATCTCATAGTCAAAATATGCGGCTATAGAAATTAAAATTCTTATAGATTTGATCATTGCTATGGGTGAAAAGGTTTCATCATAGTCAATACCATGAATCTGCCTATAACCTTTCGCTACAAGTCTAGCTTTATAAGCATGTACCTTTCCATCCATGTCAGTTTTCTTTTTGAAAACCCATTTGCATCCTATGGTTTTTACACCTTCGGAAGCATCAATCAAGTTCCAAACTTGATTATTATACATGGATTGGATCTCAGATTCCATAGCTCCAAGCCATTTATCCGAATCAGGAGATGCCATCGCTTTTTGGTAGGAAGTAGGTTCATCATTATCAATGATTTCTACTTCATTACTATCCGTTACGAGAAATCCATATCTCTCAGGCTCGAATCGTAACCTACTAGATCTGCGATGAGCTTGTGTATCTTGAACAGGTTCCACAGCTCCTTGTGAAACTTGTTCAGATTCCACTATAGGTTCAATGTTACTTTCGGGTTCTTGAACCTCTTCGAGATTAATTTTACTCCCACTGATTTCTCTGAAGAGAAACTCTTTCTCTAGAAAGGTACCATCTCGAGCAACAAACACTTTGTTGTCCGTGCGGTTGTAAAAATAATATCCTTTGGTTTCCCTAGGATAACCTACGAAAAAACATTTATCATATTTGCGTGCAAGTTTGTCAGAGATAAGTCTCTTGACATAAGCCTCACAACCCCAAATTCTCATGAAAGAAAGACCAGGATTCCTTCCAGTCCATATCTCATATGGAGTACTTTGAACCGATTTAGTTGGAACTCTATTTAGTGTGAACGCAGCGGTTTCTAATGCATGTCCCCAAAAGGATAGTGGAAGATCAGTTTGACTCATCATAGATCGAACCATATCCAATAAAGTCCGATTTCTCCTCTCAGACATACCATTCCATTGTGGTGTTCCGGGTGGAGTTAGTTGTGAAACAATTCCACAATCTTTAAGATGATCATCAAATTTGGCTTAAATATTCTCCACCACGATCTGATCGAAGTGCTTTAATAGTTTTACCAAGTTGATTTTGTACTTCATTTTGAAATATTCTAAATAGCTCAAAAGCTTCACTTTTGTGTTTCATTAAGTAGACATAGCCATATCTACTTAAATAAGCAGTGAACGTTATGAAGTATTGAAATCCTCCCCTAGCATTGCTACTTAAAGGTCCGCATACATCAGTATGTACTAAGCCCAATAAGTCACTTGCCCTTTCACTACTCTTAGTAAAAGGTGTCTTAGTCATTTTTTAAAGTAAACACGACTCACAAGTCTCATATGATTCAAAAATCATTTGAGCCTGAAAGTCTGTCCCCATGGAGTTTTGAGATACGCTTCTCATTAATATGACCAAGACGGCAGTGCCACAGTGTGAATACCCTTTCTGAATGCGGGCGACGCACGGGAAGTCTTTTCTTTATTTATCTTATTTTGTCTCTTCTATAGGATTAGGATATTCAAATTGGCATTTAACCTATTAAGAGTCGCCATGTTGTTTTTATCGAGCTAAAACATTGAGAAAATCTAACAGAGAGGGTTCGGGGGTCAAGTTACGATAAGAGAAGAATATTATGTAATCACTCCTATCGCCCGATAGATCGGACTTTCTATCATGATAAATGTGTTAGTAGTGTATTAGTGATTGAGACCGGATCCGAAGATTGCCTACATTCCTTTCGTATGAGAAGCTCAGGTCGACGTAGTTCGCACATAATTGGAATAGAGAGAAGAAGCGGGATCATGCATAATGAAGGGGGAGGAGAAAGAAACATGCAATATGATCACATCCTAGAATAATGATTATACCATTGATAAGATCAATGTGCAGTCATCACATTCATCATAGAAGAGTTAATGATCATGGGAATATTTACCTAAAGTTAAGGGTTTAGAAATAGTTCCTAGATCTCGTGGATCATCATCGGCTATGCATATGAATAGGGATTAAAACATTAGATCTAGCATTTTAAGTATGATAAAACATAGATCTAGCATAATAATAAGAACATCATGAATATATATGAGATAACACATAAGCATGAAGATCGCTACCCTAGTCATGGAGCATATTATGAATTATAGCAAGAACATGAAGAACACGTTATGAATCATATGGATATGGGTGCATAAACATAATGAAACTAGCATAAATCATATCTAAATTAAGAAAACATGTAGAATCCTTACCAATCTTGACAAGAACGAAGTCGAATCACGTATGTGGATTCGCCGGACCTTCGGGATTGCTAGAAAGGCTTGGAGAGAGAGTTCTGCCGTCAGTTTTGGCTGTGGAACTCGGGGAGAGAGTTGTGTTTTTTGATTATGAACTGAGGTCACCTATTTATAAAGAAAACCTCACCCGGAAGGACCGGCTGCCCGGCCAGAAAATGTGGCCGCCGGGCCAAACTAATAGTTTGGCTCGGTTCCCAAGGCTCTGATCAATCTAGACTCTGGAGAAATCCAAGATAACGTCTATCTTCGATCCCTTATCTGATCAGTCAAGAATATCTTCTTATCTGGGCTTTTCAGGAAGTTTCGGATAAGTCCTGCGCATCTTGTAAATACCTGGGAGGTTCCTGTGAGTTTCTGGAATGCCTAACAACTCATTTTCAGGTTGGGTACTAACAGTAACCCCTCGACGACGCTTCTTGCAAGGCATGGAGGGTCGTCGATTAAGAAAAGGAACCGATCTGAAACATGAGTTCCAAATCGAGAGAGGAGTGAGAAAAGGTGACCAGGTTGGTCAAGCGGCTTAACCTTTGTTAGGCTACCTACGTATCCAAAGGGAATCAAGCCGGTTGTAGTTCGAGAACTGGGGGAGAAAGAAACGATACATCGTCTTTCACTGGGAATAGACAAACACTCGTAAAGTAATAAAGTCGTGTGGACCCTACTGGGGATAATGGAAAAAAGAAACGAGACATCAGACTCTGGCTGGGGATAACAATCTTACAGGCACTATCCTGTATGAAGACCGAACATTCGTTAGAAGAAACGAGACATCAGACTCCGGCTGGGGATAACGATTCTACGGAAACTATCCTGTATGAAGACCGAACATTCGTAAGAAATAAAGTCATTGCAAATGGACTCTATTGGGGAAAGGAGGTGAGGCCATACGCACAGTACGATAACAATATTTAAGAATCGAGAACAGAATTAGGGATGGATTCAAACTTCCTATAGAGCACGCGTAATTGAATAATTTCTCGACAAACTATGATACTTAGAGAGGTATAATCCTCAATATCGCAGAATTCGGTAACCAGTAACGCCGATTGTCTAGAGCTCGCACGGGTTACGCCAATAACTTTCTAAATATCAAGGGTTTAAGGACGTTTCCGACCTTCAATTATAATGTTTCTAGGGTTTATGGACGTTTCCAACCTCCAATTATAAATTGATTTAGTTATTAAAGGATTTTACGACGGTTTCCTTAATCAACTTTAGGGTTTATGGACATTTCCGACCTTCAATTATAATTTTTAGGGTTTATGGACGTTTCCGACCTCTAATTATAGATTGATTTGGTGATTTATGAGGTCTTTCGGACTAAATTTTGGAATTTTGGAGGCCTTTCGGGCCGGATTTGATAGTTTAAGAGGTCTTCCGGACCAAATTTTGGAATCCTAGAGGCCTTCCGAGCCGGGTTTGGTAGTTTACGGGGTCTTCCGGACCAAATTTTAGAATCTTGGAGGCCTTCTGGGGCCGGGTTTGGTAATTTACGAGGTCTTCCGGACCAAATTTTGGAATCTTGGAGGCCTTCCGGATCGGGTTTGGTAGTTTACGGGGTCTTCTGGACCAAATTTTGGAATTTTGGAGGCCTTCCAGGTTGGATTTGGTAATTTACGAGGTCTTTTGAACCAAATTTTGGAATCTTGGAGGCTTTCCGGGCCCGGTTTGGTAGTTTTATGAGGTCTTTCGGACCAAATTTTGGAATCTTGGAGGCCTTCCGGGCCGGATTTGGTAGTTTACGAGACCTTCCGGACCAAATTTCAGAATCTTGAAGGCCTTCCGGGCCAGATTTTGTAATTTACGAGGTCTTCCGGACCAAATTTTGGAATTTTGGAGGCCTTCCGGACCAAATTTTGTTAAATTTTGACTAAGGGTGCTAATCTTGGATTAAAAATAAGCTGAGGGGCTAAAATGTAAATTTTTGCACCTGGGGGAATAACTGGCCGCGTGGCCAGTCCTACAGATTGGCTCGATTTTGCATACGAGGATCGCTTGTGGGTGCGCGAGATAGAGGACTGAGATCGTGCCACGTCGCCTCAAAACACTAGCCGCGCGGCTAGTCCTTTCGTTGAACAGACCCTACAAACAGCCACCGGCTGTTGCTTTCTTCTTCACTTTTCTTCTTGTCGGATTTAGAGAGAAAAAGAGAGATTTTTCAGAGGTTTTTGTTATGGATTTTCAATATATTTTTGGCGCGGATCAACCTTATGAACAGGGTGAAGGTGCGGGGCAACATTTTGAACAAGGGGGAGATGCGGAGCCACCTCACCACGAGGAGAAAATGCAGCAGCGGGGGAGGATGCCCGCGAGGAATTATCATCCTGATGAATGGCACTTCACTATGGGTCAACACTTTGAACATTACGTGGGCACGAACAAGCATTGGTCTGGCGGGAACTTGATGGAGACGAAGGAGGTAGAAATCTCGCTTTTTTTTCTTTCACTTTTGGGTATTTTATGTATTTTATTTACACTGGTCGTATTATTTTAAGACTGCTTTAAATTAATTAATTCTTGGTAGATTATTTAATTTATGAGATTGTTGATTACTTTGGGAACGACAACTATATGCGCAACAAATAAAGCATGCATGTACACTTTAAATATAGCACATAATTGTTTAATTGCCAGTTGGGTGACGTACCTTTGCTGTGTTTACCTGCAGAGGATGAAATCTCGTGGGTCCACGAAGGTTGTGGCAGAGATATGGAGCATGCTATCACCGGGTGGGGTGGTCAGTGAGAGGATCAGAGCTCTAGGCTTTGGTCCATTCTTTGAGGCTATACAGGCTATCGGGGGGACCCAGAATTACTCCAACCGACTTTACCGCTATTATTGGGTTGCAGTTCACTGACGTGAACTTTCCATTTGATGAGACTTTGTCTGAGGACCCGAACCATCAGGTTGATCTGATAGGGATGCCGTTGGGTAGAGGCGTGAAGGGAAACGGCTTTGAGGTAGGCCGTCTGAGGACCTTGTTGGAGGGAGCCATTCGTGGCTTTGTTGAGGGCATTAGCGACACAGACTGTCTGGTGCGAGCCATTCTGTGGTACAGCTTGTCACATACCTTATTCCCGAGCGCAGGGACATTTTGTCATTTTTCTTTACTGGGTGCTCTAGCTGATCTGGAGCGAGCGAGTTAGGTCTCTTGGGGCGGAGCCGGGCTGGCGGATGTGTACAGTGTTGGTGTTGGTGCCCTAGGCACGTTTAATAAACATTGTAATTGTTATCATTTATTCATATTGACAAAGAGATGTTTTGATTATTATTGTTGTTCATGTTTACTTATAATAATCTCCGTTCCTAGTACTTGTTATGTATTAGTATAAAGGCTAAATGATCATGGGATGATTATGTTAGATTTATGGGTACTTGTTTGGTACTGGACATGACCCGCTCTATGAGATTTATGTCATGGTCAATGTCATACATATATCTCATATTAGTTGTGTCATTTGAATCCTTAGACATGAAGTTATTATAGTCTTCCACTTGATGAACATTATGTTTGACATATTCAAACGCTACCTTTAACCGGGTAGTTATAAAGGGTATGATTGGCATAATCGGATTCACGTTGGGAAGAATAATAAGCTAAATGGAGTTGTCCCTCTTTGGAAAGATGTCAAGTTTGGGCCTCTCGTAGGAATGATGTTGATGAAAATGTTCGGCCGGACTCAAATGAATTGATTGGATCAATGTCATTTGGATTATCAATATATTCGGAATCGAGAAGTATTGAACAATGACAATTTGACTTGTTGACCATGACTTGTGTTCAATGACATCGTGGACAAAAGGATTATGACATATTCTAAAGGAATGCGAACTTGTATCTTGTTACACTATTTGAGTAGGTATGACGGTTTTCTAGAACCTAATCATATCTTATGGTTTCATTGAACCTATTGCCAACTTAGTGTAATCCTAGAGGGTCACACACAAATAGAACGAATCTTAAAGGACTACATTGGAATATTAGGTCGAAGGACCATTCAGGTATTTAAGGAAATTAGAGGAAGAAAAGTGGAAAAGGGGAGGTCCGGGCGGACCAGTGGAAGGGCGTACCATGATGGGTCCGGTCGGACCACTTGCCATACATACCCGGCCGGACCAATCGGTTTCGGCAAGAACTTTCCTTAATCCGTTTTCTTGCGGGTGTAGACAATTGTTACCTATTTGGAATAGGTCTAAAAAGTATTTAAACAGCCCTAATTCGCCCAAAATCAGGACATGTGTTTTTGCAAGCCTCCAAAGAGTTTTTGAGAGTTATTTCTTGTTCTAAGAAATCCCTAGATTGAAGAACAAGAAAAAACACAATAATATTCCATATAGTCAAAATACAATTGAGAAAACGTGTTTCTCGATTTGGTCTAGCAACCAAGATCAAGTGCTCTTGATATTCGTTCGAGGTGTGGATACCGCTTGAGGGTGAACCTCATCATCTTCAAAGTTCGTGTTCTTACTTGTTCGTGATCAAGCTTCGAATTCTCCACCAAGATCAAAGGCTAAAATTCAAAGGCATCAAGGGTTAGTATTCTAGTATTCATATTGTATGTATTTGATATAATCATATGAACGGATCTATGGCTTTGGGTTTCATGAAAATTTTAAATGCTTTATTCCGCTGCGCATGTTACTACGAAACCCAACAGTGGTATCAGAGCCCCGTTCATGTTGATTATTTCAATACTAGATCATGTTGTGTGGATGTAAATTGTTTGTTTATATGCCTAGCATGATATGAATATTGGATTATGATGTTTATGTGTTATATGCGTTTATGTGGTTTACTGTTATATAAACTTTAATCGCACTATTCAATCGCAATAAAAATTATGTTGGATTTAAAATTGTTTGGATTATCAATTTTTGATTGGATCAAAGTTTTGATAATCAAGGGATTCATGAATTGTTCATTCAAGGTTCTGATGTTCATGGTGATTGGATCATCAAGAACACCAAATCCTAATTGAATCGGGAAAAACAATTTTGAGAAAAAAAAATTGGAACATTAAAATTCTGGAATTTTCGGCGTAGGTCCGACCGGACCAATGCAGGCACCCGGCCGGACCATCTGGTCTGGAGCGGGGGTTAAGCGTTTGGTTTTGGACTTGAAAAATTATGGGTTTTTCAGAGGTAGGTCCGACCGGACCAGTGACAGTACCCGGTCGGACCTTCTAGTCTGGAGCGGGGAATGGGCAGTTGGTTTGGGTGTGGATCTCGGGGTTTGATTTTCCTATTTGTTTTGATCTTGTGGTTCTAAGATTGGATCAGAGTTTGGATGTTTTTTTTTTTTTTTTTTTTTTGGCGAAAGGAGACGGTACTCCCTAGGTTTTATTAATATGAAATAAAAACATTACAGGCGAGGTGGGGGACTTGACGGCCTTAACCACCTGAAGAAAGTTATAAGGGGAGGAGGCCTTACACAAGTTGTATGGTCCTCTACAATAGAGGGAGGGGTGACTACAAAATAAAGATAGCAACCTATACAAGTATCTAGCCATAGGCAATCTAGCCAACCAAAAAAATCAAAAGAAGCTAACCCAGCCGAGTATAAGGAATCTGGGCTTTATCAAGAGCCAAAAAACCTTTGCAAGTACGAGGGAGAGCATGAAAGGAGGTGAAATCAGAATTTCTTTCATCATTTGCAGCCACATTAGCTAACACATCTGCAACTCCATTACCTTCTCTCAAGATATGCGTGACCCGAACTTCCATTTGATCCAAAAGACGGTAAATATGAGCAATGATGTACCAAACAGCCCAAGGAATATGATAGTCCTTAATGATGATACGAGCCAAAACTTGGGAATCTAATTCCAGCCAAACACGATGGTAGCCACGGTTTTGAGCAATCATAAGCCCATCTCTAGCAGCAAGAGCCTCAGCCATCATATTGGAGTGAACTCCATAAAAATTTGAAAAACCATATAAGAAATCCCCATTATGATCACGAAAAATACCACCTCCTGAAGCAACCCCGGATTGCCTCGAGAGACACCATCAGTGTTAATTTTAACCCAACCAAAACAAGGTGGATCCCATTTAACCAATCTTATCTTGCGATGATAAGGGGGGGGGGGGGGGGGGATGGGCTCAAATTTAAGACATCAAAAAATTGAGAATCACCAAAAGACCTTGGGAATGAAAGATTAAAAGATGCAGCAATATTAGAAGCATGCATACGAACCTTTTGAATAATGCTATTGGGACCATCTTTATCCCTTCAAATCTGCTTTTATTGCGAGCAAACCAAATCTCCCACACAATAAGAGCAGGAAGGAGATTAGAAAGCCATTTAGAGATGGGAGAATGGGGATGAGAGGGGCCTTGCCACCAACAACAAAGGGCCTGATTGAGGCTACCCAAAGGAGTTCGAATACCACAAAGGTCACTGAAGTAATCCCAAACACAAGTTGCACACGAACTCTGAATAAGGATATGATCAATAGAGTCCTCACTAGCAGCTGGGCAGCATTCACACTTAGAAGCCAAAGAAACTCCCTTATTTCTGATCTTATTATCCAAACGCAGTCCCCCATGTAAAGCACGCCATAAGAAAACTGAGATTTTTTTTTGGAATAAAATTATTCCAGCAGAACCCATAGATAACTGAACGGGTCCTACTAGATCTGCATTCTTGCCATGCGGAGTTCACAGAGAATTTACCCGACACAGAAGGCATCCATATAGGACTATCCGGATGAGTAGAGAGGGAAATAGAATTGCGTTGGAGCAGATTTAGTAATTGATCCCCATAGGCAGCCCGAATATGATGAATACGAGGCTGCCCATTCTCAAATAAGGTGTGAATCTGAACATGCTCAAAAGGAAGCGGCCCCATATCTCCGTCTAACCAATGCTCATGAATTGAGAGATTTCCCCTACCGATTCTCCAAGCTAAACGGTCTTCCACCATATTTTTAGCCTTTATCATTCTTTTCCAAGTATGGGAAGCAAAAGATGTAAGAATTGCATCCATAGGATGAATATTTCTACAATATTTTGCTAACATAATATTGCTCCATAAAGAATCATTACACCGAAAACGCCACCATAATTTCATAGCACAAGCCATAGAAATATCCTCAAATCGGCGTAAACCCAAACTGCCCTCTTCAAAAGGCCAGCACATTTTTTTCCAAGAAAGCCAATGAAGTTTTTGGTTTCCATCATTGGAGCTCCAAAAAAAACGCACAATAATCTTCTCCATAGCACGAAAAACTCCTTTTGGAAAATCCAGAATAGAAATATAATAAAGGGGGATTGCAGCAAGACAAGATTAGATAAGCGTAAGTTTAGCTCCAAAAGAGAGAAGCTTACCTTTCCACGAAGCAAAACGATTTTCCATTTTCTGAATAATAAAATGGAAAATGCTAAGCTTCTTTCTTCCCGTATATAAAGGACAGCCCAAATATTTAAGAGGAAGATCTTGTTTAGAGAAACCCGTAGTAGCAGCAATTTCATTCTCTCTACTATTATTTTTCCCCACGATGAAACAAGACTTGTGGATGTTGACAAGTTGTCCGGAGAATCTTTGGTACCAGTCAAGATAGCGCATATGGCTTTCTAAAGAATTTTTCGATCCATTACAAAAAATAACTACATCATCGGCATAGGCTAGATGTGATACCATAGGGGTACCAATATGAATGCGAAATCTGAAATGGGGGGAAACCGTGTGCAAGTGATTATGACCTCGGGACATCATCTCAGCAGCAATAATGAATAAATAAGGATAGAGAGGATCACCTTGACGCAATCCTCTCGTGGAATGGAAAAAACCACTACTTTCACCATTTATAAGAACTGAGAACCAGCTGTTTGAGATGCATCTATAGATCAAATCCACCCATGTCTCGCTGAAACCAAATTGTCTCATCACCTTTATTAGCCCAAACCAAGAAAGATGATCATAAGCCTTAGCCATATCCAACTTTAAGGCCACATTCGAGCCCCTCACCTTCTTATCAATAGATCGCAGAATTTCTTGAGCCAAAAGAACATTCTCGTGAATAAGACGACCTTGGACAAAACCATTTTGTTGAGGAGAAATAATGCGGGGCAAAATGGGGGCAAGACGACATGTAAGAAGTTTTGTTACCACTTTGTTACAGAAATTGCAAAGACTAATCGGTCTAAGGTCCGAAAAGGAAGTAGGGGATTCCACTTTAGGAATAGTGACAATAAGAGTACTAGTCCAGATCCTAGGCATAGAAAAACCCGAAAAGAAATCTTTAATAGCTCGAAACAAGTCATCTTTAATAATATCCCAGCAGCCTTTATAGAAATCGCCCGTAAAACCATCTGGACCAGCTGCACTTTGGCCATTCATACCAAAAACAATGGTTCTAATCTCTTCCATGGAGGGGGCTGTCGTGAGATGGATGTTATCCTCCTAGGTAATCATTCTTGGAATCAAAAAGAGGTAGTCACCCGGAGGAATATCACAATGGCCTTGAAGTTGCTCCGAATAAAAGCCTACAGCTTCTTCTTTAATGTCTTCCATTTTAGTGAGCCAATTACATTCTCTATTTCTGATTTTATGGATATGTAAATGCTGCCGTATTTTCTTAACCGTAGCATGAAAGAATTTGGTGTTCCGGTCCCCCTCTTTTAACCATTTAAGATTAGCTTTTTGAGCCCAAAGATCTTGTTCAATTTTCAACTTTTTAAGTAGCTGAGCTTGAGCCAAGCCGAGGGCTGCCCTAGATTCATCATCACCAGTTTGTTGGAGTTGAACCTCACAAGCCAGAACCTCATCTTCAGCGATCTTTATTTGTTGTTCAACCCTTCCAAAAGTGTGTTTATTCCAGCCAATTAAAGCTTTTCGAAGCCGCCCAAGTTTCTTAGCAAAACACACCATGGGCCTACCATCCATAGGATCAAGCCAAGAATTTCTAACCAAGTCAATGAAACCATGATGTTTAAGCCAAATATTTAGAAAACGGAAAGAGCCTTTGATATTGGTGGCTGCAACTTGAACATTGATGAGTAAAGGAGCATGATCTGAACAAATCCGAGCGAGATGAGAAACATGGGTGGAGTGAAATAGATTGAGCCATTGTTCATTATATAACGCCCTATCAATCCGCTGAAAAATAGCCCTTCTACCCCTTCTTTTATTAGTCCATGTAGCCATATTTCCAGAATAACCCGCATCCATAAGATTAGCAAATTGAATCGTATCAGAAAAATCCGTAGCAGCCGTAACATGAAAAGGTTTGCCTCCAATTTTCTCCGATTGTTCAAGAACCACATTAAAATCTCCCACAACCATCCATGGATATTTGACCTCACTAATATGCATAAGCTCCTCCCATAAAGATATTCTTGATAACCTGGTACAATTTGCATGAACAAAAGAAACCCACACATTCTCATGCCATAAAGGATGGGAAATTTGAACAGTTATAGCTTGAACTGAATCATTGATTACCGTACAAGTTAAACCATGTTTCCAGAAAATCCAAACCCTATTGCTCATATTTGCAATTCCCCTTTCACACCCAAGTTTTCGAGCATAAGAGTCTATATTCATACCACTGATTTTAGGCTCATAAATAGCAGACAAAGAAATATTATATGAGCAAAATAAACGCTTTAATCTTCTCACCGTAGCACCGTTAGCGATACCACGCGCATTCCAACTATACCACGCGCATTCCAACTAATGAACGACACCATTGATCCACAAAAAAAATAGAAAATAAAGGAAAGAACACCAAAGAAACCAAAAGGAGGGAGTACCTCAACTATGTGAAGAATTGATTAGGGCTGTGAAGGCCCTGTGTAGATGTATTAGCAGCCCTTTTCTTCCTATTAGAGACCAGGGTAAACCCTTCATCATCAACCTATTTCTTGGAGGCACTATTAGCTTTAAATTCCGAGTGAAGAAAACGAACATATTCATGAGAAGTTACCCGAGGAGCCCTTGGAGACAGATTTAAGGATCCCTCCATTTTACCAATTGACTTGGACTTCGGGGTTGAGATATTTGGAAGGGTAGCCATATCATCACCAATAGCGGAACAAAGCTTAATAACATCTTGTATAGGAGGGATATTAACCTTAGCCATCTCCAAAGAGACAACATTATCCAATCTTTTTTTTGATAGAGCATCATTCACAGCCTTAGGAAGAACCAGACCTCGCCTAGCAGTCCGAGGAACCTCATCTACTGGTTTGGTCTTAGAAGGCTCCCCAATAATCACGGCTTCCTTATCTTTTTTTTAACAACAGCAATATTCTTGTCAGTGCCATCTTTATTTTTTATAAAAACATCTTTTCCAGCCCCCTTATCATTCTGAGAATGCTTTTGAGTTGCCAAGGCTGGATTAGCTTTTCTACATGAGGAAAGATCATGACCAAACATAAAGCAATGTTTGCAATATTTTGGAATGTTATCATATTCAACTTTCTGGTAAAAGCTAGGCATAACATCTCCACAATCAACAAAAACCTCATAAGGAAGCTTCTTAAGAACATCAACTTGAACCAAAATCTTAGCAATGCTTGGCCTAGATAATTCAGCGGTTGCCTTATCAAGAGAAAGAGGCGTACCAATCATCTTCGCCAACGAGAACAAAAACAATTTATTAAATAAGTAAACGGGTAAACCTGGAAGTCCCACCCACACCGGGATGATGGAAGACTCTTGTTCGGGCCTCCATTCCGGTGACCAGGCCAACGTCCTCATAGTATACCATGCCACATACCAAACATCCTTCATGAACAACCTCTGATAATCTTCCTCATTTGAGAGCTGGATTAAGATGTGACGAGAGTCAAGGTGACCTAATTTGAAATTCCCTTTAAGATGGAATTTAGCAAAACTGATTCGGGCATCTTCCATAGACGGCTTGCCATGCATAAATTTACCGACAAGGGTGAAAGCAAAAGGCTTTGCAAAAGCTGCTATCATATCTTTGGTTAATTTGATAGAAGGAGTACCCTTATGGATGCCAGTCGGAATTGAGGTAGGAACATATGCGCCAGATCGTGAAAGATTTGTTTGAGAAAATAAATCTGCAAAAGATTTGGAATTTTGGGGTGAGAACCAAGGATTAGGGTTTACGATCCCAGGAATACCATCAGAGGATTGCGATTTTGGTGGAACATGTTTATTGGAGTTGGGGATCCTACTTTCAGAAGGAATAGAAACAGAATCATGACCATTAGCCGACGCCGCATTGGTACATGCATGTGGCGGCGCATTAGGGTTTCCGGAAGAAGCTGGGGGATTCATTGTCGAGATCAGGGAAGGAGTATAATAAGGATTATAGTTACTTGAATTCACGGACGGGAAGAAGGAGACCGATGCAGCCATGGCTGCCGGCAAACAGCCCCTAGGGCTAAACCCTAGAGACGGAGAATAGGGAATCCGGCTAGAGAGAGAAAGTTAGAGAGAGACTTCTCGTTTAAAGGGGGTTCTAAGATAAACAGAACAAGATCGGAGTGCCCGGATTTTGTTCCTGCATGATTTCTTCTTTTGACAGGGGCCGGCGGAGGCACTTCTGAAGTGGGAGGCGGGCGCCTCGGATGGTGGATGTGGGACGCGCGCGCTTCCCAAGTGGGTGGCGCTTCTGGGGACCGAATTTTGGGGCTTGACATTTGCTGGCCAAAAGATCCCCAACAGCTATAATATCAGCCTCTGTTCGAACTCCTTCTTCCAACAGCTCTTTTCTGCCATTCTTGAACATCTTTTCTTTGCTCAATTTAGCTTGTAATCCACTTTTGCCATGGCCTCCAATTCTTTCACCCTTGATACCAAGGTTATTGGTGAATATGAGAAGGATTTGTCCACTTTTGTGTACTCTTTCAAGACTCACCCCAAGAAGGCTTTTGTCAAAGACTTTGGATTCCGCATTCTCTTCACGTTACGGATGTTGAAGCCGGACTGAGATTTGTTGAAGGCCGCTGCAGCTTTTTGGGATTGTGACAGTCACACCTTTAATTTTTCGGCAAATGAAATAGTGCCGACCGTTGATGACTTTGGTGCCATTCTTGGCATGCCGCTGGTGGGTCAAATTGCTGCCCCCAAATATCATCGTGGAGTGATCGATTCTTGGTCCGACTTGTTGAACCTTCCCATCAGAGACGTGAGAAAGATGTTGCATGGTACCGTGGTAGATATAACCGAGTTGCCAATGTTCTTCAGTTTGCATTCGGAGGACCCGGTGGTTCAGTCCTTCAAGAGGAGTGCCATGGCGGCTTGACTTTTCAATGAAGTTCTTTTCATTATGCCCTTCGGGACGGCGGACGCGCAGTTGGCTGAGATTATCTTACAGGCCAAGGAGCAACAATTCAGTATAATCCCTCTTATAGTAGGGGAGACCCTTCGGGGAAGCCCCTTGCTTCTAACCATATGGCTCCGGGAACACTTTAGGGTTTATTCTTCGGAAGGTGATCTGTCTCCCTTTGCTGTTCACCGAAGAAAGTTGCTGATTCGAGACTTGACTGAGGATGATTGGAAGAAATTTATTGCTTCCCGGTCGTCGACTGACATTGAGTGGTGCCTTCCCTCTTAGGGTCTTCGTCCTTTCGTGGAATGGATTCCGAGTTTTGAACATGTGGTCCTACCCAGCCTAAGAGATTCTTCATTTTACCAGCCGGAGCGGGTTTTGAGGCAGTTTGGTCGCCAACAGATCATTCCTTTCCCAAGGAGCGGGGTGTTTCGCCCGGTTTCGTATATGGGTCCGGACTTTTCAAAGGAGCTCCAATTGGCTTGGGGAGATGACCGTCATCAGTGGGCTTCTGCCCCCATTCATCGGGGTAGTATCTTTCTTCCCGAGAGTTATTTGGACTATCAGTTTGGTACTCTATGGATGCTAATCTACGTTCATCGAGATTGTGTTTCCCAAACTTGATCGCATTCAAAGTTTCAAAGATAAACGAAGTTAGAATTATGAAGAGTTTATAATTGCTAAAATTGAGAAACAAAGTTCTTGATTCAAATATTGGAGATCCATGTGGAATTGTGGATGAAATTGGCATACGTTCATCGAGACCATCTATTTCTTATATGTTCATCGCGGCCATCTATTGCTTAGTTTCGGCCACATGGACTACTTTCGTAGTTTCTTGAATTAGTGCGGAATTGTGGTTGCCTTATGGCTTAGTTCGGCCGCACTTCTTGTTGTCTTGATTTGGAGATGATAACCAAAGTTCAAAGAGTCTCATCCTCATAATTATAGAGAAACTAATGACACATAAATATTATTCTTAAATTAATGATGATTAATTTAGTGGCTAAACTTGATGCGTAACATGTTTATATTATGTGCTCATAAATGTGTTGAATGATATATGTGATTAAACCTTCAAAGAAAGTTTTAAGTCCTTTATTGCCATGCCATGATTAAAACACTTGTTAGTACATGGGTGATTTTGATGTAGATTCGCCCTAGCGAGATGCATTAATTTTATTTATGTATGAGCAAGATAGATAATGTGGGCACGCCCTAGCGAGGCACATTAACTATACGTTTAAAATGGTTGGATTTAATTAGGCGTCAAAACAGTTTTTGGCCTAGGCAAAGATGAGATTAAACATGGTTTTTAAATTGGATTTCTTAAAGAATTTCAGAAAAGGATCTAAGAATCATATGGGATATGATTGACATGATTGTCTACCTAATTAATTTGATTTTGTGTAATCCGCCTTAGCGGACTTGAAATTAAATTAAAGTTGGATATTATCCCATTTAAATTATATTATACATTGGATGTATAAGAAAGTTGTATAATTTAGTGGGAGTATTTTTTGGAAAAATACACAGTTTATTTCTTTAATGAAATTGGTACTTATTAAATTTTAGAAATTTTGCATAATTGTAGATAATGACTACCAACACTCAATCAATTTCGTTGCGATCGATCCTTTAGAAGGATAAGCTCCAAGAGAATGGTACGAACTTTATGGATTGGATCCGTAGCCTAAGAATAGTTCTTAGGCAAGAAGATAAGTTGTACATTCTCGATGGGCCTCTTCCTGTTGAACCAGAAGCCAATGCCCCTAGGGAAGAAAAAGACAATTACAAGAAACATCGTAATGATTCTAGAGATGTAAGTTGTCTCATGCTTGCTACTATGTGCTCAAAACTGCAACAAAGTTTGGAACATTTGGAAGCCTATGAGATAGGCGTGGAGTTAAGAGCCATGTTTCAAGAGCAGGCTAGGCAAGAGAGGTACAATACCATTGTTGCATTCACTTCTTGCAAAATGAGTGAAGGGCAACAAGTGAGTCCTCACATGCTTAAAATGAAAGGCTATGAGCATCTTGAGAAACTTGGCTATCCAATCCCATTGGAGCTAGCCACGGATCTCATTCTTAACTCATTGCCTAAGTGTTATAATCAGTTTGTGATGAATTATAACATGCATGGAATGGATAAGAATCTTTCCGAGTTGCATGGTATGCTTAAAACTGCGGAGATGAAGATTGTGGAGAAAGGTTCTCCTGTGCTCATGGTTCAAGATGGGAAGAAGGCTAGTGCCAAAGGAAAGGGTACGAAAGTTGTCAAACCCAAGATAAGCAAGGCAAAGGTTGCCAAGGCTTCTGAGGCAAAACCCGATTCACAAAAGGATGCAATCTGTTTCCATTGTCAAGAAATTGGTCATTGGAAACGTAATTGCAAGACTTTTAAGGAAGATCAAAAGAAGAAGAAGAGCAGTGGGACTGCGTCGACTTCAGGTATCTATATGATAGATATTCTCCTTTCTACCACTGATTCTTGGGTATTGGATACCGGATGTGGTTCTCACATTTGTTTAAATGAGCAGGGACTAAAGAATAGGAGACTGCTTAAAGAGGGTGAAGTAGACCTACGCGTGGGGAATGGAGCAAGAGTTTCTGCATTAGCCGTAGGGACTTATGAAATCACTTTACCTTCCGGTTTAATACTTATTTTGAACAATTGTTATTATGTACCGGATTTAAGTAGAAATATTATTTCAATTTCTTATTTGGATAATGAAGGTTTTAAGTTTCTTATTAAAGGTAAGAGATTTTCTATTTATTTAAATGATGTGCTTTATGGTATTGCAAATTCATTTAATGGCCTTTATGTCTTGGATGTCAAGAATGAAAATAATGACAATGTCTATCTTGTAAATAAGAAATCTAAACCTAATGATGTAAATCAAACTTATTTGTGGCATTGCCGTCTTGGTCATATTAATGAGAAGCGTATCTCAAAACTCTATGGGGACGGTCTTTTGGGTTCATGTGATCTTGAGTCATATGATACTTGCGAGTCGTGTCTTCTTAGAAAAATGACTAAGACACCTTTTACCAAGCTAGGTGAAAGGGCGAGTGACTTATTGGGGTTGATACATTCCGATGTATGCGGACCGTTAAGTAGCAATGCTAGGGGAGGGTTTCAATACTTCATAACCTTCACTGATGATTATAGTAGATTTGGGTATGTTTACCTAATAAAACATAAGAGTGAAGCCTTTGAGATATTTAGAATATTTCAAAATGAAGTAGAAAAACAACTTGGCAAAAGTATTAAGGCACTTCGATCGGATCGGGGTGGAGAATACTTGAGTCATGAATTCGATGATCATCTAAAGAATTGTGGAATAATTTCACAATTGACTCCACCCGGAACATGTCACTCCCCGGAAATCTTAAAAATCCATAAATATAAAATTTACATAATATACATCTCCAAAATGTAATATACCAAACCGGGCGCGTGAATTCAACTATAAACCAATACCATCAAACAACACCTCAACGAGATTATAACTCGGAGACTAGAAACAAATGCGGAAGCAAGAACAACTATTAACAAAAATACCCAAAGTACAACCGTATATACAAACACTGAACGACTACGAACCCACAATAAAATACATAAAGGCTCCGAAGAGCAACTATCCCAATTACGATCAACCTGCTCAGAAGATTCCCGCTACAATGGGCCTCACAACGCTACCACTTGCTTGCCTGGGGGGGGTTAAGGAAAAACAATTTGAAACAAGAAACGGGGTGAGATAAAATCTCAGTAAGTTACTAAATGCATCTACATGGCATAATATCCTGCAAATCAATGATATAACTGAACAAGTAAATCACATAACAACAAATGAGAAAGCTCCCTATCGCCAACTGTCCCATACCAGTTGGAAATAACGACTAACTCATCATGCAGCACATAAGACTGAAATAAACAAATAACAAAGGATACTGAGCCAAGGTTTCACCAAACTGATAGAACAATCGCTGCCCAGCTTCAACCAATCAACAATAGCAGTATAACAACTGATGAGAACCCCGGTCAGAACCGACCAATCAATCAATCAACCCATCAAGCCATCTTCATAGTAGCATAAAAGCTGAAGAGAAACCCGGTACCGGAACCAATAACAATGAGAGTGTCACAAAGGACAAGAACCATGACACAAAGTCATGCTCGGTAGCTAGATACATTCCCAAAGGAAGCTAACTTACCTCTTCCAAGGCCAATCTGGAAAAGGGGTATAAAAGGGGCAAAACAATGGTTAACATTATAATGGACTTGGCTTTGCCATTATAATCTTTCCCATCGCCCGATGCAACAAATATGCCAGTTGGGCTTCCAAATAAATGCTAAGTAATAAATACTAGCTTAATTAAACAGTTTAGGATTCCAAAGTAGGGAACCATGCCAAATAATCACCATAAAGATGCAACGGTTACTCATGAAGAGTTTAACAACAACAATAACAAGAGTTTCTCATGAAGAGCACAACAACGATAAACGGAATTTCTCATAAAGAGCACAACAACGATAAACGGAATTGCTCATAAGGAGCTCAACAACAAAGACTATTAGAATACGATAATTCCATAAAGAGGAACCATACTAGATACATTCCAAAGATGATACCCACAAGTTATTCATAAGGAACACAACCCAAACGGTCGCTCACAAATAGTACAACGACTATAACCCAAAATTATCCTAAACGTTTTACTCATAAAGATGTACTAGGACTATGAACTCAACCATCTCCTCACACCTGGAATTCTAAAGCAGGAAATCGGAATGAATACACCATAAGGTTAATCAAACCATGGTACCCAATTGCCAATACGCTTTACCTCCGTTCATAACGAATCCATTCTAAACACCCCAAACGGATCCAAAAGGTTACAATTATTAGAACATGATCACGACAGGACTAAACCCTACACTTTGGTGTTCAATAACAACCCTCTAGGTACTATAGGACATCGCCTAAAACCTAGACCAAGTCTTACTCGAAAATAAATTCGATTGGAACAATCACGAACACATCATAAGATGCCCAAACATTCCCAAACAATACTTGATCAAATTACATAACACCATTGTTCACAAGGAACCAATTTCAATTATCAAAGTGTTCCACGGTGCCAACTAAGTCAACTAGAATAGTACTACGGAACCTAGACCGAGACTACACCTTGATCTTAAACCTCAACAATAAGACAACCATTCTGGTCTGTAACCATGCGTCCAATAGAACCATTGCGTAGTACTCGAGAATAGCTTTCCAACGATAGTTTACACGTCCAAAACGGACTCCGGACGAAGAAGTTATGGCCTCCGGAAGATTGAACGTAAAACGGACAATTTATAAAAAGTGTTCGGCCGGACAAAGAGAAAAATCCCTGTTTTAGCTCCGAATTTCACTCCTTTCGTTCTAAATCTTAGGAGTACCTATATATACTTCTATCCTAACATTTAAAGACAAGAAAACTCAATTCATGCGTCTCTAAAACCCAAACTAAAATACAACCTAGTTTTAAACAAACACAAATGTGATTTCCAGAAAAAGGGGGCGGGCGGGCGCTTGCCAAGGGGCAGGCGGGCGCTCATTTAGGCAGAAACTAAGGGTCAGAAAAAGGGTAAGTGGGCGGGCGCCTGGCTCGGACCGGGCGGGCGCCTGGTCTGCTTTCAGGCCGGGAAACCAGAGCTGGGTTTCACCATTTTCGAACCAAAACCAAATTTCTCACAAATCAACACTCCCAACTTGATCCCCAAAGTATCCAAACAACATCTAACTTAAAGGGGACCTAAATAACACCATTTATCAACCAAAACCAAGATTTAATCCCAACATTCACAACAATCACAACTTTTAACCAAAATCCAAATAAATTCCAAATAATTTCTAAACTCAACCAAGAAGCCATGGATATCAATAAGAACATCAATAGAGTTAAAGATGAGCAATTTTAACATAAATGGGGGAAAAGTAACTTACCCGGATTTTCTCAAAGTTGACGGAATTTGAATATTCTTAGCCCTCTACGATCCTATCG
Organism: Campanula takesimana; assembly: GCA_026119855.1. NCBI lineage: Eukaryota > Viridiplantae > Streptophyta > Magnoliopsida > Asterales > Campanulaceae > Campanula > Campanula takesimana. The sequence continues at coordinate 320,546 of JAOWBW010000533.1, read as the reverse complement.
ACGATCTAAACAAGTTTCATGTTTTAAGAAATGAGAAATAACAAGAGGAAGATGGTTAGATTGAAGAGAGAAGGTGGAGAAGAAAAACTTACCCAAATGTAGAGAGAGAGAGTGTGTGTGCTGGAGAGAGAGAGGAAAGTGAGGGAGAAAATGAGGGAGGAGAGGGGGGATGGAGAATATTTAGGAATTTACACATAGACCCCCTCCCCTACACACTAACTCAATCATCTTATATTCCCCACTAACATTTAAGACTCAACACTTCTACACTAGCACAAATGGCCCAAATAAAATGCTAGGCAAAAATTATTAAGAAACACAAAATGCACACATAATTATTTAAATAAATAAATAATTTAAATAAATAAATAAGAAATAAATAAATAATTAAATATTTATTACTGCGAAAATAGAGGCGGTTTTCGGGTCGTGACAGAACACCACAATGGAATGGTGTGTCTGAGAGGAAGAATCGGACTTTGTTGGACATGGTTCGATCAATGATGAGTCGAGTTGATCTTCCTTTATCCTTTTGGGGTTATGCTCTAGAAACCGCTGCTCTCACACTAAATCAAGTTCCAACTAAATCGGTTCAAAAGACTCCATATGAGATGTGGAGCGGAAAGAAACCTAGTTTGTCTTTCATGAGGATTTAGGGTTGCGAAGCTTTTGTAAAAAGACTTGTCTCCGACAAACTAGCACACAAATCTGATAAATGTATTTTCGTGGGATATCCTAAAGAAGCAAGAGGATATTACTTTTACAACCGAGAGGACAACAAGGTGTTTGTTGCCCGTACTGGTGTCTTTCTAGAGAAACAGTTTCTCTCCAAAGAAATCAGTGGGACTAAAATAAATCTTGAAGAGATTCGAGACCCAGAAAATAACATTGAACCGATAGTGGAACAAGAACAAGTCCCACAAGAAATTGTGGAACCTATTCAAAATACACAAGTAACTCGCAGATCTGGTAGGTCACGATCCGAGCCCGAGAGATATGGGTTTCTCGTAACGGATAGTAATGAGGTGGAAATCATTGATAATGATGAACCTACCACTTACCAAGAGGCGATGTCTTCTCCTGATTCGGATAAGTGGCTTGGAGCCATGCAATCCGAATTGCAATCCATGCAAGATAATAAAGTTTGGAACTTGATTGATGCACCCGAAGGTGTAAAACCCATAGGATGCAAATGGGTCTTCAAGAAGAAGACTGACATGGATGGGAAGGTGTATACTTACAAAGCTAGACTTGTAGCGAAAGGCTATAGGCAAGTTCATGGCATTGACTCTGATGAAACCTTTTCGTCCGTAGAAATGATCAAGTCTATAGGAATTTTCCTTGCCATTGCCGCATATCATGACTATGAATATGGCAAATGGATGTCAAGACCGCTTTCCTTAATGGAAATTTACAAGAGGATGTCTATATGACACAACCCGAGGGTTTTGAACAAAGTTCTAAAGTATGCAAATTGCATAAATCCATCTATGGATTGAAGCAAGCTTCTAGGACTTGGAATCTCCGTTTTGATGAATCGTTCAAAGAGCTTGGCTTCATCAAGAACGAAGATGAACCTTGTGTATACAAGAATATTAGTGGGAGCATAGTGCTATTCCTTATTTTATATGTGGATGACATATTGCTCATTAGAAACGACATTCCTACACTTCAGTCTGTAAAGACTTGGTTAGGAAAGTATTTCGCAATGAAAGATATGGGCGAAGCCGCGTATATCCTTGGCATTAAGATCTACAGAGATAGATCAAAGAAGCTAATTGGTTTAAGCCAAAGTACATACATTGACAAGATCATTAGAAAATTTCGCATGGAAAATTCTAAGAGAGGTACCTTACCAGTGCTACATGGATTTTCTCTAAGCAAGACTCAATGTCCTAAGACAAAAGATGAGCGTGAGAAGATGAATGATGTTCCATATGCTTCGGCAATTGGGTCCATCATGTATTCCATGATATATACTTGGCCGGATGTATCTTATGCTTTGAGCCTGACAAGTAGATATCAATCCGACCCCGGTGAAAATCACTGGATGGCTGTAAAAGCGATTCTTAAGTACTTGAGAAGAACTAAGTATTCGTTTTTGGTCTATGGAGGAATGGAAGATGATCTCGTGGTAAATGCTTACACGGATGCAAGCTTCCAAACCGACAGAGATGATAGTCGATCGCAATCGGGTTTTGTGTTTATGATAAATGGTGGAGCTATAAGCTGGAAGAGTTCCAAGCAGAGTGCAACCGCTGATTCTACAACGAAAGCTGAGTATATTGCTGCATCGGATGCTGTAAAGGAAGCTGTTTGGATTAAGAAGTTCATTACTGAACTTGAAGTGGTTCCTAGTATTGCTAATCCAATAGACCTTTATTGTGATAATAATGGTGCTATTGCTCAAGAAAAGGAACCAAGGGTACATCCAAAATCCAAACACATACTTAGGCGTTTTCATATCATTCGAGAAATCATTGATAGGGGAGACGTAAATATATGCAGAGTACCAACTGATGACAATGTCGCGGACCCGTTAACAAAGGGACTTCCACAAGCTAAACATGATGGTCATGTTAAGTCCATGGGTATTAGATACATGGGAGATTGGGCCTAGGGCAAGTGGGAGATTGTTGGTCTTGGTGCCCTAGGCACGTTTAATAAACGTTGTAATTGTTATCATTTATTCATATTAATAAAGAGATGTTTTGATTATTATTGTTGTTCATGTTTACTTATAATAATCTCTGTCCCTATTACTTATTAGGCATTAGTATAAAGGCTAAATGATCATGGGATGATTATGTTAGATTTATGGGTACTTGTTTGGTACTGGACATGACCCGCTCTATGAGATTTATGTCATGGTCAATGTTATACATATATCTCATATTAGTTGTGTCATTTGAATCATTAGACATGAAGTTATTATAGTCTTCCCACTTGATGAACATTATGTTTGACATATTCAAACGCTACCTTTAACCGGGTAGTTATAAAGGGTATGATTGGCATAATCGGATTCACGTTGGGAAGAATAATAAGCTAAATGGATTTGTCCCTCTTCGGAGAGATGTCAAGCTTGGGCCTCTCGTAGGAATGATGTTGATGAAAATGTTCGGTCGGACTCAAATGAATTGATTGGATCAATGTCATTTGGATTATCAACATATTCGGAATCGAGAAAGTATTGAACAAAGACAAGTTGACTTGTTGACCATGACTTGTATTCAATGACATCGTGGACAAAAGGATTATGACATATTCTAAAGCAATGCGAACTTGTATCTACTTACTGTTGGATATTATGCCCTAGGCCCTTGAGAAAGGCCTATGCGTTATATCATAGTTTCATTGTTATAGAGATAACAAACTTGGTTATTATATCTTTTGCATGTTTATTATAATAATCATTGTCCCTAGCACTTATGAAGGGCTAGCATGAGTTAATGGATAATCATATGATGATTATAGCGCATAGGATGCGGATTAAACTTGTGGGTACATGTTGGAGAACAAGTACTGGATAGACCCGTTATGAGATTTATGTCATGGTCAAATGTCATAATTAAATATCATAATAGTTATATCATTTGATATCCTTAGACCTGAGATTATTAAGGTCTTCCACATAATGAACATTATGTTTGACGTACTCAAATGCTACCCCTAACCGGGAAGTTATAAAGGCTATGATTGGCATAATCGAATTCCTGTAGGGAAGAATGATAAGTCAAGATGGGATTTGTCCCTCTCTCAAGAGAGATATTTGTTTGGCCACTCGATGAGTGAGATTGATGATAGTGTATGGCCATACCCAAATGAATTGTAGTGTTCAATGTCATTTGCTCATATCAATCTACTCTGGATCGAGAAAGCATTGGACAACATAAGTTGACGTGGACCATGACTTATGTCCAATATGATATCGCGTGACAAAGGGATTATGATATGTTCTATAAGGTTACTTTGGACTTTCAAAGTTATACTATTTGGGTAGTCATAATGGCTTGCTTGAGTCCGCTTATGATTTATGAGGTCTTCGGACTCATTGCCAACATAGTATAATCCTATTGGGTCACACACGCAGAACGGATCGTACTTGGCACGAAAAATGAGAAAAAACAGGGAAGTGGAAAAACCAACTGTACGGATAGTTTGGACTAGCCGTACGGATAGTTTGTCCGCTAACGAGTTTTTGTCAGATTTCTTTCTAGGAAAGAAATCCTTTAACCTAATGGATTTAGGTTTCTCCCAGTATATATTATGTGTTCTCTTCAGCCAAAAATGAGGTCTTAGGCATTGATTTTGGAAATCAACAAGAGTTTCTTGGAGAGAGAAAAACACATATTATACTAAGGTTATTGGGGTTTGATTTTTGTTCATCATCAAACCACAACAATCAAAGGGAGATTGAAGAATTGTTCTTTAACTATGTTTTTCAAGCCTAAGGATCTAGCAGTCAAATCAAGAAGCGTTCTTGAGTCCGTTCGATGTGTGGATACCGATAGAGGGTGTTTGCGTTAGCACCTTAAAGTTCGTGTTCATGGATTCGATCATCAAGGGTATGTTTCTTTCATCTTGTATTTAATTTAATCAACATGCACGGATCCGGGCTCTTGGGTGTTTGATTTTATCTGTTTATTCCGCTGCGCATGATGCATCAAAACCCAACAGTGGTATCAGAGCCCCGTTCGTTGTTGATTATTTTAGTATATCATGTTGAAATTGTTTAATTCGATTATATGATATCTACATGATAATAAGATGAATGCGTGATTTGAGTTTTATATATGAGATATAAAGGTTTATGAGCATGAACATGGGGATTATGTGATTATTATATTGATTTGATCTATATGAATAATTTCATGTTGGGATTATCAATAAATAATTGGATTATGTGCATTGATAATTTAGATATAATTTATATATATAATAAATTGTTTATTCATGATATTGATTAGATCTAATTAAATTCGTAATATGTAAATTCATATTTCTGTAATCTGATTATGTATAAACATGATAGGATTTGGTCGAATTTCTGAAATTCTGAAAAACCTGGAAATCTGGGATCCTACCAATGGATCCGTACGGATGGTTTAGATGATGCCAATCTAATCCGTACAGATAGTTTGGAAATTCTCAGATTTGATTTTGTTTTCTAGTGTTCAGATTGTTCTGTAAATTGTTTATAGAATTCGAATCTGGAAACTGAAAACTGCTTTCAGACGGCTGGTTTTCAAAACCGTGTTTCCTGAAACAGTTTTCGGCCGAAGAATTCAGAAAGGATGCATAAATCAGAGTTCTAAAAAGTTTAGAATTGCTATAATCTGTGAGATTAAGAGACAATGAAAGGGTCTTGAGACCTGTGACCAATCCATATGGAATATGGATGCCTTTTGGCTTAGTTTTGACCGTATAGAGAAGTGACTTGGTTTTTTTTATCTTAGCACGGAAATGTGGATGCCTTATGGCTTAGTTTCGGCCGTGCGGTTTGTGCTCTCGATTTCAAGATGCTCTGTGCTGACCGGTTTTGAAAATTCTGATTCTAATCTTTTCAGATGGCTGGTTTTGGAAACCATGTTTCCTGAAACAGATTTAAGTTTCAGAAGTCCAAACTGTTAATGAGATCAGAATCTTAAAGGAGTTTAAGATTGGCGTAATCTCAAAGTTTCAGAATTACCCCTATACAAAGTGCAAATTGTTTGCAAGAGAAGGAAACTAAATTTGAATTAATTCATTGCATGGACCAATGGCAGGCTTACGCCTTGTTTCTGGGAATGCGAATGAAATATCTAATCTGTAAATTGTTTACAGATAATTTAGATTCCGTCCCCATAAAGTTTCTTCATAATTAAATCAAAAGATTTTGCTTCAGTTAATTAATTTGATTAGTTAACTTAAATTATGCAAAGACTATATTATATTATGTTTATGATGCATGTCTCTAAGAAAATGAACCTTCTTCAAAATTTAAGTCATGTGCCAATCCATTATTAAAACACTTGTGAGTACACCGGGTATTTTTATGTGAGCTCTGCCAAAGCGGGGTGCATTAATTCTATCAGTGTATGAGCAAGATGAGGAAAGAGTGATTCCTATACGTTTAACGTGGTTTGACTTAATTAGGCTATCAAAAGATAAAGTTTTGGGCCTAAGGCACAAGATGAGATTAAAACATGTTTGACATAAGATGTCTAACAATCTTATAAAGGATCTAAGAGTCACATATGATGTGATTGATAAAAGTTATCTACCTAATTAATTTAATTTTGAGCAGTATCGCCAAAGCGGACTTGAAATTAAATTAAAGTTGGATCTTAGCCCACTTAAATTATATTATACAATTGTTGTATTTGAAGGTGTATAATTTAATGGGAGTATTTATGAAATACATTATATGTCTCTAAATGATAATGGTATGAAATATATGTGTATATTTATTTGTATATTTTGTAGAATGTCTTAAACTATAATCATGTATAATTACTGCAATTGACCCCACTTCAAGAGAATAAGATTAACTTCCTTGACCTAGTCATGAGGTTAAGAATTGTTCTAAAGCAAGAACGGAAGTTATGAATTCTTAATAAATCCTATTCCTAAGAAACCTAAAGATGGACAAAGACATAATTTAGAATCATGTGGATGAATCTATGGATGTCAATTGTTCTACGACTTGTTACCATATGTTTAGAACTTTAGAAGTATCTGAAACATGTGAATGCTTATGTGATAAGCAATCATGTAGGAATCGTTCCTACAAGCAAGAAACAAAAGATAAAGTTTGAGATTGATTAAAGCCTAAACATTCATGTGATGAATGAAAGGTATGTTAATAAGTTCTCATGTTTTGAACATGGAGAGACATATTAATTACCTTAGTTGGCTTGGTTATCAAGTTAGTTTGGAACTAACAAACGGATTTGATATTAATACATAAGCGACATTTGATGTTTAAAATGTTATGTCTTAATATCAAATGGAAACCTTCTCAAACATTAAGGTTAATAAGGACAAGGATTTAATATAAAGGCAAGACAAGAGTTGCCAAGCCTAAAGGAAACATTTGTGGCTAAACCTAAAATCCAAATGATATAATTGCTACCATGGCAATATGATTGACCATTGGAAGAATTACAATTTGAATTAAAAGATCAAAAGGAAGTGTAGTATGACTACCACTTCAAGTATTTATGTTAAATTTCTACTTAAAAGGGTAAAGATTAACCTATGTGTTGATAATGATGCAATGGTTGGAACATTGATCATAGGAACTTGCAAAGTGTCTTTACCCAGTGGGTTCATAATTGTTTAGAACAATGTTGTGATGTTCCTACTTTAACTAGAAATATTATTTTGGTTTCTTCATTGGAAGATTATGGATATTTTTCTTATTTCGAATAAGAAAGTGTTCCATTAAATATGATTTGCTTTATTGTATTGCTAAATCATAAAAATGGGATTTTATATCCTTATCTTGGAAGAACAAAATAATAAGTATAACGTAAATAATGAAAATCTAAATCTAAGGATGTAAGCGTTACATTCGTAAGGCATTGATGTCTAAATCAACAATAAGAAACACATATCTAAAATTCCATGGGACGGACTTTTAAATTTACATGATTTCGAATCATGTGATATATGCGAATCTTAGAAATTGATCGAGACATCTTTTACTAATTGTAATGAACGGAAGTACTCTTTTGGATTAATACATATTGGTGTATGTAGTTCATTAAAGTAACAATGCTAGAAAGGATTTTAATATTTCATGGCAAAAGTATCGATGTACTCTGATTAGATCAAAGTAATAAATATTTGAACCATGAACTTTGTGAGAATTCCACAGAAAGTCTGTTGAATAAGAAAAACAGAAATCTGCAGATTGTCTACAAACTGCTGTTTTTTGCCTCATGAAAAGTCAAAATGATCTTTAATTAACCATCTGGATTATATTCTTGAAACAGCTACGCTTACACTAAATTGAGTTTTATCTAAGGAGGTTCATTATACCATATGTGATATGGAATGAAAGAAAACTTGGTTTGTCTTTCATAATGATTTGGGACGTGATACTTTTGTGAAAAGTGTTGTCTTGGACAAAATCACAGCCAAAATCTAATTAATGTATTTTCATGGGATATCTTAAAGATAATAATTTTACACCCTTTGGAGTACAAATCGTTTGTTACACTAAATAGCACTTTCTAGATAAATCGTTTATCTCTAAAGAGCTAGTGGGAGTAAGATGTATCTCGAAGAGTTCGAGACCCACAAAATGACATAGAACCTAAGATGGAAGTTGAACAAAGTTCCACAAGGAGTTGTGGAAATTCGTTCAAATATACACAAGATATTTGCATAACTGATAGGATACTATCTATAACAAGAAATATTGATTTCTCGTAATAGAAAGTAATTGGGAAGATATCATTGCGAATGATTGACCTATTACCTATCAAGATGCAAAGTCTGCTCCGGATTTAGATCAATGACTTGGAGTCATAAAATCTAAAATGCAATCCTTGTATCAAAATCAAGTTTCGAACTTGATTGTTCTACCCTAAGGCTTAAAAACCATAGGATAGAAAATGAGTTTTCTTGGAAGAAACGGACATGGATCGCAAGGTGCATATTGATAAAGCACGACTAATTGAGTAAAGTTAATTCATAATGTTGATTATGATGAAACTTTATCACCCATAGTCATGCTTAATGTTATTAGAATTCTAATTGTCATGACTTCATATTTTGAATATGTAATATGACAGATGGATGTCAAAACTATATTCCTTAACAAGAACTTACATTAGGATGTGTTTGATACAATCTAAAAGTTTTGATTTATCCATAAAATTCTAATAAAATATGCAAGTTGCAGAAATTCATGAAATGGATTGAAGCAAACTACTTGGAGTGAAATTTCATTTTGATGTAGTATTCAAAGGGTTTGAATTCATCAAAGATGAGACTTGTGATTACAATAAATTTAGTGGGAGCGTAATATTATTCCTAGTCATATGTATGCGGTTGACATATAATTCATTCTGAAAGAGTTTCTAAATGAAAGACTTGGATAAAGCCACCTATATCCTTGATATTTAGATTTATGGAGATAATTCTAAAAGGTTGATTGGTTAAAGTAAAAGTATTAATAAAAGACAAGATAGTGAAAAGTTCACTATGCAAGACTCTTGGAGAGGTTACTTGTGAAAGTCTAATGGCATTAATCTTTGCAAGATTTAGTCTTACAGGAAGACTAATGAGCAAGAGTACATGATTAGGACTCCATATGCTTCGGCAATTGGATCTATCATGTAACCCATGTAAATGTACTAAGACCGGATGTCTCATATACTTGAAGTATGATGAGATAATACCAATCGGATCCTAGTGAAAGTCACTAGTTAAGAAACACTCTTATGTTCTCTAAAAGGAACTAAAGGATGCGTTCTTGATCTTTGATGGAATGAAAGATGATCTTGTAATAGTTACATAGATGCATTCTTACAAACCAACAAAGATAAATATTGCAGTTTAAATACATGTTTACGTCTAATAATAGTTTTAGAAGAGTTCTAAATAGACCATTACTATTCTACAAAAGGGTTGAGTGTCTAGTGGCATGAGATGCAACTAGAAAATGTTAAGATTAAGATTCTAATTAGTAAACTAGAAATTATGATGGAGATCATAACTAAGCTCAATGGGTATTGGATACACTTTGATCGGGCCTAGTCCAAGTGGGAGATTGTTGGATATTATGCCCTAGGCCCTTGAGAAAGGCCTATTCGTTATATCATAGTTTCATTGTTATAGAGATAACAAACCCAGTTATTATATCTTTTGCATGTTTATTATAATAATCATTGTCCCTAGCACTTATGAAGGGCTAGCATGAGTTTAATGGATAATCATATGATGATTATAGCGCATAGGATGCGGATTAAACTTGTGGGTACATGTTGGAGAACAAGTACTGGATAGACCCGTTATGAGATTTATGTCATGGTCAAATGTCATAATTAAATCTCATAATAGTTATATCATTTGATATCCTTAGACCTGAGATTATCATGGTCTTCCACATGATGAACATTATGTTTGACGTACTCAAACGCTACCCCTAACCGGGAAGTTATAAAGGCTACGATTGGATAATCGGATTCCTGTAGGGAAGAATGATAAGTCAAGATGGGATTTGTCCCTCTCTCAAGAGAGATATTTGCTTGGCCACTCGATGAGTGAGATTGATGATAGTGTATGGCCATACCCAAATGAATTGTAGTGTTCAATGTCATTTGCTCATATCAATCTACTCCGGATCGAGAAAGCATTGGATAACATATGTTGACGTGGACCATGACTTATGTCCAATATGATATCGCGTGACAAAGGGATTATGATATGTTCTATAAGGTTACTTTGGACTTTCAAAGTTATACTATTTGGGTAGTCATAATGGCTTGCTAGAGTCCGCTTATGATTTACGAGGTCTTCGGAATCATTGCCAATATAGTATAATCCTATTGGGTCACACACGCAGAACGGATCTTAGTTGGCACGAAAAACGAGAAAAAAATAGGAAAGTGGAAAAACCAACTGTACGGATAGTTTGGACTAGCCGTACGGATAGTTTGGACTAGCCGTACGGATAGTTTGTCAGCTAACGAGTTTTTGTCAGATTTCTTTCTAGGAAAGAAATCCTTTAACCTAATGGATTTAGGTTTCTCCCAGCATATATTATGTGTTCTCTTCAGCTGAAAACGAGGTCTTAGGCATTGATTTTGGAAATCAACAAGCGTTTCTTGGAGAGAGAAAAACACATATTATACTAAGGTTATTGGGGTTTGATTTTTGTTCATCATCAAACCACAACAATCAAAGGGAGATTGAAGAATTGTTCTTCACCCATGTTTTTCAAGCCTAAGGATTTAGCAGTCAAATCAAGAAGCGTTCTTGAGTTCGTTCGATGTGTGGATATAGATAGAGGGTGTTTGCGTTAGCACCTTAAAGTTCGTGTTCATGGATTCGATCATCAAGGGTATGTTTCTTTCATCTTGTATTTAATTTAATCAACATGCACGGATCCGAGCTCTTGGGTGTTTGATTTTATCTGTTTATTCCGCTGCGCATGATGCATCAAAACCCAACACTTACACTATTTGGGTAGGTATGACGGTTTGCTAGAGCCTAATCATATCTTGTGGTTTCATGTTTGAACCCATTGCCAACTTAGTGTAATCCTAGAGGGTCACACACAAATAGAACGAATCTTAAAGGACTACATTGGAATATTAGGTTGAAGGACCATTCAGGGATTTAAGGAAATTAGAGGAAGAAAAGTGGAAAAAGGGGAGGTCCGGGCGGACCAGTGGAAGGACCCGGGCGGACCATGATGGGTCCGGTTGGACCACTTGCCATACCCGGCCGGACCAGTCGGTTTCGGCAGGAACTTTCCTTAATCCGTTTTCTTGTGGGTTTAGACAATTGTTACCTATTTGGAATAGGTTTAACAAGTATTTAAGCAACCCTAATTCGCCCAAAATCATTACATGCGTTTTTGCAAGCCTCCAAAGAGTTTTTGAGAGTTATTTCTTGTTCTAAGAAATCCCTAGATTGAAGAACAAGAACAAACACAATAATATTCCATATAGTCAAAATACAATTGATAAAACGTGTTTCTCGATTTGGTCTAGCAACCAAGATTAAGTGCTCTTGATATTCGTTCGAGGTGTGGATACCTCTAAGGGTGAAGCTCATCATCTTCAAAGTTCGTGTTCTTACTTGTTCGTGATCAAGCTTCGAATTCTCCACCAAGATCAAAGGCTAAAATTCAAAGGCATCAAGGGTTAGTATTCTAGTATTCATATTGTATGTATTTGATATAATCATATGAACGGATCTATGGCTTTGGGTTTCATGAAAATTTTAAATGCTTTATTCCGCTGCGCATGTTATTACAAAACCCAACATACAGAGCCCTTGACTTTTGCTCGAGGTCTAGTACCTTGTCTTTTGATTTCTTTCAGTTCGCTTTTGAGGTAACTTTCTGACTTGCTTCTTTATTTCATGTCTGTCTTTTGTATAGAACTGTATAGACTGAAATGTTGTATCTTTCCACAGGTGTGGGTCTACGAGTTGTTCCACATTGCTCCCTTTAGTGTGCAGGGAGTCAAGGAGGTACCGGTCATGAGGTTCTGGGCGAAGAGGAACCGGTTGGAGGGCCGCGACAAGGCCAGGAAGACACCTGATCTAGGGATCTTTGCTTCGAGGTTGAGTGGTCCGCTGCATGAGGACTTTCAGTTCTTCCCTTGGTCGGATGTAGTGCTGGCAGGGGTTGGTCTGGCTTAGGAGTTTACTGCTTCCCGCTGGTTTCTGGTAGGGCTGACTGGGGACGCCATGTATATTGGCGAGAGGGTCTACCGGCAGTATGGCAGACATCCTATGGTGTGGGCCCCGAGTGAGCCACTGAGGGATATGCTGTACCCTGCTAGGCTCTGGGCGAGCGGTAATTATTTTGTGAGGACTCCAGCTAGCCTTTATCAGAGTGGTGCTGATTATGCTTGGTATGTGGAGTATGTGCTGGTGAGTCCGCATGTGGCGGCGAGGAGGCAGGCGGGTGGCTACCCGGCTAGTTCCAGTAGGAGGTCTAGGCATGCCATGGATATGCCGCGGTTCACGGACAGTATCAGATGCAGCGGGGTGGTGTCGAGGTGGATTTCGATCTGACTCCGACTGAGGCCGATGAGGTTACTGGGGCCCAGCTTCCTCCACTTGGAGCTACGGTATATTTACCCTTTGTTTTTCATTTCTTTCTTGTTCACAAATATTTAGACTTGTATCATAATTGTGATTATCTGTCCCAGGTGACTCGAGAGGCTTACATCCGCTCTGTCTGTCGGGGCAACATATTTGAGTGCTTGTTTCGGAGCTTAGCTACTGCTTGTACCTGCCACTAGGAGGATGTGGTGGTGCCGCCACACAGAGAGAGAAAACCTACAGAGGCTACTTCCTCGTCTCGTGCCCGTAGGAGGTCTGTCAGAGGTAGGGGTTCTGGAGCCAGTGGATCCCATTATGTGCAGCAGCGGGGTTATGGTGATGATGATGATGAGGAGGAGGAGGAGGTTGAGATTGAGGATGATTCGGACTAGATATAGTCCTTTTATTTCTTGCATTTTGTTAGAGAGAGAGAGAGAGAGAACAACAAACATATAATATATGTACACTATTTTATTTGCTTTTGTATGTATTAATATCTAATTAGTATTTTATTTACATGTCTTTACATTTAGTACAGTGCATGAGCCTTAGGGGTAAAATGGGAATTATGTACATTGTCGGGTAATTCCACCTCTTTATTTTTTACTCGGGATCTTCAAAACGTCTGAGATGGGTCCATTCCGGCATTTGATAAGAACAGGCAGTCAATCTATCAGCACTGGATAATGTGGCCGCCTGGCCAGTTATTGGGAATGACTGGCCGCGCGGCTAATCCCTGATCTGACACGTTTTTTGTCAGATTTTTCCTTGTACGATCAGGACTCGAACTCCCAACTCTATTTAACAGTAGCCTGCGCAGACAGACGAGACATACAGCAGTTTTCTTCTGATGGATAGACACCCTAAGATTTCTGAAGAGAGACAACGCTTGTTAGGCCCAATTGGTAGGAAAATAGGCTAGAGGGGGGTGAATAGCCTAACTAAAACTTTTTTCAAAGAGACACTTTATAAATGCAAAGTCACTTATCAGTTTGCAAACTATTATCAGTAAGCACAGCGGAGAAGATATGACTTAGTTTAACTCACACAAAATCAGTATGAAATGGTTTTGAGAGCTTGGTTTAAACACAAAGTGATTTCTAAAAATTCAATGCAGTTTCAAGAGATTGATCAAAGGAAATGACAATGAATCAGTAAGAATAAGTACGATCTGCCGGTGATAGAATTCCAACCGGCAAGGACAAAGTAAGAAACAGGGGACACAAAGATTTGGAGAGGTTCACAGTATAAATACTGCTACGTCCTCTACCAAGTTTGGTCAGAACTTGGATTTGAGTTAAGAGCACTATTAGATATCCCTAGTCTATTACAAGAACAGCTTTGCCGGATACAAAGACTAAACTCTAGAGATCACTAATGGATCGTAATACAAATCTGACCAAGTGTTTTTGAGCGGCATGTCCAAAAGAACTTGTCTCACTCAGGTGGGTGTATGAGTAACTCAAACAACGTATTCCTTAGAATAATCTAGTTTGGGAATATTTACAATATTGAGTTTGTGCACAAGTGTATGTTCTAATAAATGATCTAATGATTATCTGGACAGAATGTTTGAGCTTCAATGAATGCTCTAAACAATCAACTCTCTTCAATGTACTAAAATCACCAACCCTCTTCAATGCTCTAAGTCCTCTATTTATAAGAGGAGTTAATGACTTGAGTCTTGTTGAAGAAGCTGGGTAGTTGAGGAGCATTAAATGCGGTATCTTCAGCATTAATGGCGAAGATATGGAGTACACGCATGTCTTGAAAAGTCTGATGGGTAAAGACCCTTTTGTCTCAACCGGTTACCTGCAAAAAGCAAGTAGAGACAGTAGAGCTAAAAATAGCTATGTGTCAGACGGCGCAGTAATCATTACAGAGCAGATAAACTACTTTCAGATAAGACAGTACGAAAGGACAAAGACAATCGGTCAGGTTGACTTTAAAGTAGAGTGATGTAACCTGACGACCAGTACAGACTGTCTTTACCGATCGGAAACTTGAGTAGTAAGTTGATCGGCAACTTGAATAGTAAGTTGATCGGCAACTTGAATGCTGGTCTGCTGATTTGCTTCCTCTAGCTGGTTTGCCTTGATTGAAAAGTTTTTTATACACCTGTGCTGGTCACAAAGAATCCTAAAGGTACCTTACAAAGGTTCTAATAAAATTAGGGGATCCTAAGTGTCAAACATGATTGGGATTAAGCAATTCTATGTCCTATACATATATTTGAACTACAATCTCCTCCTAATTTCTTAAGTCCAATCACCCTATCCAAGAACATCTATCTTAGCTTAGTAAATGAATGTATAAGGAATGTCTATTTATTATCATTCCCTAAGCCAAGTGACACACTAGATGTCTCAGAAATATCAATACAATAAAATAGATAGAGAAAAAGAAAATGGGCTGCTGATAGTAATGATCAGCAGAGAAATAATAATCTGCAAAACAAAGTTAGCATGACGAGCAACAGATATATTATAAGAGCATAACATAAAAATTAAGTATACACAAAAACAGAATGTTAGCAAAGAGTTGTTGGATATATCTTTGAAGGTCTTCAGGATATCTATATCATTGGCTACATTGATTCAAGACAAAGGAGGGTCTTCTTATTGGTCAGCAGCCTTTGATGTAGATTCAGTACGCTTGGCCTCCTTCTTTGCTCTGGCTTCTTCTTTATCAGCTTTTCTTTTCTGTCTTCTTTGAGCACTTTGTAACCTCTCAGTCAGCATCTTGTTATTGGCTTCAAGAGCCGCAATCTTCAGTTGAGCTTCGTCAAGAGCAAGATTGGCATCAGATAGATCCTTTTCAATTTTCTCTAAGTCTCTGATCTGCAATCTTTGGTCATCAACAAGTTGCTTTTGAATGGAATTCATACTCCCCAAACTTTCTGATAGGGTAATCAGTCTAGATTCTCTATCCTCCAGAAGTTCTTTTAGGTCTTGGATTCTCTTATTTTCCTCCTGATTGGACTTAAGGATTTTGTCAAAAAGATCCTCATAGATATGTTTCAATTTGTCTCAGAGGAAGAGGCCAGTATCGCCTAGATCAGCACGAGTAACATGCACTTGTAGATCCTCAGTATCCCCTTCTGATGTAAATACATTGGAGAGCTCAAGTCAAGCTAAACAAGACCCGTTGCAATGGAACGTTGGACCTATTACTTGGTCAAAGTTTAAAGAATTCATGAAGGCCATCAATGGATTAGTTCAAACATTTTGGATCCAAGCTCAAGATCCAACTCAAAGGAATTCACCTATTCAAGTGAATTTAATCCAAGCTGAAAGTGATGTTTGTTCCAGCCCAAAAGCATAGAGCATGGAGCCTAAGGGAGTGCAACATGAAGTTTCATGGAGGAATATGTTGGCCCAATAAATAAACACATTTTGGAGCCCAAAGTGAGTCCAAAATAAGTGTTTTCAAGTCAGCCCAAAGAGAGATCCGAATTTTACAAGTCTCATGAAGATTCTAGAGGGAAGATAAGGTAGATAAATTCAACACATGCTTTTGGAAAGTTAGAAAGTCATTGGATAACTCATTATTGTAATCTTTATCATGTAATTAAAGCTTGTAGCTTACATCATTGATGACCTCATTTATCTAGGAATCATCATCATTCCATCCTATAAATAGGCCATTTTTATAGTCCATTTGGACACACAATTAAGATTTTAATCAATTTCAGAGATTTATTCTACTCTTTGGTTCTTTGAAAAACTTAGACTTATCAAGTGTAATTTTCTATACTTGTGGCGTCTTCCTAGCTTATCAACCAACTTGGGTGTATTGGTTGTGGCGCTTCTAAACCAAGTATCCTATCTTCTTAGGTAAGGGGTGCGGTTTTACACCTATGAACGACTTTCCTTAGAACGATCCTCGGCTACAAGGTAATTCTGATCCTATTCCTTGTAGAAATCACATCACATTAAGGGAAGATCTACCGATGAATTTGAATTTTGACAAATCGGCAAGACATAATTTTTCAAGATGTTGGTCGGCAAGATTTTGTCGGCATAATGTTCGTCGGCAAGATATAGTCGCTTTGCTGATTTGATCGACAGACTGACACAAGTAGCAAAGTCAGCACAATTTTAACCATTGTAATCAATCATACCTAGTTCACCTGTGAGGAATTCAAATCTTTTCGGATCTAAGGGCTTTGTCAGTATGTCTGCTCTTTGGAAGTCGGTATGAACCTTGAGTAGCACAACATTTCCCTTTTCTACATGTTCCTTCAGAAAGTGGTATTTGATGTCTATGTGCTTGGTTTTGGAATGCATGACCGGATTGTTTGATACTGAGATAGCAGATTGATTGTCACAATAAATGGGACAAACTTGAGATGGAATTTCATAGTCAACCAACTGCTGCTTCATCCAAAGGATTTGTGAACAGCAATTACCGGCAGCTATGTACTCAGCTTCAGTAGTGGAAGTGGAAATTGATGCTTGCTTTTTACAGGACCAAGACACCAACCGATCACCAAGAAACTGGCATGTTCCACTAGTACTTTTTCTGGTCACCCTACAAGCTGCAAATTCTGCATTTGAATAACCTATTAGATTAAAAGATGAATCTCTAGCATACCATAATCCAAGGTTAGCAGAACCACATAAATATTTAATAATGTGTTTTACAGCCTGCAGATGGGATACCCTAGGGTCAGCTTGAAACCTGGCACAAACACAAACAGCAAACATGATATCTGGCCTACTGGCAGTTAGATAGAGGAGTGAGCCAATCATGCCTCGGTAGACAGTCATATCTACTTTCTTACCAGACTCATCCTTATCTAAATGAATGTTAGTGCCCATCAGTGTGCTTTTAGAATGAGCATTATCAAAGCCAAACTTCTTGATAAGTTCTTTTGCATACTTGGCTTGAGTGATGAATATTCCTTCATTGGTTTGCTTGACATGAAGTCCAAGGAAATATGTTAATTCACCCATCATGCTCATCTCAAACTTTCTCTGCATTAGCTTCTCAAATCTCTTGCAAAGTGATTCATTAGTAGAACCAAAACTAATATCATCGACATATATTTGAACAAACAATGAATTACCCTTATGCTTGGCAACAAATAAAGTAGTATCGATTTTACCTCGAGTGAAACCTAAGCCATCGCTAAGTAAAAACTTAGAAAGGGTTTCATACCATGCC
This sequence comes from Campanula takesimana, assembly GCA_026119855.1. Taxonomy (NCBI): domain Eukaryota; kingdom Viridiplantae; phylum Streptophyta; class Magnoliopsida; order Asterales; family Campanulaceae; genus Campanula; species Campanula takesimana. The sequence goes on along the minus strand of JAOWBW010000533.1, from coordinate 302,600 downwards.
CTTGGAGCTTGCTTTAGGCCATAGAGAGCTTTCTTCAATCGGTAGATATGATCAGGCTTCTTGGAGTCCTCAAAACCAGGTGGTTGTTCAACATAAACGAGTTCTTGGAGTTCTCCATTCAAGAAGGCACTTTTCACGTCCATTTGGATATAGTTTGAATTCTTTGAAGGAGCATAGGCTAAAAAAAGTCTTATAGCTTCCAATCTTGCAACAGGAGCAAATGTCTCGTCGTAGTCAATCCTTTCTTCTTATCGATAGGCTTTTACAACTAACCTTGCTTTGTTTCTAGTGATATTCCTAGCTTTATCCAACTTTTTCCTGTAGACCCACTTTGTACCAATAACTTGTTGAGAAGTTGGTCTTGGCACAAGTTCCCATACATTGCATCTTTCAAACTGATTCAGTTCCTCTTGCATGGCTTCAACCCAACCAGGATCGGTAAGAGCTTCTTCAGTCTTCTTTATTACTATGTTGGAAACCATAGCAGATGAGAAGAGACTTTCATAAAATGCCTTGCTAAGGTTCCTTGTTAATCTTGGACCAAAGACATCACTAATCACATTTTCTAATGGATGATCACGAACTGCTCTAACTTCTCTCGGCATATCGTGTCTTACTGATTCTTGTTGTAAAGATTCTAGAGGAGGATCATGATCAGCAGATGGTGGAAGAGAATAGGAGTTTTGAGTGAGATGTGGATGAGAACTTGAAGGGATAGGTCTTATAACAGAAATTGGTTGAGGGCTAGATCTGTCTTCAGGATGATAAGTAGAGTTTTCATCGGCAAATGAATTATGATAGTTATCGGTATGATCATATTCTGTCGATGATGGAAAATACTGAGTATCTGCTGGTTCTTCTACTGAAATGACTGGATCAGCAGCTGGTACTTGACCTGCAGAGTTAGAATTACTGGATTCACCTATCTCATGAACACTAGAACCATTAGTACTATTTGGAGCCTTGTCAGACTCTAACAAATCAAATTCATCAAAGGTTACATGAACAGATTCAACAATTTTCAAACGTTTCTTATTGAAAACTCAAAAGGCCTTACTGTGTTTAGCGTAACCAACAAAGATTCCTTCATCATCTTTCTCATCAAATTTACCTCTGTGCTCCTTACCGTTGTAGAGCACGTAACATTTGCAGCCGAATATTTTGAAGAAGCCAATATTGGGAATTTTGCCTCTCTAGAGTTCATAAGGAGTCTTGTTGTGGAATTTGTTGATTAGAGATCTGTTCTGAGTGAAGCAGGCGGTATTAATGGCTTCAGCCCAAAAGTATTTCGGCAGCCTGGCTTCAGCAATCATGGTCTTACCGGCTTCTGTAAGAGTCTTGTTCTTTCTCTCAGCGACACCATTTTTTTGTGGTGTACCGGAAGCTGAGAAGTTGTGGTCTATACCATGATCATCACAGTACTGAGCAATACCATTGTTCTTGAATTCAGTGCCGTTGTCTGATCTCATACTGATGATATCGCTTTCTTTCTGGGTCTGTAGTAGTCTGAATAACTTGGTAGCAACAGCATATGTGTCATCTTTGTGACTGAAAGTTTCCACCCAAGTATATCTAGAGAAATCATCTACTACAACTAAGGTGTATCTACTTCCCCCAATACTTGCTGTAGTTGTGGGGCCAAATAGATCCATATGTAGCAATTGGAGGTACTTAGAAGTTGACATGCAGGGCTTGCTTCGGAAGGATGATTTATGTTGTTTTCCAAGCTGGTAGGCCTTGCATTTCTTTGCTTGATCAGCAGACACTTGAGGTAGACCGGTAACTAGATTTGAACCGGCAAGCTTAGATAGATACTTGAAGTTCAAGTGATTGAGTCTCTTGTGCCGTAGCCATGAGTTCTCATTGATGTTCTTAGCTACAAAACAAACATTAGCAATACCAGTAATAGCACTTAAGTCTACTGCATAAATGTTACCTTTTCTTTTGGCAGTGAGAAGAGTTTTGTTGGAAGCAATGTCTTTCACATAGCAACTAGAAGTAGTAAATACACATTGCATCCTTTATCATAGAATTGTGATATTGATAGAAGGTTGTGTTTCAGACCATCCACTAGAGAGACCTTATGTACAGTAACTGCACCTCTCTTGGTGGTACCAATAACAATGATTTTTCCTTTGGCATTATCACCGAAAACTACTGGGGGACCTGATGCTTCTGAAATGTCAGTAAGTAGATCTGCAAATCCTGTCATGTGCCTTGAACAGCCACTATCTAGAATCCATAAGTCCTTTCTTGCACCAGTTGAGGCCATGAAGCATTCCTGAAATAAAACAGTATGCTTATGGTCCCTCTTATTCTTGGGTCCGAGGGTTAGTTCCTCTTTGGCAACCACATCTGGCCACCACTAGAGGATGCAACCTCAGTGGGTCCAGATAGGTGCTTCAAGAGGCATTCATGAGCCTTGTGACCATAATCAGAACAATTAGAACATCTCACTTGACTGATAGACTGAGGAGTTGGTAAAACATCATTCTATTTAGTCAGTGCATCGGCAAAACTAGAGGATTGAGTAGGCACAAACTTAGTAGGTTTGAAGGTGCTAGTGTTGCCTTTCTTCCCATTCTATTTACCTTTAGCAGTTTCCTTTTTAGGTACTTGCCCATCGGCAGCAGAGGTGGTTAGACCGGCAGCACTTGCTCTGCTGATGTATTTACCAAGAATACTATTATCAGCAAACTCAGTGTCAGCAACCTTAACATAACTTTGTTTATGCTTATCTTTCCTTTTGTTCTGGTTTATAGGATAATTCATGGAAACAGCACTATATACTGGCTTGGCATCCACATGTACTGGGTTAACAGAACTATATTCAACTTTCTCACCCTTTTTCTCGGTCGCACAAGTTTCAGCAGAGCTACTGCTGCTGGAATCGAATCCTAGCCCAGATTGGACTTATATGACATTTGGGTCTGTAGGATTGTTTCAACAGCAACTCTAGATTTTGTGTAAGAATCAACAATCTTTGAAAGATGATTGTTTCTTTTCACAAGATCTTCGATCTTAGCTATCATACTGCTGCTTGAATTTTGAGATCTAGGTTTTCTTTCTTTAGAAGAACAGACTCAAGCTCATGTCCTTTGAGAACTTTAAGTTCTGACATAAGCAAGTCATTCTCTGCATAAATTCTATTGAAATCAGCAGCCATCACTTTATGAACGCTACTCAGCTTCTCATGATAAATAAAAAGTTCATCCATTGTCTCTACCATTTCAGCTTTAGATATTTCAGGAAAAGGATCAGCGGAAATTTTAGTGGTAGAGGGAATAGGTTTGGGAGAGAAGTCAGGTAGAGAAAAGATGGGTTTTGATAAGCTTTTGGCAATGCTTGGATGTTCGGTGAATGAAAATTTTCTAGTCATCGGTAAGGGTTCTGATCTAATGGCAGTGAATTGAGAAGAGTTACACTGCCCATAGAGTGAGGTTCCCACTTGATGAACTTTGTATCCATTTGGGTTTTCTGCTTTTACACTAATTTCTTTGAAGTGTGGTTGAGGTCTTCCAGCAGCTTCTTCTTGTGAATACCCCTTTCCGATGAAGCGACGCATGGGAAGTATCTTGTGATTATTATTATTTACAAAGGGAATATTCTTAACGACATTAAAATTATGAGAGTCGCCACGCCGTTTTAATTAAAGCCAAAACATTGAAAAAAGCATGTTTAATGGGTTCGAGGGTCAAATTACAACAAGAGAAGAATATTGGACGTTATCACTCCTATTGCCCGAATTGATCGGTCTTTCTATCATGATGAATGTGTTAGTAGTGTGTTAGTGATTGAGACCGGATCCGAAGATTGCCTACGTTCCTCTCAATGTGAGAAGCTCAGGTCAGCGTAGTTCGCAGAGAATTAGAATAGGCAGAAGAATCGGGATCATGCATAATGAGGGGGGAATTACCTAAAGATTAGGGTTTAGAAGTAGTTCCTAGATCATCCTCGGGTTGATGAACCCTCGATCATCATCGGCTATGAAATAACATGCAAACATGAAGATCGCAACCCTAAATATAGCATAAATAAGGTTTTAATCTATGAACACGAAGAACATGTGAAGAACATATTATGAACATATGAATGAACATGCATGGAATATGAAGAAACTATGAATAAACATGTACGAACATGAATATAAAAGATCTACATTAAAAATAATGCAAGAACACGAAGAAAAAGTTAGAAAACTTACCTATGTTGGCAAGAAATAAACCTTGGATCTTCTCGAGTGTTTGAATGCTTAATTAGGGAGAAAATTGTGTTTAAGAACTCCAAAACTCGTACTTTAGAGCTCTCAAACTCCGATCCTTAAACCAATAGCCTGGAGTGGTTTATATAGTAAACTGATGGGAGGATCTGATGGTCCAGATCATCCGGCGCAAGGTTGGCCGCCTGGCCATGGTTGAAGCCGGTTACAATGTTGGCCGCGTGGCCAAGATCAACGCGGAGCAATGTTGGCCGCGTGGCCAAGGCTGCCGGCTGACTTGATTCTTAAGCTAGGATTTCTGTATGGTTTTAAGGAAACCATTTATTACCTAATTTGATAGATTTTGCCATAAATGAGATATTTTGGGAATCCAGGACAAGTCTTTGCAAGGTTTCTAATTCCTATAAAGTCCTTGTATTTTTGGGAAAGTCCTAATAAACTCATTTTCAGGTCGGGTACTAACAGTAGCCCCTCGGCGACGCTTCTTGCAAGGCAATGTGGGGTCGACGATGAAAGAAGGATCCGTCTGAAACATGAGTTTCAAAACAGATGAAAGGTAAGGGAACGGCTGAACCTTGGCAGGCGACCTACGTATCCGCGGGGAATCAAGCCAAACGTAGTTCAAATCGGATGGGAAATTGGGAATGACTGTCCTGTGATGGGGAGCAACGTCTTCTGCTGGGGAAAATGCACCTGCTGGGGATGATAGATAACCGTGTCGGTCGGGTGGCTGGACCTTTTCAGGTTTCCTACGTATCCTCTGAGGAATCAAGCCGGTCGTAGTTCAGAGATCTACTGGGGATAAAACGAGATATCGGACTCCTTCTAGGGATAATAAACCTACGGGCACTATCCTGTACGAAGAACGAATCATTCGTAAGCAATGAAGTTATTTGGACTACGCTGTCTAAATAATCCCAAGATGAAATGGTAAACGCAATCAGATCGCCAGGGTTCCTACCGATTGCGCTAAAGTAATAGATGTCTGATCTCTCGCGAACAGAAACGCCGAGGCTTCTGCCAACCACGATCGATCTAGATGCGTATGTCATAGAGGCGCCGAAGTCTCTACAATCATACGAATCTCGATAATAGATGCTGGATCTTTCGCAAATAGAAACGCTGAGGCTTCTGCCAATTACGATTGATCTAGGACGGTATGTCATAGAGGCGCCGAAGTCTCTATAACCATACGAATCCTAGATAATAGATGCTGGATCTTTCGCAAATAGAAACGCCGAGGCTTCTGCCAATTACGATTGATCTAGGACGGTATGTCATAGAGGCGCCGAAGTCTCTATAACCATACGAATCCTAAGCAAATATTTGGTGAAGAATGGAAATTTTAAGGGGCTTTCCGTACCCAAAGGTAACGAATATCAGTCAAAGTAGTGTTAAAGGCATTTAAAAATGAATTAAAGGGAAAAGATCAGGGGCAAAAGTGGAATTTTATCTGAAGGGTCAAGTTGGCCGCGTGGCCAAACACACTGGTTTGCAAAGTGGCCGCGTGGCCAAGACCGCTGAGTGGTCAGATCTCCTTCACGCGATTGTTGATCTGACGGCTGGGGTTGCAAGGGCAAAAGTGCCGCGTGACCAAGGAGGGCAAAAGTGGCCGCGTGGCCAAGGATGCGACGGGCTGACTCCTTGGTACATCACCAGACACCTCCCCTCTTCTTCTTCTTTCTTCTTCTTCTTCCTCCATTGTTTAACGAATTAGGGAGAGAAAATTGAGTTTTTAGAGAGAGAATTTGGATTTTGATAATCTTGAAGACTTCGTTTCACATACTTTCTCGAAGCTATGGCGGATTGGATCAATGAGGCGTTATTTAGGGATTTCCGGGCCAAGGTGGGTATGTGATTCCACAACAAGAGCCGCAAGGAGAGGGGCACGGTAATGCTCAGGGCGGAGGTAATGTAGGGGCTGACCCCGGAGCGGGCTTTGAAGCGGTGCCCTTGATTCCACGGGGCGGTTTGAGACCACGCCCGTGACTCGGAATTATCGCGATAATCTGCTGCGGTCTACGTTCGACCAAGAGTACGATTTTTACGTCGACTCTGAGCGTCATTGGTCGATGGGGCTTCCGGAGACGCGAGAGGTAAATTTCGAATTTTTATTCCTCTCCTTCTCGCACATTTGTATGTTTTATGCACATAATATGAAATGCTGGAATAATGGAATGCTAGAATTTAAATTGCTGGAATTGTAAATTGCTAGAATGGTAACGTACCTATGCTGTGTTTACCTGCAGAGGATTAGGCTCGTGGGTCCACAGTGACGGTGGGCAAACTGTGGGCGTCTCTGCCGGAGGGGCCGGGCGGTTTGCGTGCTCGAATCGAGGCTATGGGCTTTGGCCCATTCTTTGACAGTGTCCGCATGGTCGGGCTACCTTGAAGGTGGCAGCGGTGATATAGGTGTGCCGGGAGTTCTGGTGGTACCACCCATACCTTCCATTTTAGTTGGGGAGAGATTACCATCACGCCGACGGATTTCGCGGCCATCACGGGTTGAGGTTTACCGGTACCCCTTTGCCTTTTGATGAGAGCTTGGCGGAGCGGCGGGACTATAGACAGGCTCTGCTAGGAGTTGACACCGACCTGGGAGGGGGTGTCCAAGGTTATGGAGTGGAGGCCGAAAGGTGAATCGCTTGGTGGAGGTGGCTATTGAAGCCTTAGTAGGGGGGGAATATGATTTGGATTGTTTGGTCCGGCTGTTTTTATGGTACAGCTTCTCAGAGATTTTGTTTCCCAGTGGGGCTACTGTCTGCCGGTACTCACTGCTAGGGGCTTTGTGGACTTGGACTTAGTCGGTGGGATTTCTTGGGGTGGAGCCGGTTTGGCTGAGATTTACCGGGCTTTGGACCATTGCTCGAGGGCTAGCTCGTCGGCCTTTGACGGGTTCCAGTTCGCCTTTGAGGTGTGCTCTTGACTACACCTTATTTTCACTTGTTGAGATTTCTGTTCTATCTTTTGGTCTGAATATCTCTCTTATTACATGCACAGGCTTGGGTTACGAGATCTTTGGTGTCGCCCCTTTTCAGTTGGTGATGAGTGTTAACAAGGTTGTTCCCATCATGTCGTATTGGTGCAAGGGCAACAGGGCTCCTTCCCGCAGACACCGGACAGGAAGAAAGTGGATGCTGCTGATCTGAGGAGGGTGTTCGCGATGTCTGAGCCCATCAGGGTTAGATTTTACCCATGGAGTCCGGCCAATGAGGCTTCGGTGGGTCCCTTTGTGGTGGATTTGACTGCTTCGAGGGTTCTGCTTGTGGGTCTCACCGGGGGGCCATGTATCTTGGGGAGAGGGTGGTTCGTCAGCACAGGGCTGGTGCGTTACCGTGGGCTCCTTATGACCCTCCTCGGGATATGCTCCGTCCCGCGAGGCTGGCGACTTTCTTGGCTCCCACTCCGGCAGAGCATTACAGGGGGAGTGACGACTATGCCGATTACGTGCGGACACGGCTGATCAGCCCTCAGGTTTGGGCTAGGATGTTGTCTGGAGAGGGGTCGAGCTCGGCCCGGTATGTTGGTCGGAGTCGGCCTTTGGTTGACATGCCCCTTCGCTCGAGTAGCGTGAGAGTGGTGAGGGGCCCGGGAGGTGGAGCTTAGCTTGGAGCCGACTGATGCTGATCTTGTTGAGGAGACATTCATTCCTCCGCCTGACGCTGGGGTATGGCTTTGTGCTTTATATCAGTCATGTTCGCACACACTTATTTCTTTCTTCATTGTAATCGTTGCCTTGGTTTCATTTTCAGGTGACTCGGAGGCCTATATCCGTTCAGCTCGGCGGGAGGAACGTGTTGATGCGCTTACTGAGAGAGGCGTACCATTCATGTACTTGTCAGAGGGACGACGTTGCGTCACCCCAGCGTCGGAACGGTCTCCAAATGGTGCGGGCTCTTCTCATATTGGTGGTCGAGCGGTCCGGGGACGGAGTTCGGTGTGCCGGTAGCTCTCGGGCTTTAGCGCGGGAGGCGTGGAGACACGACGGAGGAAGATTCTGATTAGGCGGGGTCCGCCTTTATTTCCTACACTATTTGTCACGACCCGAAATATAGGCTCTATTTATTAGTAATTAAAGGATTTTTATTTAATTATTTGCTTATTTATTTATTTAAATTATTATTTATTTAAATAATTATGTGTGCAATTTATGTGTTATAATAATTATGCCTAGCATTTTATTTGGGTCTTAATTGTTAGTAGGAGTGTAGCAATAGTGTTAGTAGTGTAGTGGAGGGGGCCTAAGTGTAATCTTTTGAAAACATCTCCCTACTCCCCTCACCTCCCTCACCATCTCCCTCACTCATCTCATTTTCCCAGCAACAACTCCCTCTCTCCCCTCCATTGGTAAGCATTTTCTCTTCTTTATCTTCTCTCTTCATTTTCTCTATCTTCCCATCATCTTCTCTCATTTCTTAAAACGTAAACCATGTTTAGATCGTCGATAGCATCGTAGGAAGCCAAAAAGAATTGAAATCCATCAACTTTGAGAATTTGCAAGTAAGTTACTTTCCCCCATTTTTATGCTAATATGTTCATATCATGTTTATATGATGTTTGATGAGTTATAATTGAAGTTTGATTGAGTTTTGAATTTGTTTAGAATTTATTTCGAATTTATTTGAGTTTTGGGTAAAAATGGTGGATTGATGAATGTAGGATTTTGATTCTTGGTTTGGGTTGATAAATGTGTGGTTAAGGTCCCCTCTTGGGTTGAATGATTTTGGGTACCTTGGAAATCTAGTGGGGAGTGTCGATTTTGAGTGTTTATGGTTTGGGTATGAATTTGGTAAAGAAATGGTAAGAAAACATGAAGAACCCAGCTGCAGAATTTCCTCAACCCGTAGACCAGGCGCCCGCCTGGGTTGGACCAGGCGCCCGCCTACATACCCGTTTCAATGGCCAGACCTTCTGGTCATTCAGGCGCCCGCCTGCCTATGACTAGGCGCCCGCCCGCCCTGTTCCAGGAATTTTACCTTTTTGCTTGGTTTAAGACTTAAGGCTTAACTAGTTTAGGTTTAATCCTTCTAATTAACTCAAGATAACACCGTGGAACACTTTAATGTGTGGATTTGATTCTTTTGTGAATAAATATGATGTGTAATTTATTTAAGTACCGTTTTGGTAATGTTGAGCATTTTGATGTGCGGTTTGGATAGGTTTACCTTGGTGGTTAATTTAATTGGATTGGTTCCCTACTTTGGAACCTTAAGTTGTTTATTTAAGCCAGTATTTATTACTTAGAATTTAATTGAAAGTCCAGCTGGTATTTTGTGTGTGTTTGGGCGATGGGAAAGATTATAATGGCAAAGCCAAGTCCATTATAATGTTGACCATTGTTTTGCCCCCTTCTTTACCCCTTCTCCAGATTGGCCTTGGAAAGGATAAGTCAGCGTTCCTTTGTGAATGTATCTGGCTAGCGGGTATGACTTTGTGTCATGATCCTTGTCCCTTGTGACACTGTTATGTTATTGGTTCCGGTACCGGGGTTTTCTCTTCGGCTTTCATGCTATTATGAAGATGTTGATTGGTTGATTATTGAAGCTGCGCAGCGATCCTTTATTTGGATGTTCCGGTTTGGAAAACCTTGGCTATATCCTTTGTTATGTGTTTATTTCCGCTGCTATCTGATACATGATAAATGCTATATGCTATGTGATATTTATTGTTGTTATTGTCTATTGCATCATAGCATGTCATGTAGTTGCATTAGTAACTTATTGAGATTTATCTCACCCCTTTCCTTTTATCTTTGTTTTTCCTTAACCCCCCCCCAGGTGCTAAGGATTAGTCTCGCTGATCACGAGAGCGAGGACGTCGAGTGTGGATCCGTTCTTTTGGGGAAGGTTATATAGGTTGGTTCCCATTATGTAAATGCGTGACCATTTTGGGGTATTTGTACCAAACATTGACGTCATTAGGATTTTGTATATTTGTAATTTGTTGGGCATAAACTTGTGGAAGTTTATGTTAGTTGTAATTGATTTTTTAAACTTGGTTTTATAAAACTTTGGGTTATTACCTTTTGGTGTTAAATGGAATTTTTAACTTCAGTATTTCTGAGTTTCGGTTTTAGAGTCGACGTCCAGATCGCGGTCCCGGGGCCCGTGGGGTCCGGGGTCGCGACAGTTGGTATCAGAGCTATGGCATTGGCTCTAAGTATAAGTCTAGGTGGATTAGTATGACCTAGGTGGGTAGTAGTGCGCGGAGTGATTAACGGTTGATGTTTTATGCAGGTACTTGTTGACAATGGTTCGTAGAAGGAGTGGTGAAAGTAGTTCCGGTAATGCAAACCAGAATGATACAAGGGAAGAAGCCCGTGCCATGTTTCAAGGCATGTTTGAGGCGGCCATGAAGGCCATACATGATCAAGGTCCGAGGGTAGAACAAGCACCACCCCGTTATGGTTTGGAGCAATTTCTGAAGTTGAAACCGGTTGAATTCAATGGGGAGCCCGATGTTCGGAAAGCTGAGTTATGGATTGAGTCAATGGAGAAGATTTACGATGTGTTTGGGTGTTCGAATGAGGACAAGGTCCGGTTCACGGCTTATAAGCTTGTGGGTGCCGCCGAGCATTGGTGGAAAGGTATTAAAGCTACTTGGGATGATACTCACACGGTGTATGCGTGGGAGTTGTTCGTGCGCAAATTCAAGGAGCATTTCATTCCGGTTGTTGATCAAAACCGAAAGGAGATCGAGCTACTCAACTTGGAGCAAGGTGTGTTGTCTATAGCACAATACTCGGCTAAGTTCATAGAATTAGCCCGATATTGTGACTATTTGGTGAGGACCGAGGAACAAAAGGCTATGAGATTTATTCGGGGATTGAAGACCTCCATCCGCACTCAATTTATTGCCCAACGGATAGTGACATTCCAAGATGCGGTGGACCGAGCCTATCTTATAGAGCAAGATATCGGGGAACACAAAAGGAAGACCGAAATAGCCAACCCGAGTAAGCAAGGAGTGCAGAGCAAGTCACAACCAAGGATCGATAACCGAGGTAACTTTGGGGGACAATCTCAGTTCCGAGGGCAACCGACCCCAAGGAACCCGGGTACCACTTCCGGGAACCAAGGGAGCCAAATTAGGAAGCCTTGTACCTTTTGTCAAAAGGTAGGCCATGCGGAGGATAGGTGTTGGAAAAAGCAAGGCAAGTGCACCAATTGTGGTGAAATGGGGCACTTTGCGAGAGAGTGCACGAGGTACCGAGGTCAAGCATCCGGGTCCGGAGTTGTTATTAATCAGGGTCAAAAAAGGGATGCCGCCGGGAAGCCAAAAGTTCAAGGGAAGGTTTATGCCATGAATCAACAACAAGCTACCGATGATCCATCCGTTATTGGAGGTATTATTTCCGTGTCTAATGTGAGCGCACGAGCGTTAGTAGATCCAGGATCATCTCATTCATACATTTCTGTGCAATTTGCTTCCATGTTAAATGTTGCATTCGAGTCTTTACCGTACGTGCTAGAGGTGTCGACCCCTATAGGAGAATGCTTGATTTCTGATCGAGTCTTTCGTGCTTGTGACGTGGTTATTTGTGGTCGAGTCCTTTGTGCGGATTTGGTAGTTCTTCCTATCCAAGACTTTGATGTCATTCTGGGTATGGATTGGTTGAGCAAGTTTCATGCGTCTGTTGATTGCCGTAAGAAAACTGTTACTTTTTCTATTCCCGATGTGCCTAAGTTTGTTTTTGAGGCTTGTCCTCTTAGTAGAAAGGTTCGCTTAATTTCTTTTATGAAAGCGAGAAAGTTATTGCATAGTGGTTGTGAGGGGTATTTGGCTAGTGTTCTTGATACTAGGAAAGAATCCCCTAGTTTTGATAGCGTTCGGGTAGTTCGGGAATTTCCCGATGTTTTCTCTACCGAGTACGATATGCCTCCCGATCGTGAGATTGAGTTTTGTATAGATCTTTTGCCGGGTACGGCTCCGATTTCGAAAGCACCTTATAGGTTAGCTCCCGCAGAGTTGAAGGAATTGAAGGTTCAATTGCAAGAGTTGCTTGATCGAGGGTTTATCCGCCCTAGTGTTTCCCCGTGGGGAGCACCGGTTTTGTTTGTGCTGAAGAAAGATGGTTCGTTGAGGTTGTGTATCGATTACCGAAAGTTGAATCAGGTTACGGTGAAGAATAAGTATCCTCTACCGCATATTGATGATTTATTTGATCAGCTACAAGGGTCCGTGGTTTTCTCTAAACTCGATTTGAGAAGTGGGTACCATCAATTGAAGGTTCGATCGGAGGATATTCCGAAGACTGCTTTTCGCACTCGCTATGGTCATTATGAGTTCTTGGTTATGCCGTTTGGGTTGACTAACGCGCCGACCGTATTTATGGATTTGATGAACCGAATCTTCCATCCTTATCTTGATTCGTTCGTGGTGGTTTCATCGACGACATTCTTGTTTATTCGAAATATCGAGAAGAGCACGAGCAACATTTGAGGACAGTTTTATCCGTTCTTGCGAGGGAGAAATTATTTGCGAAGTTCAGTAAATGCGAATTTTGGCTCGAGAAGGTGTCATTTTTGGGCCATGTTATTTCGAAAGATGGGATTTCTGTAGATCCTTCAAAGATAGAGGCGATAGTGGATTGGAAGAGACCCGAGTCAGTGACCGAGATTCGTAGTTTTCTGGGTTTAGCCGGTTATTACAGAAGGTTTATTGAGGGGTTTTCGAGGATTGCTACTCCGATGACTCAGTTGACCCGGAAGAATGTTCCGTTTGTGTGGACCGAGAACTGCGACAAGAGTTTCGAAGAATTGAAGAAGAGGTTGACTACCACACCGATCTTGACCTTGCCTAATGGGAGCGATGGGTTAGTGATTTATAGTGATGCTTCGAAAGAGGGTTTGGGTTGTGTGTTGATGCAGAATGGGAAAGTAATTGCGTATGCTTCGAGGAAGTTGACCCCTAGTGAGCAGAATTACCCGACTCATGATATGGAGTTAGCGGCGATAGTATTTGCGTTGCACAAGTGGAAGCACTACCTTTATGGGGCGAAGTTTGAGATTTTTACCGATCACAAGAGTTTGAAGTACCTTTTCTCCCAGAAAGAGTTGAACAACCGACAGCGTCGATGGATGGAATTGTTGAAGGATTATGATTGCACGATTTCTTATCACCCGGGAAAGGCGAATGTGGTAGCCGATGCGATTAGTAGAAAGTCTTATGTGGCTTCGATGATGGTCCGTGAATGGAAAATGCTTGAGGATGTTCGAGATTGGTCTCCTCGTGAATCGAGACATGGGGCTATTTTTGCGAATATTAGGGTATCTCCGTCCCTAATTCAGAGGATAAAGGAAGCTCAGAAAGAAGATCCCGAGTTGCTGAAGATATTGGGTAAATTGAAAGAAAAGAACTTCGAGGATTTTTCATTGAGTTCGAGTGGAGTCTTGACTTTCCGTGGTCGTTTGTGTGTTCCGGATGTCGATGGAATTAAACAGAGAGTTCTTGATGAGGGCCACAAATCGAGGTATACTATTCATCCAGGTAGTACGAAGATGTATCAGGACTTGAAGCAACAATTTTGGTGGATTAATATGAAAAGGGAAATAGCCGAGTACGTATCGAGGTGTTTAACGTGTCAGCAGGTCAAAGCCGAGCATCAGAGACCCGCGGGACTACTTCAGCCATTAGAGATTCCCGAGTGGAAATGGGAGCATGTGACTATGGATTTCGTTACGGGACTGCCTCGTACCCGTAGGAAGTACGACAGTGTTTGGGTAATAGTGGATAGATTGACCAAGAGCGCCCATTTCTTGCCTATTGACATCAGATATTCGATGGAGAAGCTTGCGACCCTTTATATTGATGAGATCGTTAGATTGCATGGGGTTCCGGTTAGCATTGTGTCAGATCGAGACCCGAGGTTTACTTCTAGATTCTGGAAGGCGTTTCAGGAAGCTTTGGGTACAGATTTGCGATTCAGTACAGCTTTTCATCCTCAGACCGATGGTCAGTCCGAGAGGACTATTCAGATTTTGGAGGATATGTTGCGAGCTTGTGCGATAGACTTTCCGATTCTTGGGATTCGCACCTACCGTTAGTGGAATTTTCTTACAACAACAGTTATCAGGCTAGTATCGAGATGGCACCGTTTGAGGCCTTGTATGGAAGGAAGTGTAGATCGCCTATTTGTTGGGATGAGGTCAGTGAAGCGAAAGTTTTGGGTATTGATTTGCTTCGGGATTCGGTTGAGAAGGTTAGAGTTATCCGAGATAGATTGAAGACAGCCCAGAGTCGACATAAGAGCTACGCAGATAACCGAAGGCGAGACCTTAGTTTTCAAACCGGTGATTTGGTGTTCTTGAAGGTATCTCCGAAGGTGGGTATTCGTAGATTTGGGAAGAAAGGCAAATTGGCTCCGAGGTTTATTGGTCCGTTTGAGATTTTGGGAAAGGTTGGACTTCTTGCGTATCGTCTTGCGTTACCGCCATCTTTGGACCGGTTGCACAACGTTTTTCATGTTTCTATGCTTCGGAAGTATGTTCATGATCCGTCTCACGTGTTACCGAGGGTACCGGAGGATATTGAGCCCGATATGAGTTATGAGGAACGACCGGTTCGGATCCTAGATTCTAAAGTTCAAGAGTTGAGGAGCAAGAGTATTTCCTTGGTTAGAGTTCTTTGGAGGAATCATAACATCGAGGAGTCAACGTGGGAGCTCCGAGATGAGATCGAGAGGAAATTTCCGTGGCTTTTTGTTTAAGGTGAGTCTCGTTAAAATTCGGGTCGAATTTTCTTTAAGGGGGAGTGAATGTCACGACCCGAAATATAGGCTCTATTTTATTAGTAATTAAAGGATTTTTATTTAATTATTTGCTTATTTATTTATTTAAATAATTATGTGTGCAATTTATGTGTTATAATAATTATGCCTAGCATTTTATTTGGGTCTTAATTGTTAGTAGGGAGTGTAGCAATAGTGTTAGTAGTGTAGTGGAGGGGGCCTAAGTGTAATCTTTTGAAAACATCTCCCTACTCCCCTCACCTCCCTCACCATCTCCCTCACTCATCTCATTTTCCCAGCAACAACTCCCTCTCTCCCCTCCATTGGTAAGCATTTTCTCTTCTTTATCTTCTCTCTTCATTTTCTCTATCTTCCCATCATCTTCTCTCATTTCTTAAAACGTAAACCATGTTTAGATCGTCGATAGCATCGTAGGAAGCCAAAAAGAATTGAAATCCATCAACTTTGAGAATTTGCAAGTAAGTTACTTTTCCCCCATTTTTATGCTAATATGTTCATATCATGTTTATATGATGTTTGATGAGTTATAATTGAAGTTTGATTGAGTTTTGAATTTGTTTAGAATTTATTTCGAATTTATTTGAGTTTTGGGTAAAAATGGTGGATTGATGAATGTAGGATTTTGATTCTTGGTTTGGGTTGATAAATGTGTGGTTAAGGTCCCCTCTTGGGTTGAATGATGTTTGGGTACCTTGGAAATCTAGTGGGGAGTGTCGATTTTGAGTGTTTATGGTTTGGGTATGAATTTGGTAAGAAATGGTAAGAAAACATGAAGAACCCAGCTGCAGAATTTCCCCAACCCGTAGACCAGGCGCCCGCCTGGGTTGGACCAGGCGCCCGCCTACATACCCGTTTCAATTGGCCAGACCTTCTGGTCATTCAGGCGCCCGCCTGCCTATGACTAGGCGCCCGCCCGCCCCTGTTCCAGGAATTTTACCTTTTTGCTTGGTTTAAGACTTAAGGCTTAACTAGTTTAGGTTTAATCCTTCTAATTAACTCAAGATAACACCGTGGAACACTTTAATGTGTGGATTTGATTCTTTTGTGAATAAATATGATGTGTAATTTATTTAAGTACCGTTTTGGTAATGTTGAGCATTTTGATGTGCGGTTTGGATCGGTTTACCTTGGTGGTAATTTAATTGGATTGGTTCCCTACTTTGGAACCTTAAGTTGTTTATTTAAGCCAGTATTTATTACTTAGCATTTAATTGAAAGTCCAGCTGGTATTTTGTGTGTGTTTGGGCGATGGGAAAGATTATAATGGCAAAGCCAAGTCCATTATAATGTTGACCATTGTTTTGCCCCCTTCTTTACCCCTTCTCCAGATTGGCCTTGGAAAGGATAAGTCAGCGTTCCTTTGTGAATGTATCTGGCTAGCGGGTATGACTTTGTGTCATGATCCTTGTCCCTTGTGACACTGTTATGTTATTGGTTCCGGTACCGGGGTTTTCTCTTCGGCTTTCATGCTATTATGAAGATGTTGATTGGTTGATTATTGAAGCTGCGCAGCGATCCTTTATTTGGATGTTCCGGTTTGGAAAACCTTGGCTATATCCTTTGTTATGTGTTATTTCCGCTGCTATCTGATACATGATAAATGCTATATGCTATGTGATATTTATTGTTGTTATTGTCTATTGCATCATAGCATGTCATGTAGTTGCATTAGTAACTTATTGAGATTTATCTCACCCCTTTCCTTTTATCTTTGTTTTTCCTTAACCCCCCCCCCCAGGTGCTAAGGATTAGTCTCGCTGATCACGAGAGCGAGGACGTCGAGTGTGGATCCGTTCTTTTGGGGAAGGTTATTATAGGTTGGTTCCCATTATGTAAATGCGTGACCATTTTGGGGTATTTGTACCAAACATTGACGTCATTAGGATTTTGTATATTTGTAATTTGTTGGGCATAAACTTGTGGAAGTTTATGTTAGTTGTAATTGATTTTTTAAACTTGGTTTTATAAAACTTTGGGTTATTACCTTTTGGTGTTAAATGGAATTTTTAACTTCAGTATTTCTGAGTTTCGGTTTTAGAGTCGACGTCCAGATCGCGGTCCCGGGGCCCGCGGGGTCTGGGGTCGCGACACTATTAGCTAGCAGAGAGCAGAGGGATATGTATGTATAGAACAGTTGTACAAAATGCATGTATGTATATTATGTTCTAAAATGCAAATTTTATTGTGGGAGCCTACTTGTGCAAACTAGTTAATTTACAAATGTTCCTAATTTTATACAATGCATGAGCCATGGAAGGGGGCAGGTACGTAGTTGCATGGATCCGACACGAAGTGGGAAGAAACAAACTGGATTTCTGCATGGAGCAAGGTTGGCCGCATGGCCATGGCGGGGCTAGAACAATGTTGGCCGCCTGGCCATGGCAAGATCCGGGGCAAAGTTGGCCGCGTGGCCTAGGACGAAATTGGCCGCCCGGCCAAAGGCAATATCGGCCGGGGCCAGGGGCAATGTTGGCCGCGTGGCCACATCATGCGCCGCCTCCAGTTTTCCTTTTCCTGGCAAGAATCGGGAGTTGTGCACTATTTAATGAACCCTTTGCAGCCATACAAACGTACCAGCAACCTTTTGAGCAGTTTTTTGAGTTCCTTTTAGCCAATTTTCTTGCTCTTTGCCATGGATCAAGAGGCTAGAATCACAAGTCTTGAGAAGAAAGTCTTTATAACTTCTTTGGAGAAGTGGGTTGCCAAACTTCCTGGTTCGAGTCGTAGGAAACTTGATGAACGGTATGGGATAAAGTGTCTTTGGTCACTTTTGCACATGAACTCCAATACCCACCTCTTGCAAGCTTGTGGTAAATTTTGGAATGATACCCTCCATGTCTTCAACTTTTCATTCAACGAGATAACACCCACTTATGAAGATATCGCAGCATTATGTGGCTACGAAGGGAAGGGTAAAGTTGCCTTGCCTTTTGACTTCGTTTCTTGAGGGACAAGCTGGTGACCTTTGGCGTACCCGCGGATGACTTTGATAGGTATGCTAGGGGCGGTTATGTCGACCTTTCTTGGATGCCACAACACTTCATGCATGCAGACGTGACCTCTAACCGCTCCTTGGACCATCTTGCACTGTGCTTGTTCAGCTCTATCCTTTTCCCTTCTGAGATGGGATTTGCCAGTGAAGGATGTTTGGGCATGGTGAACTTGGCTCGTTTGGGTTATGATATTGTACCGGCCATTCTTGGGGAGATGCTCTGTGGGATTCCCCATCTCGCGGCTTATGGTGGGATGCCTTGTGGTAGTGATAGGCTTTTGACCATGTGGTTGCAAGAGCGGCTTCGAGTGAATAAACCGGCGGCTTCTCTGAAGGTGGCCCCATGGATGCACCGCATTAGAGGCATGGTGGAGCGGTTTGAGGGCATGACTCTCAAAGGTTGGGAAAAGTATTTGGCGGAAATGGTGACTGACGACATTCAGTGGGTGGTGCCCCATTGGCACATTCACTCTGTGAGGGAGAAACAAGTGGGACTTCACATGATCAAAGTTCCGACCCTTTCTGGAACTACTTTTTACTATCCCTCTAGAGTGCTTCGTCAGTATGGTTTGGTGCAGACCATCCCGGAGGGTTGGGACGAGGAGAGAGATGATTTTCCCTTTGGGGTACTTCAGTTGGATGATAGTGCCTCAGTCCTTCTTTCTCAGATGTGGGGCGAGGCTGGCTTTAGTCGTAGGACCTTCCTCACGCGCTCTAGCAACACCTTCCTGCCACGCGAGTATTTGGACTGGTATATGGGGAGACTTGGGCATGCGGAGCAGACTCTAGAGACCCTAAGGGGCACTATCTTGGGATCCTGTGCTCCAAGTTCTTCATTGAGAATTAAGGAGGCTGAGGCTTATGAGAGGAGGATGAGTAAGAGCGTGGCTAACGGAGGAGGAGAAGAAGTTGGGGCGTCAAAGAAGAGGAAGGCGAAGAGGTTCCTAATGGCAAGGCTAAAGGTGTTAGCGAGTTCGAAAGAAGATTTTGTGAGAATCCTAGCAAGAAGAAAGTTCGCCGTGGGCAAAGCAAGAAGAAAGGGACCGAGGGCACAAACGGCACTAAGGAGTAATCCCGAACGTCTCTCCATAGTCGTGCAGACAAATTAGTTTAATTTAGTTTATTTTTTGTTTTAGTTTCAATTTCAGCATAGGTTATTTATTCAACAAGTATGTCAAGCTTAGACTCATCAAATAAGTGTTAACATGCTATGACTATGGAAATAAAAGTTTTGCTTTCAGAAAAATACAAATTCTATCTTTATTGCTTTGACAAGATGTGGATGTTTATTTGTTTTTTTAGACCGCACCTTTTAAAAGGCTGCCTACGTTCCCCTTTTACAAATAGGACTAAGGGGCTCAGGTCACCGTAGTTCACTCCAGTTAGACTAGAATGATTTTAAAGAAAGGGAAGATAGAAGGGGGAATGCTCTAACTTTTGCCTAGACCGCCCTTGCGGGTTTTCGATCTAGCGAGCTTTGTACGCACCCTTATTTTGCATAGACCGCCCTTTGCGGGTTTTCAATCTATCGGGCTTCTTTTTGCGTAGTAATTTTTTTTTTTTTTTTATTTTTTTTTTTTTTAGAGGGGGAGTCTAGTCATAGTAGCGTCTGAGCTTGCTGAGGTTGACTGGTTCCTTGAACGGGTTGCCATCCAAATCTGCCATTCTGTCTAGTCTTGTGGCGCGTCCCTGACTTCGGTCATTGCATTGACGCGTTGCTTTAAATCCCCTATTTCTCTTGAGATGTCTTGCATTGTTTCTGCAGCCAGGTGCGAGGGTGCCTCCGAGTCGTTCTTCGCATAAGGCTCGATTTCGCAGCAACCGAGGAGTTCTAAGTTTTTGTTTTCTCTATAGAACCAAAATCCTCTCACACTGGTGAGCATGTTTGCATCCATCAAGCCTTGGATTCTCCTTTGTAGAGCGACACAGTCGTTGGTGTCGTGGCCTTCGTCTTGGTGGTACGAGCAACTTTTGGTAGGTTCCAATGGTTGAAGGGGTGGTAATTCGGAGAGTAGTGAATGTTCTCCTAAAGGTTGCATCTTGCCCATTTGTTTAAGTTGGTCGAACAATTTGCGAAAGGGGTCCCTATTCTTGTGCAGCGGGGGACTGAGAGGGGGTATTTTTCCAAAAATCTTTGCATTTTTTCACTGATTTCCTTTCCCTGGCACGAGGGCCACGATTCTGTCGTTGGTGTTGGGGTCTGAAGTTCATTCCCATGTGCCGGGTGCAGGATTGGGGTATTCGCGAGGTACTCCTTGAGGCAGCATAAGGCGAGCTCGCATCTCGGACTCCATTCTTGGTCGCGGGCCCTTTCTATTTCTCTGAGTGTCGGCTCCCCCACTGTTGTAAAATGGTTGAGGTGTTGCAGTAACTTGACGAGTTCTTCCTTTTCGGCTTTGTTCTGAGGAGACTGCATTCTCAACACGGCTCGAACTCGCCGACTGATGGTCCTCCACGAGGTTGTGGAGGGGGTAGCTTCTTGGTTCTCCTCGGTTGTCTCGACCTGGTTATAGCCGGCAAACCCATCCACAAACGACTTGACCTCATAGTGGGCGGTCGCATCCACCAACATGTCGATATTTGGTAAGGGGAAGTCATCCTTTGGCGTAGCTTTGTTGAGGTCCCGAAAATCCACACATACTCTGACTTTACCGTTGGATTTCTTGACAGTCACTAGATTTGATAACCAGGTTGGATACTCGATCACCCTGATGAAACCCACACGGAGTAGCTTCTCAATCTCTTCCTTCACTTGCAAAGACCATTCTGGCTTAATGCGGTGCAGCTTCTGCTTGACTGGCTTAGCGTCTGGCGCTGTCGGGATCTTGTGCTCTACGATCGAGTTGTCGAGCCCCGGCATGTCCTTATAAGACCATGCGAACACATCCACATATTCTTTGAGTAGCTCGATCAGTGCTTCCCATTTCGGTTCCGCTGAAGAAGCTTCCAATCTGCGTTTCCTTAGGCTCGGCTTTGGTTCCCAAATTCACGCATGTTAACACTTCATCGGCAGCTTGGGCTCGAGATTCTTTTGATTAATAACCTGTTCTGAGATTTCTTTAATGTATTCATCATTTAATGTGCCTGTGTCTGCCTCTTCTAATGAATCATTATTAACTAAGTGTATATCATTAGTTTGATTATTAGCCAATTTATCAGTTAAAAGAGTGACTATGGAGGGATACTCGGAAAGGTCGAGGGTTTCATTCATGGCACAAGGGAAAATAGCGTTTGCAACAAGATCATAGTCTTCAGACGTAAGGTCGTCAGACTGAGAGGAAGACTCAAATTCAAAATGTAAAACACTAGATTCTGGGGACGGGGATTTTGGGCGAGTGACAGGAGATGCTGCGGGAGTGGCGACAGGAGAAGGAGTAAGCCCCAGTGTTCCCACCATAAATTCCGGAGTAGCTATAGGTCCCCCAATGATGCACCAATTCTTGAGCTTGTCCCCCATGCGTACCACCAATGTCCTTGGGTCCACCTTATCTTCAGAATCGTCCCCGATGACGGCAACCATGTCTTCGTGCAGCCCCAGATTACCCATATGTTGAAGCAGATACTGGCCGTCCCACGTCTCAGTCAAACTTGGAGTTTCTGCGGCTTCTACTGCTGGCTTGTCAAGGGTTGCGGCTTCAAGTTGATCTGCCAAGTCTTCTGCAACCTTGGTGGAGTACTCATGCCTGATGGTTCTAATTCTGCCCGTGGCTTTGTCATATTCCATGTAAGTCAGCTTCATGTTGGACCGATCGAATTCCACATCTCTGAAAATCTCGAACCCTTTCTGCAACTTCCCAGTGTGGTCAATCCATGGCTCGGCGAACTCAAAACACGAAAACTCCTCGCCTTCCCTGACAAAGTAGCTATTCAGGGACAGGCGGTATGGCCGCATTTCGGGCTTTTTGTAGGGAAGCTTCATCTTTTTAAGCAATTCTATCCTTTGTTGCTCCATCTTGTCTTCAAGAGTAAGGGTGTATCCTAGACCAAACAACCCTCGATGATTAATCTCTTCAACCAATTCTGTGGGGCCTTGCAAGTTCTTACCTAGCCCCAGCCCCGGTATAAAACCCATGTTACGCAGTATCTTGACAACAGGTGCCACTTTGTCCGTTGTTTTGGTGAGGTCGATGGTGCAGATCTGTGCTTGAGCGACTATTTCGAAGCCATTGAAGAGTCGGCTCTCTTCCCCATGCTGAATCTGTAAGACAGGAACGCCCTTGGTGTCTGTCCCTTGGGCAGTTACGAGATCACTGTAGATGATGGTCACTTCATTACCAGACTGAAACTTCACACACTGGTGCAGGGAAGACGGGACAGCGCCCGACTGATGTAACCACGGCCGGCCAAGGAGGAGTGAGAAGGTCGCGGGATGTCTATGACGTGGAAGTCGGTCGGCAGGATCTTTGTTCCGATGGTAATGGGCAGGGTGACTTCGCCTATCACAGCGCGGCATGTAGAGTCATAAGCTTTGATGGTTTGCTTGGATGGGCGTAAATCAATACCATGAACGCCGACCATATCCATCATCCTTGAAGGCAGGATATTAATAGCAGAACCATTATCAATGAATACACGGGGAATCTTCTTGCCATTTACTTCGACAGTGATGTATAAAGGCTCATTATGATCAACTCCGAACACTGGCTTGTCTAGCTCTGAGAAAGTGATGATGTTTCCATAGTGGATATTACCAATCATGTGGGTGACGTCCTCCGGGGTAATAGTGGATGGTACCATGGTGGCGGCGAGGTTTTGCTCGAGCATGAGGCGATGGGCTAGGGAGGAGGTGAGTAGGGACCATAGCGAAATATGGGCTTGGGTTTGTTTGAGTTGAGTGAGGATAGGGTCTTCTTTGTCTAGGTCGGCTTGCTCGGGTTCCTTCCCAAAGACTTTCTTTGCACCCTTCGGGTCGGATTGGTACACTTGACCGGATCTTGTAAGGAGACAAACTTCTGCACGTAGCTCCTCCAAAGACAATGGTGAGTCATGACAAGGGGGCGAAACTTCGGTCTTTTCGGCCTCCTCGAAGATTTCGGCCCAAGAAAGAGGTTGAGAGGGCTTGGGATTCTCCTCCTCTAGAGATTCGACTTCACTTACTAGTTCATCTAAAGACAACAAGTAGCAAGAAGATTCTTTATTATTAGTCATTGAAATACAACCCATCTCATCACAGTCCGCCACAACAGGCTCGGCCGGATCAGTGATCTCAATAAGTTCTACCATGAGTACATTGCTAGCTACATAATCTCTAGGGTCTTCGACAACTCCCTTGTGGATGAGCTCTTGCACGGCCTTCTTGAGTTCGAAGCATTCTTCGGTAGTGTGGCCGGTGCACTTGTGGTAGTGGCAAAACTTCGACAAATCGCAACCAAGGCGGGGAAGGTGTCCTTCTAATGGTTCGAGCATTTCTAACGTCACCAATGCCATGAAGATATCCACCATCGTGAGCCCTATCTTGTCAAAGGCATCCATGAGCTCTAGGATACTAATCTCGCCTGTTTGCACCATATTCACCCCACCCCCATTGTTAGGAAGAGGATTATTCACCACATTGGGACCCTTCGGCTTCTCAATCTTCTTGTCATTGATCAACCCTTGTACTACGCGCTTCAATTGAATACAACCATCCGTTGTGTGCCCGATGTGCTTGTGATACTTGCAGAACTTGGAGGCGTCCAAATCACTTCTTGGGTAGGCGGGTTGGTAATTTTCCAAAGGTTTGATAAGACCTTTCTTGACTAGCACGTCAAAGACTTTCCCCATGGGCATACCAAAATCATCAAAGTGTTCCCTCTCTCTCTGTGGCGGAGCCCCATTCCTTGTTACGGCTTGGACATCTAACGGGACCTCTTTCTGGACCATATTCACTTGGCCGACGGCCTCCTTTCCACCCCTAGGAGGCGCAGGCGCAGTAGGAGCCTTGTAGCGGAAGGAGCTGTTGTTGTTGGTCTTCGGACTTTCCTTTGGTGGCACAATCCTAGTGAACCCTGCTTCGTACCTTACTCCGGCGTCAACCATTTCCCGCAAATCAGGGAAGTAACCATTACCTATAGCTTCTTTCATCTCCGGTAGCAAGCACTTGTAGAAAATCTGTTTCTGTTCCTTCGCTTTTGGTGGGTATTGGACCTCGCACAACCGATGATTCCACCTCTTGTAAAAATCATAAATAGCCTCGCCGGGTTTTTGCATAGTGTTCTCAAGGTCGGTTCGATTCACATGCCAATCCAAGTTAGCTTGATACTTCTCACAGAAAATGGCACTGATTTGATCCCACGTTTGCCTCTCGCTTGGCTCTAACCCCAAGAACCAACGCAGAGCTATACCATCCAAAGTGCTATGGAATACGCGAGCCATTTGTTCGTTGGTGCAGTCACGAGCCCTCATGGCCAACACATAACTATCCAAATGAGTCTTAGGACACGAGTCACCATGAAACATCGCCACCTTATGCATCTTGAAATCCTTGGGGAGAGCCCCCACTTGGCTAGGGTTGATTGTCTTGGTAGTCGGTGCACTTTGCTTATCCACGGTCTCGATCAACTTTCGCATTTGCTCTTGCATGGCCATGACCACAGGGTGATTGGAGATGTCGGGGATAGTTTCTGACAGAATGACGGGAGGAGTAGTAGAAGCAGTAGCAGCGGCCATCCCAATACTCAGAGGCAACGAGGGTGCGGGTAGTTTGCTAGCGGAGAGGTAGCCACCAAGCAGTTCAGGGGAAGGTTCATAGACGGCCTTGTTCTTGCTCATGGTAGTGAAACCTTGTTGGGTGTAGAGAGAAGGAGGTGGAACATTGCGGTAGCTTGGGAATGGGAAGGTAGTAGCATTGGTGTTGGGGGGACAGTTGGTATTGACCTCTTCATCCTCGACATAAATGAAATTCTCCCGATCGGGCACCAGTTTAGTCCCCTTTTGTTGAATGTGACCCTTCAACTGTTGGTTCTGGTCTTCCAGCATCTTGTTGCTTTCCTCGAGATTTTTGATCTTGGCTTCGAGACCGGCGAGGAAGTTCTGGAGGCTTGGGGGAATACCATTGAGAGTAGCCTCAGTGTTGAGCTCGGCGGCACTAGCAGGAGGAGCAGAGGCTGAAGCTGAGGCGGGAGTTGACATTGCTGATGACGAGACTGAGAACGTGGACGGAGTAGAAGCTTCACGTTGTAGTCGACCACCCGAACGGATCCAAACTTGCTTTGCTGAAAGGTTGAAGGGCAATGAAGCTTTTTAGGAGAGGGGGAAGGCTCATGCAAAGTATATTTTAATTTACAAAAAACATACATTATTTACATCCTAATTGGTTGGAAGGGATACCCCTTTTTCGCAACTAGTTAGAAGACTACGATCAGTGGAGGCCATCACTACGTCTATAGACCCCTCGTTTTTCACCTGTATTGCACACCCCCAAACGGACAATTTGGGCGAGGGTCCTATAGGGCAAGCGGCTTCCACCAATCATCGGATCCTACGACTAACCCTCCCTTAAAGGCATTTAACGTGATGTCTATGTTGCATCCTACGCAAGTTAATGATGAGCGGAGATCTTAACAACAAACACTCATCTCACCATGGCACGTCCCTTGTAGGGAAATCACTTTTTTGTGCACTTTCTCTCAAAGATCTCGATTCATCATTGACTTGGGGATGACTCGACATAGACAGCACGTTAATTGACTATTAAGGAAAAGCTAGCCAAACCACCCGGTCAAAACCTAGGTGTGATACCTATACTAGTGTGGGTTGACACGGGTTAGGTAAAAGGTTCCCACCGCTCGCGGAACGTACACGGTGAGTGGAGTAGACGAGTGACTCGAAAAGAGGGCGACAGTAGCGCACAAATTCCTGCACATCGAATACTCCGGGTAATGGGGACCTGTGCAGTGCTGACACGGACTAGTGGTAGTGTGTGGCAAGAAACTAATTCTTTTTAAGGAAAAAAAAGAGAGAAGTTTTTGATGTTAGGATGATGCAATGCAATGCGTGAGAGAGAGAGAGAAAGACATGTACAGGGGAGCATAGCAGAGTTTTGTTTGACCCTAATACTAAGGCGAAGATAACAGGGGTACAAGGATACAAGGTATATACCAAGTACAAGTGTCAACAAAGTACAAGTATTAACACTGCGGGGTGCGCGGGTGCATGTGTAAACATGGCAAGTATGTGAGGTGCATGTGTTAAACATGGCAAGTGTGTGCATGTGTAAACATGGCAGGTGTGTGCACGTGTAAACATGGCAGGTGTGTGCATGTGTAAACATGGCAGGTGTGTGCACGTGTAAACATGGCAGGTGTGTGCATGTGCAAACATGGCAGGTATGTGAGGTGCATGTGTAAACATGGCAGGTGTGCATGTGTAAACATGGCAGGTGTGTGATGCATGTGAGGACATGGCAAAGTATGTGAGGTGCATGTGAGGACATGGCAAACATCATGATGTGAACGAAAGTTAGACCCACTAAGTTTGAAAAAGTTTCAAAGCAAGTCCCCAGCAGAGTCGCCACTGTGAATACCCCTTTCCGATGAAGCGACGCATGGGAAGTATCTTGTGATTATTATTATTTACAAAGGGAATATTCTTAACGACATTAAAATTATGAGAGTCGCCACGCCGTTTTAATTAAAGCCAAAACATTGAAAAAAGCATGTTTAATGGGTTCGGGGGTCAAATTACAACAAGAGAAGAATATTGGACGTTATCACTCCTATTGCCCGAATTGATCGGTCTTTCTATCATGATGAATGTGTTAGTAGTGTGTTAGTGATTGAGACCGGATCCGAAGATTGCCTACGTTCCTCTCAATGTGAGAAGCTCAGGTCAGCGTAGTTCGCAGAGAATTAGAATAGGCAAGAAGAATCGGGATCATGCATAATGAGGGGGAATTACCTAAAGATTAGGGTTTAGAAGTAGTTCCTAGATCATCCTCGGGTTGATGAACCCTCGATCATCATCGGCTATGAAATAACATGCAAACATGAAGATCGCAACCCTAAATATAGCATAAATAAGGTTTTAATCTATGAACACGAAGAACATGTGAAGAACATATTATGAACATATGAATGAACATGCATGGAATATGAAGAAACTATGAATAAACATGTACGAACATGAATATAAAAGATCTACATTAAAAATATGCAAGAACACGAAGAAAAAGTTAGAAAACTTACCTATGTTGGCAAGAAATAAACCTTGGATCTTCTCGAGTGTTTGAATGCTTAATTAGGGAGAAAATTGTGTTTAAGAACTCCAAAACTCGTACTTTAGAGCTCTCAAACTCCGATCCTTAAACCAATAGCCTGGAGTGGTTTATATAGTAAACTGATGGGAGGATCTGATGGTCCAGATCATCCGGCGCAAGGTTGGCCGCCTGGCCATGGTTGAAGCCGGTTACAATGTTGGCCGCGTGGCTAAGATCAACGCGGAGCAATGTTGGCCGCGTGGC
This sequence comes from Campanula takesimana, assembly GCA_026119855.1. Classification (NCBI taxonomy): domain Eukaryota; kingdom Viridiplantae; phylum Streptophyta; class Magnoliopsida; order Asterales; family Campanulaceae; genus Campanula; species Campanula takesimana. The sequence goes on along the minus strand of JAOWBW010000533.1, from coordinate 275,200 downwards.
CAAGGCTGCCGGCTGACTTGATTCTTAAGCTAGGATTTCTGCATGGTTTTAAGGAAACCATTTATTACCTAATTTGATAGATTTTGCCATAAATGAGATATTTTGGGAATCCAGGACAAGTCTTTGCAAGGTTTCTAATTCCTATAAAGTCCTTGTATTTTTGGGAAAGTCCTAATAAACTCATTTTCAGGTCGGGTACTAACACTTCTCTGACTGGAGTTCTTGGAGGAGATGGATCGAGGTAGATTGGAGTCGGTAGAGATGATATATCGGCATCTTCCAAGTCTAGGGCAACAAAACTTACTCGGCATCTTCGTCTTCATCAGCATCTTCGTCTGAGTCAGTTTCACACCAAACTGGCAAGGCCTTTTCTGTGCTTTCATCGGCAACAGAGCTTCGAGACTTAGGATGTCTCTTGGTAAATGATTTCCTCACATACTCATATTTTGGTTGAGGACATTTTGATGTAAATACATTTGAGAGCTCAAGTCAAGCTAAACAAGACCCGTTGCAATGGAATGTTGGACCTATTACTAGGTCAAAGTCTAAAGAATTCATGAAGGCCATCAATGGATTAGTTCAAACATTTTGGATCCAAGCTCAAGATCCAACTCAAAGGAATTCACCTATTCAAGTGAATTTAATCCAAGCTAAAAGTGATGTTTGTTCCAGCCCAAAAGCATAGAGCATGGAGCCCAAGGGAGTGCAACATGAAGTTTCATGGAGGAATATGTTGGCCCAATAAATATAGACATTTTGGAGCCCAAATTGAGTCCAAAATAAGTGTTTTCAAGTCAGCCCAAAGAGAGATCCGAATTTTACAAGTCTCATGAAGATTCTAGAGGGAAGATAAGGTAGATAAATTCAACACATGCTTTTGGAAAGTTGGAAAGTTATTGGATAACTCATTATAATAATTGTAGTCTTTATCATGCAATTAAAGCTTGTAGCTTACATCATTGATGACCTCATTTATCTAGGAATCATCACCATTCCATCCTATAAATAGGCCATTTTTGTAGTCCATTTGGACACACAATTCAGATTTTAATCAATTTGAGAGTTTTATTCTACTCTTTGGTTCTTTGAAAAACTTAGACTAATCAAGTGTAATTTTCTATACTTGTGGCGTCTTCCTAGCTTATCAACCAACTTGGGTGTATTGGTTGTGGCGCTTCTAAACCAAGTATCCTATCTTCTTAGGTAGGGGGTGCGGTTTTACACCTACGAACGAATTTCCTTAGAACGATCCTCGGCTATAAGGTAATTCTGATCCTACTCCTTGTAGAAATCACATCATTTGGTATCTAGAGCCCGGTTTCTAAGAAGTCATATACTATCCTTCTATACTATTCTCTTCTATTGTCTTCGCATCTTTTGATTTTCTTGGTATTCCATTATTCATAATTGATATTGGGCTTTGTCACATGTTGGTAAGGAGTTTTATCATTGAATCTTGGGGGTTGAGGAATCAAAGTTATTTCTTTAATTTTATTTTCTTCTTTTGATAATTATCTGCAAAAAAAAAAAAAAAAAGCTCCAAAAAAAAAGTAGAAGAGCTTAAAAAAAAAAAAAGAAAGCTCCAAAAAAATAAAAATAAAATTAGAAGAACTTAAATAAAAAGAGAGCAGCAAAAAAAAAAAAAAAAAAAAAAAAAAAACAATTTTCTTTTGTTATTATGGCCCATTACTTTTAGTTGCTTATATTTCAAGTTTCATTTGATATCGTTCATAACTCAAGTTCTTATCTTCTTTCTTCAAGTCACTTGTATTGTTCAATTCTCATCTCTAGTCATCTAAATTCTTCTTGTTTTCATCGATCCTTACATTTCCTAGTTGATTGATCAAGATAGGAAGAAGACACTATACACTTGATTATTAGTTTTAGTTTGATAAGAACCCTTAGAGAGAATAAAAGTGAGACTGTATTTGAGGGAATTTGAGTGTTGAGTGATCACAAAAAATTGAGAGAAACACGTGAGGGAGTGAAATTCTCTTGTGAGGTTTCTTTTATTTCTTGTCATAACAGGTACATCATGTCTCAAAACGATGGTGAGGTTCAGCAACAAAATCTGAACACCCTCCAAATGCAAGCTTTGATGGGCGAAATGAGGAGGTTATTATGTGAGGAGATAGAACCTTTGCACGAAAGGTTGGACAGATTGGAGGAGGAGTCACAAAGACCTCCAACTCGAAGAGGTGAAGATGATGAGATCGGGAGTATTCATTTAGATAGAGAGGTTGAACGAGAAAGGAGGCCAATTGGAAGAAGGCAACGTGAAGACAACAACTTGAGCTCAATTAAGATGAAAATTCCTGCCTTTCATGGTAGATCTGATCCGGAAGCATACTTGGAGTGGGAGAAAAAGATGGAGTTCATTTTTGATTGCCACCAATATTCCGAAATCAAGAAGGTAAAATTGGCCGTCACTGAATTTTCAGATTATGCACTAACTTGGTGGGATCAATTGGTTTTGAATAGGAGAAGAAACATGGAACCACCTATTCAATCATGGAGGGAAATGAAGACAATCATGAGAAGGAGATTTGTTCCAAGCTGCAAAGTTGTAGGCAAGGAACAAAAAGTGTGGAAGACTTTTATAAAGAGATGGAGATTCTCATGATAAGAGCAAATGTGGAGGAAGATCGTGAAGTTACAATGGCTCGCTTTCTAAATGGATTGAATCGAGAAATTCAAGATAGGGTGGAAATGTATCATTATGTGGAGATAGAAGAGCTGGTGCATCAAGCCATAAAGGTGGAGAAACAGCTCAAGAAGGGGGGAAGTACTCGCACCAATACTTGGAAAGCAAGCTCTCAAAAGAAGGAGGATAAATCTTCCGCTTCTTCATCCTCTTTCTCTAAACCAGTAACAAAAAGTGATGGGGCTGCTAAAGGTAATAATGAATCCTCTACTTCTCAAAATCGTGACATAAAATGTTTTAAATGTCAAGGCAGGGGTCACATAGAAAGTCAATGTCCAAACAAGCTTGCCATGATAATTCGTGATGATGGGGAGTATGAGACAGATGTTGAATACCATGATTCCATTAAATCAGACGAGAAAGAATTACCTTCCCAAGGAGAGCTTTTGGTTACAAGGCGAGTTTTGAATTTACAAATGAAGGACGAGGATGATGCTCAAAGAGAGAACTTGTTCCACACTCGATGTTTTGTGAATGGCAAGGTATGTAATGTTATTGTTGATGGAGGTAGTTGTACTAATGTTGCTAGTACTTCTATGGTGGAAAAGTTAGGCTTGCCTGTTCTAAAGCATCCCAAGCCATACAAACTGCAATGGCTTAGCGACTATGGCGAAGTTCGAGTTACAAAACAAGTAATGGTACCATTTCAGATTGACAAGTATGAAGATGAGGTACTATGTGATGTTATGCCTATGCAAGCATGTCATATGCTTTTGGGAAGGCCGTGGCAGTTTGATAAGCGAGTTAAGCATGATGGATACACAAACAAGTATTCATTTGTTCACAATGATCGAAATGTTAGCCCATAACACCAACACAAGTGTATGCTGATCAAGTGAGGATCCAAAAATATGAAAAAGAGAGAGAAAGAAAAAGAGAGAGAAAAAGAAAACCAGAGAGAAAAAGAAAAAGAGAGGGGGGGAGAAAAGAAAAATGAGAGTGAGAGAAAAAAAGAAAAAGAAGGGAAGAAAAAAAGTCAATCCCCTGAATCGAAAGAAAAGATGTGTATGTTAGCAACAAAAAGTGACATCAAAGAAGCTATCGATTGTGGTTTACCATTAGTACTTCTTGTTTTTAAAGAAGGAAAATTGGAGACTAATATGATAGCCGGTGAAATACCGAGCAGCATACATTCACTTTTGCAGGAATTCGAAGATCTTTTCTCCGAAGATGTTCCAAATGGATTACCACCAATTCGAGGAATCGAGCATCAAATAGACTTTGTTCCTGGAGCATCAATTCCCAACAAACCGGCATACAGAACTAGTCCCGAGGAGACTAAGGAGATTCAACGTCAAGTTGAAGAATTGTTGGGTAAGGGATTGGTAAGAGAAAGTCTTAGTCCTTGTGCGGTACCCATTCTTTTAGTACCTAAAAAAGATGGAACATGGAGGTTATGTGTTGATTGTCGTGCAATAAACAACATAACCATCAAATATCGTCATCCTATTCCTAGGCTTGATGATATGTTAGATGAATTGCATGGTTCCACAATTTTCTCAAAAATTGATTTAAAAAGTGGATACCATCATATTCGCATGAAAGAAGGTGATGAGTGGAAAACCGCATTCAAAACAAAGCATGGGTTGTATGAATGGTTAGTTATGCCTTTCGGCCTTACTAACGCACCTAGCACTTTCATGTGACTAATGAATCACATTTTGAGAAATTTCATTGGAAAATTTGTGGTTGTGTATTTTGACGATATTTTGATTTACTCCAAAAGTTTGGAGGAACATCATGAACATTTAACTCTTGTTTTGAGTGTTCTTAGGGAAGAAAAGCTCTATGTCAATTTGAAGAAGTGTGAATTTTGCACAAAGGAAGTACGTTTTCTTGGCTATATTGTAAGCAGCGAGGGCATTTCGGTTGACATGGAAAAGGTAAAAGCAATTCAAGATTGGCCTAGTCCAAGAAATGTAAGTGAGGTAAGAAGTTTCCATGAGCAAGTTTCTATCGCAGGTTTGTGAAGAACTTTAGCACTCTGGCAGCACCTTTAACCGAAGTGATTAAAAAGAATGTTGGATTCAAGTGGGGAAAGGAACAAGAGAAAGCATTTCAAAATTTAAAGTTTGAATTGACCAATGCTCCTCTTTTAACTTTACCTAATTTTGATAAAACATTTGAAATTGAATGTGATGCTTCTGGTATAGGTATTGGTGCCGTCTTGATGCAAGAAGGAAGGCCTGTAGCATATTTCAGCGAGAAACTAGGTGGGGCGAGTCTCAACTACCCTACCTATGACAAAGAGTTGTACGCTTTGGTAAGAGCTTTAGAAACTTGGCAACATTATCTATGGGCCAAAGAATTTGTGATTCACACCGACCATGAGTCTTTATAAGTTCTTAAAAGGACAGCAAAAGCTCAACAAAAGACATGCAAAATGGTTGGAATTCATTGAGTCATTTCCATACGTCATCAAATACAAGAAAGGTAAGGAGAATATTGTTGCTGATGCTTTATCAAGGAGGTATGCCTTACTCTCTACTCTTGATGCTAAATTGCTTGGTTTGAATAAATCAAAGATTTTTATGAAAAGATCAAGATTTTGGTCAGATTTTTCAAGCTTGTGAAAAGGGTTGTTTTGAGAAATTTTTCAAACATGATGGATTTCTTTTCAAAGAAACAAAGCTTTGAATTCCCAATTCTTCAATTAGGGAACTTTTGGTGCGTGAAGCACATGGTGGGGGACTTATGGGACATTTTGGAATTGATAAAACTTTAGCCATTTTGCAAGAGCATTTCTTTTGGCAAAAAATGAAAAGTGATGTGGTAAAGATTTGTGATAAATGCATTGTGTGCAAGAAGGCTAAATCTAAGGTTCAACCATGGTTTGTACACACCTCTTCCCATTCCTAATGAACCATGGGTTGATCTTTCAATGGACTTTGTTTTGGGTTTGCCGAGAACCAAAAACAACAAAGACTCAATCTTTGTTGTTGTTGATAGGTTTTCCAAAATGGCACATTTTATAGCATGCAACAAGACCAATGATGCTTCTCATATTGCTAACTTGTTTTTTAAAGAAATTGTCAGGTTGCATGGGATGCCAAGGACAATTGTGTCAGATCGTGACACAAAATTTTTAAGTTACTTTTGGAAAACATTGTGGGGGAAGTTGGGAACAAAATTATTGTTTTCTACAACTTGTCACCCACAAACGGATGGTCAAACTGAAGTTGTTAATAGGACTCTTTCCGCTTTGCTTAGAACACTCATTGGCAGAAATACCAAGATGTGGGAAGATTGCCTACCCCATGTTGAGTTTGCTATAATCGTGCAAGGCATTCTGCTACAAAGTTTTCTCCATTTGAGATAGTTTATGGTTTTAATCCTTTAACTCCTATGGATTTAACTCCTTTACCTGTGAGTGAAAGGGCTAATCTTGATGGGAAAAGAAAGGCTGAATTCGTGAAGCAAATCCATGAAAAGGCAAGGCTAAATATTGAAGAAAGGACCAGAAAGTATGAAGAGAAGGCGAAAAAAGGAAGACATGAGATTATCTTTGAACCTGGTGATTGGGTTTGGTTGCTTTTCAGAAAGGAGCGATTTCCAGACCAACGGAAATCAAAGTTAAAACCAAGAGGAGATGGACCATTTCAAGTGCTTGAGCGAATCAACAATAATGCTTATCGACTTGACTTGCCTAGTGAGTATAATGTGCATGATGTTTTCAATGTTGCTGATTTGTCTCACTTTGATGCAGGTAGCGATTTGAGGACAAATCACTCTCAAGAAGGGGGGAATGATGTAAATACATTGGAGAGATCAAGTCAAGCTAAACAAGACCCGTTGCAATGGAATGTTGGACCTATTACTAGGTCAAAGTCTAAAGAATTCATGAAGGCCATCAATGGATTAGTTCAAACATTTTGGATTCAAGCTCAAGATCCAACTCAAAGGAATTCACCTATTCAAGTGAATTTAATCCAAGCTGAAAGTGATGTTTGTTCCAGCCCAAAAGCATAGAGCATGGAGCCCAAGGGAGTGCAACATGAAGTTTCATGGAGGAATATGTTGGCCCAATAAATAAAGACATTTTGGAACCCAAATTGAGTCCAAAATAAGTGTTTTCAAGTCAGCCCAAAGAGAGATCCGAATTTTACAAGTCTCATGAAGATTCTAGAGGGAAGATAAGGTAGATAAATTCAACACATGCTTTTGGAAAGTTGGAAAGTTATTGGATAACTCATTATAATAATTGTAGTCTTTATCATGCAATTAAAGCTTGTAGCTTACATCATTGATGACCTCATTTATCTAGGAATCATCACCATTCCATCCTATAAATAGGCCATTTTTGTAGTCCATTTGGACACACAATTCAGATTTTAATCAATTTGAGAGTTTTATTCTACTCTTTGGTTCTTTGAAAAACTTAGACTTATCAAGTGTAATTTTCTATACTTGTGGCGTCTTCCTAGCTTATCAACCAACTTGGGTGTATTGGTTGTGGCGCTTCTAAACCAAGTATCCTATCTTCTTAGGTAGGGGGTGCGATTTTACACCTATGAACGACTTTCCTTAGAACGATCCTCGGCTACAAGGTAATTCTGATCCTATTCCTTGTAGAAATCACATCACATTTGGAAGCAAAGTGACCAGATTTTCTGCAGTTGAAGCAGACAAGATCACCTTTGTTGTTCTTTCCGTCGGTAGTACTCGTTGAGGGTTTGTTGTAACTTGCTGGTTTTTGAAATGATGGTGTGAATGATTTTGGTTTCTGGTAGCTTCCTTTCTGCATTCTTTTGAAGTCTTTAAACCTTTTGTAGTTCCTAGTGAAGGCGGCAAATTCGTCTTCTCCATAGGTTGTTCTGATGTTGTTTCTGGGGTTTTGGAACAGTAGGGTGTCAGATGGGGATCTATAGGAGGGAATTTGTTTGAAGGGAAGGATATCTGTGACTGAGCTGATAGAGATAAGTTTTTAAAATTTTTATCGAGAACGTTAAGTTTTTGCAGTTCTCTCTTATACAGAAATAGACTAGACACAAGATTCTGAATAGAAGTCTTGTTTAAGTCTCTCACTTCTCTAACAGCAGTGACCTTGGTATGATACTCATTTCCCAAAGAACTTAGAAACGAATATTTAGGTCTTTCATGGTATAAACCTTACCTAAAGAAGCACATAAATTACTTACATCGCAGAATCTGTCGTATGCACTCCTTAGTGATTCACCATCTTGTTTCTTGAAGGATTCAAACTCAGCAATGCAATCGTAGAGTCTGTTGTCCTTCACCTGCTAATCACCTTCAAAGTAAGAAAGGAGCTTGTTCCAGCATTCTTGAGCCGTGGAGCACAAGTCAATGAGTTTCTATTGCTTGTCATCCAAACCACAGGAGATAATGTGGAATGCTTTTCCATCTAGGGCGGCTGAAAGTTTGTCGTCCTCAGTCCATTCCTCTCTTGGTTTCTTAACCAAAGTTTCTTCAATCTGAACATGGGTTTCCTGTTCAGTGTCACGATCAGCATGTTGTATCAGCGGAGTGGAGGGAATAGGTCTATAGGTGGTTGAGACTTTCAAGGGAATGATTGGACCACCTTCTATGACCTTCATCAACCGATCATCGATTGAGTTCATATACTTTATCATACGAGATTTCCAGACACCAAACTCGTTGACATTCAACAACGGAATGGTAGTGATGTTGAATGACTGCATGATTTTTCCTGCCATAGTATCGGCAAACAAGCTGCAAAGCTTGGAAATTTCTTTTAAAATTCCAAGCTCTGATACCAATTGTTAGGCCCAATTGGTAGGAAAATAGGCTAGAGGGGGGGTGAATAGCCTAATTAAAACTTTTTTCAAAGAGACACTTTATAAATACAAAGTCACTTACCAGTTTGCAAACTATTTATCAGTAAGCGCAGCGGAGAAGATATGACTTAGTTTAACTCACACAAAATCAGTATGAAATGGTTTTGAGAGCTTGGTTTAAACACAAAGTGATTTCTAAAAGTTCAATGCATTTTCAAGAGATTGATCAAAGGAAATGACAATGAATCAGTAAGAACAAGTACGATCTGCCGGTGATAGAATTCCAACCGGCAAGGACAAAGTAAGAAACAGGGGACACAAAGATTTGGAGAGGTTCACAATGTAAATACTGCTACGTCCTCTACCAAGTTTGGTCAGAACTTGGATTTGGGTTAAGAGCACTATTAGATATCCCTATTCTATTACAAGAACGGCTTTGCCGGATACAAAGACTAAACTCTAGAGATCACTAATAGATCGTAATACAAATCTGACCAAGTGTTTTTGAGCGGCAAGTCCAAAAGAACTTGTCTCACTCAGGTGGGTGTGTGAGTAACTCAAACAACTTATTCCTTAGAATAATCTAGTTTGGGAATACTTACAATATTGAGTTTGTGCACAAGTGTATGTCCTAATAAATGATCTAATGATTATCTGGACAGAATGTTTGAGCTTCAATGAATGCTCTAAACAATCAACTCTCTTCAATGCACTAAAATCACCAACCCTCTTCAATGCTCTAAGTCCTCTATTTATAAGAGGAGTTAATGACTTGAGTCTTGTTGAAGAAGGCTTGCAAATTCAAATTCCAGATGGGTAGTTGAGGAGCATTAAATGCGGTATCTTCAGCATTAATGGCGAAGATATGGAGTACACGCATGTCTTGAAAAGTTTGATGGGTAAAGACCCTTTTGTCTCAACCGGTTACCTGCAAAAAGCAAGTAGAGACAGTAGAGCTAAAAATAGCTATATGTCAGACGGCGCAGTAATCATAACAGAGCAGATAAACTACTTTCAGATAAGACAGTACGAAAGGACAAAGACAATCGGTAAGGTTGACTTTAAAGTAGAGCGATGTAACCTGACGACCAGTACAGACTGTCTTTGCCGATCGGCAACTTGAGTAGTAAGTTGATCGGTAACTTGAATAGTAAGTTGATCGGCAACTTGAATGCTGGTCTGCTGATTTGCTTCCTCTAGCTGGTTTGCCTTGATTGAAAATTTTGTTATACACCTGTGCTGGTCACAAAGAATCCTAAAGGTACCTTACAATGGTTCTAATAAAATTGGGGGATCCTAAGTGTCAAACATGATTGGGATTAAGCAATTCTATGTCCTATACATATATTTGAACAACAACGTTACTTCATCAAGAGCTTAAAGATATGGGTCTGGAAGCTTTCCAAGGTGACTCGTGCATCCATTGATAGGATATTCGGGATCAAGTGTCTTTGGTCCCTGTTCAGGGTTAAGTCTGATGAGAACCTAATTCGTGCTGCTGCCAAGTTCTGGGACAATGAGAATCATGTCTTCAACTTTTCTTATAATGAAATCACCCCTACGTATGAAGACCTTGCGGCTCTTTGTGGCACGAGAGTAATGGACAGGGTAGCTATGCCATAGTATCAAGTTCCTCCAGACATTCAGGTTTCCCAACTGTTGAGGATTTCTATCGAAGAAGCTAGAGACTTATTTTTAGGAAATGATGTTGACATATGTGGGCTTCCCATTAGATCCATTAATAGTACGGTGGAGTCTGACACAGCTTTGGACTGTCTAGCACTTTGTTTATTTGCATCGGTATTATTTCCACCTTATGTAGGAGTGGCTACGATGGGTTGTCTTAACATGGTGGATCAGGCTCGGGCCAATTTCAGTATTATCCCTTGCTTTTTTGGGGAGACTTTGCACGGTATTGGGGAGTTAGCCTCGGGATCTCGCAAGATGACCAGAGGGATTACCCAACTACTAACCTTGTGGTTGCAGGAGAGATTACGAGTGTTGGAGGATCCCGTCGGACCAACGTCGCCTTGGGTTTGTCAGAGTAGGCGAATAAGGGAGCCATTTGCAGGGATGACTCAGTTTACATGGGTGACACATCTGGCACAGATGGGTACGGCTCAGATTAAGTGGATAGTACCTCATTGGGGAGTTATCAGTGCGCGGTGGGCTCAAGGTGAGCTTTGCATGATTCGAGTTCCTGCCTTTGATGAGACCACTTATTATTATGCAGTGCGGGTGTGCCGTCAGTACGGCATGCCCCAGATTATACCTTCTTCATGGGATGAGACTTGCAGTATAGTTAATGCTAGGATATTCCCTATGAATGCCGGGGTTGCAGTGCTCTTGGAGCAGTGTTGGTCTTATGCTTACATGCCCAGAAGCTTCTGTATACAGCGACCTTACGATACACTTCTGTCTCGAAAATACTTGGACTGGTACCAGATGACTTTGGGGAATATGAGGCAGACTCTGAGACGACTGAGACGTAGGGTGGTGATCCCTTATGTCTTGAGCAGGCGCTTGAGGAGAGATGAGACTCTTCAACGTGAAGTGGAGACCGTGTTGACTCAACTAGCACCTCTTGAGAGGAAAAGAAAGAAAGAAGGCCCAAAGGGGGTGACTCAGCTTAAGAAGGATTTATTTGAGGATCCTACAAGATAGGCTAGACGCGGACGAAGGGACAAGAACCCGAAGAAGGAAGAGGAAGAGAAGGAGGAGTGACTCCGAGTATCCAACCACAGTCATTGCAGACACATAGTTTAGGTTTTAGTTTGTTTTAATTTATTTAAATTTCACAGCAGGTTATTTATTCGTAGGTTGTTTCGAGCTTAGACTCATCAAATAAATGTTAACGTGTAGTGACTTGTGGAAATAGAGATTTTGCTTTAGTTATAAACAGATTGTTTGCTTTATTGAATTTTGCTCAAACCAGATTTGGATTTTTATTTATTTTTGAGACCGCACCTTTGAAGGCTGCCTACGTTCCACTTTTACAAGTAGAGCTAAGGGGCTCAGGTCACTGTAGTTCATTTCTGATTGTTGAAAGGGAAGATAGAAGGGGGAAAGTAATAGAACATGATTTATTTTTTATTTTATTTTTTTTATAATGGGGACGGCCGTTGTATAAGACCATTTGATGGAGAGTGTCGCTTGATGTGGAGAAGGACCGTAGCGGTCAGTTGTAGTAGTGTTGGAGATTGTAAACCTTGACTGGGAGGAGGCCATTATCGTCCGTGTATACCCAATCTTTATTCTGCTTGGTTAAGCGACCCGTCTCGATGAGTAGTTGGATCCTTTCCTTCAACTCTTGACAATCGTCAGTACTATGCCTTCCATTCTGGTGATAGGAACACATTTTGTTCGGCTCGGAACTTTGCGGCGTCGGAGTAGGACCACATTCTTATATCGGTTGTAGTTTACTGATTTTCTATAGTGCATTGAACATGAGGCCCAAGGGTAGGTCTGAGCTTGTATAGTGTCGAAAAAGGATGGGGGCTCTATTCTGTGACTCGAAATTCCCGTGCGTCGGTCGTAAGGATGGGGTATTAACTAAGTGGCTCTTTAGTTGAGTTAGAGCCAATTCACATTTCTGATTCCAAACGTCTTCTGAGCAATTCTGTAATTCTTTAAGGACTAGGTCTCCTGCCGTCGTGAGGCGACTGACGTAGTGCAGTAGACCTATAAGTTTGATCCTTTCACTTTCTTGGCGAGGGGGTGACATTGTTATCAGCTGTCTGATCTTGTCGGTATCGGCTTCAAACTTCTGTCCCAGTTTATACCCTAATGCTTTTGTCTGAACTGTACCAAATCTGCACCTGTTTGAGTTAAGGGGAACTTTCTGCCTTTTCAGAATGTTGAAGAGTTTCCTCAAATCCTCAATGTGTCGGCCATAAGGTCACTTGGAGTGTATCATCAGGTCATCTATGTAGACGTCTGAATCTGTTGATGTTGTCTTCTGCACGTGGTAAGAGATGCCAATGCCTTTCCATTCCAGGAATTTATTGGCGTGACAATAAGTACCCCATGGAGTTTGTAAGAGTAACTTCTCGTCTGTCTGTACCGCGGTGGGTATTCAATTTTTACCGGGGAAACCTTCGAGGAATGATCGAACTTCTCTGTCTTCGGCAGCTTCTAGCAGTGAGTCTATGTCAAATGGAGGGAACCTATGTTTAGGGCTCATCTCGTCGAGACTCATGATGTCTACATGAACCTCCACCTTCCTTTTGTACTTCTTTGTGGAGATAATGTTGAGCAACCACTTTGGTCAAAATACGGGCTTGATGAAGTCTCTCTGTAGCAGTTTTTCTATTTCCATCGCCATGCGAGGTGACCAATCGGGCTTAACTAGCGGCAATACTTGCTTTACTAACCCAATGCTTGGTGTTGTCGTTCATTCCCATTCTCTGTCTGGAGCTTCGTCACAAGACCATACAAAGACGTCTTCATATTCTCTGAGTATCTTGATCAGCGCTTCTCCCTCTTCGCCTTGAAAGAAGCTCCCAATCTGAGTCCACTTCGTCTTGTCTTGTCTTCCTAGATTCACACATGTTAACACCTCATCGGCAGCTTGGGCCCGATTTTCCCTTTGATTAATAACCTGCTCTGAGATTTCTCGGATATATTTGTTACTTAGTTCGTCTATGTCTTCCTCTTTTAATGAATCATTATTAACTGTTTGTATATCATTAGATTGATTAGTCAATTTATCATTTATTAGAGTGGCTATAGCGGGATACTCGGAAAGATCGAGACATTTAATTAATGCACGGGGGAAGATATTGTTTGCAATTACATTGTAGTCCTTTGACTTGAGGTCATTAGACTTAGATGGAGACACGAACCTATAAATGAGAACGGGGGACCTAACTGACCAAGGGGGATTGACTCTCTAGGGGATGATCTGGACAGCCCCAGATTCTCGATAGCAGTAGTCACAGGTTCGCATTCAATAACAACCACGATATCCTCTTCTAAGCTCAAGTGTTGGAACAAATCTTTGTCGTCCCATGCTTCTGTTTCCTTGGTTTCACCAACTAAAGGCTCATCGAGTGACACGAATTCTGTATCGTAAGTCAAGTCTTTGTTCACCTTGATGCAGTATTCATTCTGGATAGTAGTAATAATGCCAGCGGTCTTTCGGGGTTCCATGTAACTTAGTTTTAGGTTAGCCTGATCAACCTCGACATCTCTGAAGATTTCAAAACCTTTTTGTAGTTTTCTGTTGTGGTCGAACCATGGTTCTACGAACTCGAAGTTTGAATATGTAGACACCCCGCCTTGGACCTCTCATGTCCCGATTGCATACACATTCTATGTCTTCCTCTTTTCTGTCAATTTTCGTTAACTTTCGTTACTTTCTGTTAAGTTCTCGACTTACCCCGATAGTCTTGGACTTGACTAAGTGAAAAAGTCAACCTTAAGTCTTTAATTTCATTTGTTTTTGTTGACTTTTGTGATGTTCGTTAAGTTTCTGACTGATCTCGTTAGTTTTGGGACTTAACTGCATAACAGGGTTAACTTTTGGGTTAAAATACGTATTTTCTGAAGATGAGACGAGCGCGCCTCCGGCCTTCTTCGTGAAAGGCGCGCGCCTCCAATAGGGGGTGCAGGAGGAGCGCGCTTCCCACCTCCAGAATCTCAGATTTTGCCAAATTTCACTCCTTTTCTGATTTATAAACTCCCAAGTCATTATGCCTTGGCTTGATCCGGGGAATAACCATTCTTGTCAACACAACCACCACCCCTACCCTATAAATACCTCTTGTTTCCACCATGGAAAAGGGGATCTTCTCTTGAACAAAAAAAACTCTCTTAACACAACAAGAGAAAAGACTTTTCTTAACTCACAACTCTCACACACACACCCAAAAAACTTCATTTTCAAGGGTGGTTGATATAGACAAGTTTGGTTCTTCCCCACTCAAGCTAAGGTATGGTTTTCTTCTAATCTCATCTTACTTCTTTTTATTTAGACGTTCTCTTCATCTTTTTACCTTCTCAATGGGTATGGAATCTCCATAAACGGAATACAACCAAAAGGCCACTTCACTATTGAAGTTTGGCCAAGGTTACATTCCCACATTTCAATTCCATTTTTACATTTAATTTCTTCTCTTAATATAATCGTTCAACATGTAATCATTTGACATTTAATCAATAAAAGTATTTTCTTTCATTTCCCCTTTCTTTTCATTATCCTTGTTAGCACAAATTAGTACAATTAAATAGGACATGTAAACATTAGAACACCAAAAGTAGCAAGACCCCCATATGCAGGGCGGAGTGGGTGTTTAAGTACTTCCCACTCCGTCACCTAACCCCCGAACCCTTCTCTCCTCGAATCTCTGGTTTTCGTACATAAAAAATTGGCTTTTCTTAGGTTTTCTCACGTTCCTCTAAACGTGGGTGGCGACTCTTAAAATCAAGTAGACATCCTAGGTAATTCACGCGCTCTAGCCAAGTCGCGGTCCCCCGGGGTATCTACAGTGGCAACTCCGCTGGGGATATAGAGGGTTAAACTTGCATTTTCTGCTTTTGGTGTTCTAATTTTTGTTTTCTGGGCATTCTGGTAAAAAGGGTGGGAAGCGCGCGCTTCTGGCCTTCTTGGCCTAAAGCGCGCGCGTCCGACCCCTTCTACCAGAATCTCCGCCTCTCATTTTGTTCTTTGAATTTCATGTTTCTGTGCTAAAAGTTTCTGCAGGGGAAAGTTACATGATTTGGGACCAGGGCAATCCCCCGAGTCCACAGTTTCTGACATTCTGACAGGTACCCCAGATGCGCGCGCCTCCAATCTTCATGGCGCAGTGCGTGCGCTTCCCATATCAATGCTCCGAGGCGCGCGCTTCTGGGTAAATTCCCAGAACATCATTCAGTTCCCAGAACAGAAGCAGTGCTCTGAAACAGAACAGAATGACAGTGTGGGCACCGAGCCTGCACATGAACAATTTTAATTTCTGTTTATTTTTATCGGTCACACGGGTGTATCAAAAGTTGTAATTATGTGCTTATTGCTTTTATTTTCTTTTGAAAAAAAAAAGATATTTTGTCACTTGTTAGACCTCACACTACGCGCACAATTCCTATCAATTGCTCACTATCAAGTCGAACGAGTTTAAACCCAAACCCGTCGAGGCCCATCCTAGAAAGTTTCAAGCTCCACTCGACCTTGACTCTTTCGAAGTGGTAAACCTCAGCCCGTGGCGTAGTTCATGACTACATGCCGGGGGTGACCTTAAGCTTCTCTTTAGCCGAGCACCAACCACACAATTCTAGTTAGGGTCTAACACTCTGTGACCAAGTCGGTTTTCGTGTATCGAGATTTCCCTAAACTAATGTCATCAAATCATACATGCCGTTTCCAAGAGAAACAAACGATTGTCATGGACGAAATAAAAATCAGTCCCCAAAGTGGTTATTATGGACGAAAGTAAAAAAATCCGTCCCCGCATGTATGCTTTATGACATTAATTTAGTTTAATCCCGTCACATGTAGGTATCACAAGCGTGGTAGAATCCGATGAGTATATGGGACCGCGAGATGGTCTATATACTAGTGTGACGATTCCACTATTTTTCTAGAAACCCCAAAAAGGACTATGTCCTTCCGACTTTGTAAATAAATAAAAAAAGAGTCATTTTCCTTTTGTGGTTTGAGTCTTTTCTCTTGTTCGTGGGTTAAATCATTGGATTCAAAAGGTATTTGTGGGCCAACCTAAGATCAATTGTGTTCTCTCCATAGGTCCAATGGCTTCAAGCGGCAACAACAACAAGGGTGAAAATGCTTCCGTGTCCAACAAAAGGCTCTTCAACATAATAAGAGACATGGTGGAACAAATGGATAGACTTGTCGAGGAGGCCCGCCGCAAGGATGATTTATGGCAAGCCCGTCTTGATCTCGAGAGGAGAATTTATAAGGAAGAAGTGTCCGAACTTAAGGCCCGTTTACGAGAGTTCACCGACAACAAGGCAAAGGTCAACGGTAAGGCATGTTCAAGTGGCTCGCCTCTCAAAAGTCACAAAGGTTCTACCAACGACCGTGTTTACACTTCCCTCCAAGGTATGACCGTCACCAAGGCCTATGAAGATCTCAAAGCAAAGGGACAAATTTCTCCTCTCCAAAGGTACAAGCAACCACAACCATTGCGTCGCAATCATGCCCACCACAAGTGGTGTGACTATCACCTATGCAACGGTCACCTCACCGAGGATCGCTTCTCCATCCGCAACATCTTCCAAGACTTGATTGACAATGGTGAGTTTACCGTGGTTGAAGAACAACAGTTAGAGAGTGAGAACATGCAAGAACTCATCAAGGAAGGGGCTCAGATTTGAAATAGGGTCTCAACAAGAGATCATGCCGCAAGGAAGGCTACAACGATAATGGGGACTACAACAGCAATCTCCGTTTCTCTTTCTCTACCTAGTAGTAGGAATAAAAAAAAAAAAAAAAAAAAAGAGTCAAAAGCCCTCTTAAGTGTGCATTAATGTTTTCTCTCGTCCTATGTTAAATGTTCGAGTCCATTGAGTCATCAAATAAAGGTCGTTCTTGTCCTCATACACTCCTCCAAGTTGTTCAATTTAATTCTTGGCAAAATGATAAAAAATGTCTAAACAAGTTTTGGAAAGAAGGCCATCGCTTGAACGCCTAGGGGCTAAACATCGACGACGGCATCAACAACGAAGACATTAACAACGACGAAATCAAGACAAAGAAAGGTGGAGAAACAATCATGAAGCAAAGTTTTCAAAAGGGGATAAAAAAAAAAAAAAAAAAAAAAAAACTCGCTAGGTTGAAATCCTCAAATCAACCTAGGCAAAAGTTAGAGCACAAAAAAAAAAAAATCCCCTTAATCAAAGAAGTTCAAGATCAATATCATTTTCCAAGGACGAACCGACATCAACAAAAGGAGAATCACACAAGAACTACGGTGACCTGAGCCTCTTCATTGGAGGAACGTAGGCAACCTTCGGGTCCGGTCTCATGCAAGAAAGAAGATATGTTTAGCCCTAGCACGTTATGGTGATCGGCCTTCATCTCGAACTTGTCAAGACGTCTTTGTACGATTCATTTACCAATGAATTAATCACCAAAGGATTGAACAACTTTCTTAGATTTGGAATCGCTTTCCGTTCCTTGTTGAGTCTAGGGGTTTCTCTTGTTTTTGCGATACTTCCAGTTTTTTGCAATCAAACTGGGGCTTTCTTTCTCTTCTCTCTTAATGACTTACTTGCCTTCGTGAGTCATTCAAAAAATCTATACATACATGAAGTCAATACTAGGGACACTTCCCTAGTAGAGTCAATGTCACTCATCTTTAGTGACAAGAGGTCTTCACCGCAAAATCACATGTCTCTCATCCTCCGCTAGAGTCAATGCACACTTCCTCATTAATCGAGTCAAAATGAAGACGCAAAAGAGATGCCCGCTAGATTGAAAACCCGAAAGGGCGGTCTAGACAAAAAACAGGGTGCGTCATAAAAAAAAAATGAGAGAGTGAGAGAGAGAAGGGAAAGAGAAGTGGAGATCTTCGGCCTCTAAGAAAGACAACTGCACAAGTTATACATTGGGTCTCCTCAGCAAGTCAATCCCCACCGAGCCAACTTTGGAATTGCAAAAGGCTTGACGAGATATGGCACCATCAAAGGTCATTTTGGGTTATTGAAAGATTGTTCTTGCAATGTGCATCTTTGGGCTCATGAGAAAAAAATCCCGTGGTAACCAAGATCCGTCCGAGAACGAGCCTATCATTGAAGGGGTACTAGTTTGCACAAAATAATCCCCAGCTAGTCAGTTGGTTTGGGCAGCGAGCAACAACATGTAATTCAAGATTCTACAAGCATGTCCCTCTAAAGTATGCCGAAAGACTCCCAAGAATGGAATAGCTCTTGCCATGTCCCCTTGTGTTTGTTCCCCCACACGAGGACGAGTCTCTTGTTTTGCTCAACAAGTGATGACGCCCTAGGGGCTATGTGACTCGAGAAAGAAAACTTCTCTTGCTTCATTTGACAGTTAATGAGCCCTAGGGCTACTCTCAAGAAAGATGTGTGAGACTATCCTTAAAGTCTCTCAAAAGGAATGTCGAGAAGCACCTTCTTGTCATGTATGCTCATACTTGTTCCCCCCGATCAAGGATAGGCCCTTCTCGTTCCACTCCTAATCAATGGTGTCACTCGAGGGGGTACGATCAAGTTTTAAAGGCTCCCTCGGCAAGAAGAAATTCACTTCAGTGTCCCCAGCGGAGTCATGTGCAACATTGGAAGCTTCCTCAATTCGGCACTAAAGGTCTCAAGGGGCTTCGCAATCTACAATCTTTTGGGCTACGGCATTACAGTGATACAAGCAAAGGGAAATATTGGGGCTTCGCAACCGACAGTCTTTTGGGACAACAATGCTCAAGCAATGCAATGTGGAGAAGTCTTATATGAAAGAGATCAAGCTTCAAGGGTCTCCCAACACCTCAAGTCAAAGGTCTCTTGGTTTTAAACGAGGGCTCCGATGTTATGAATGAATTTGATGATTTTGTTAGAACTTACAACGAGATCATGAAGGAAGTCTTAGAGAAAAGGAAAAGGATTAAAGGAAATGCCAATATGATAACTCGACCAGAGTTACGGCCAATCCCAATGTTTCTGCAAGTACTGCACCCCCTTCTCTAAGATCAAAAGCACAGGCTGGACCCGAAGATCCGTTATTAGTGACTCAAGAAGACTCAAGCAAACATACCGTTTGAGATTTTATCACGCCGAGGCCTTTTCTTCCACAACAACATCACCATCTCCCATGACTTTGAATAAGGGCTCCAATGTTATGAATGAATTTGATGATTTTTGTTAGAACTTTCAGCGAGATTATGAAGGAAGTCTTAGAGAAAAGGAAAATGATTCAATATGCTAAACTCACGTGACTGGGTTATAGCGGGAAATGCCTCGGCCAATCCCAATGTTTCTGCAAGTACTGCACCCCCTTCTCCAAGATCAAAAGCACAGGCTGCATCCGAAGATCCGTTATTAGTTTGACTCAAGAAGACTCAAGCAAACGTACCGTTTGAGACTTTATCATGTCAAAACCCTATCATCCGCAACAACATCACCATCTCCCACGAGACATTTCCTGAAGATTCTACTGCATTTTCAACATGGACCCTCCGCCACTTGGGTACCAACCACAAAAAAAAAGGGCCATTCATCTCCAAACAAGAGGAAGATCACTTTCATGAGTTCTACCCAATGGTGCATCTTTTTTTCTTTTTTTTGGCGAAAAGAGGACGGTACCTCCCTAGATTTTATTGATCAAAAATTGAAAGTACAAAAGAGGTGGGGGACATTACAGCCTTAAACCACCATAAGGAAACTAGGGGGGAGGCCTTAAACAAGTCGTAAGGTCCTCTACAATATAGGAAGGGGAAACGAGAATGCAAAGCAAAAAGATTAAATAAGAATCTAGCCATACAATTAACTCCGGATAGAAGGAAAGCCAACTTTGTCAAGAACATACGCCCCACGACAAGGAGGAAGATCAGAATGATGGTACCAAACAAGGTTATTCTTGCAATCACCCGTACTATTTGCAAGACCATCCGCAACTCTATTTCCTTGCCTCAAGATATGAGTGACATGAACAGGATAAGACGCATAATATGGTGAATCCGCTGGATGAGATAATGGATTTCCCATGGAATATGATATACCTTGGTAATAACTTTCGTTAAAACCTCCGAGTCCACTTCTAGCCAGACATTAGTTATACCAAACTCTTGAGTATGAATGAGGCCATCAAGAGCCGCCCTTGCTTCAGACCACATGTTAGATCGAATCCCATAAAATTTTCCATAAGCGAAAATTAAATCTCCATTATAATTCCGAAGGATACCCCCTCCGGCTGCAATCCCTGGATTTCCCCGTGAGACACCATCCGTATTCAGCTTATAAGTGCCATGAGTAGGTTTGGACCAAAGGACCAAATGAGGCATAGGCCGGTTTGGAGTGGATATCCGAAGCATAAAAATAATCTGAAGTTGCAGATCAGCCGTGTTACAGGCAAATTGCAGATTATAGGCTTTAGAGATTGCCGCCACTTGATGAAGAATATAATAGATGAGGGACCGAGGGGAGGGCTGAATACCTTCAAATAACCATTTATTCCGTTGACACCATAGGAACCAGCAAATCACGCCTGGGAGAATAGCGAGCAGCCATCTGTTTAAGGGTGATGAATTCCAAGGAATTTCCT
Organism: Campanula takesimana; assembly: GCA_026119855.1. Classification (NCBI taxonomy): domain Eukaryota; kingdom Viridiplantae; phylum Streptophyta; class Magnoliopsida; order Asterales; family Campanulaceae; genus Campanula; species Campanula takesimana. The sequence goes on along the minus strand of JAOWBW010000533.1, from coordinate 254,508 downwards.
GCCACCATGACACGCCCCAAGTCCCGGAATTCCCTAATAGAACCTCGAACCTGGTGCGCGTAACTAACAAGAAACAAGAAACTAACGGGAAACAGGAACAATACCTGTTAAAAACAAAACTGACATGATATATATACTCAAGAGTAGGGAGCTAAGATAGCTCACACGAGTTCTAGACCAAGAATATTTAAACCAAAATGGTTACATACAGCGGAAGACATGCCTAGCAAATAAGCTGGCTTCAAGAACTGTCTAGGGACAACAAATACTACCCCAATACAAGCCCGGAGTTTATTAACTCATACAAGATCGTCCTTACCAAAATATAAAAGGACACTAACTTCGAACAAGAATATCCTGCTGAGTAAATTCCCAGCTAAGTCAAGCCTCACTGCGTACTATCCCCTGCTGTCCTGGGGGGGGAACAATTAAACAAATAAAGGGTGAGATAAATCTCAGTAAGCTATTAACATGCAACTATATGTCATGTTATCATGCAATACCAGTAGATACTTAACTAAACATATATCAAGTATCATCAAGTAACAAGTATAGGAGAGGCTAAGCCAACTCAACAAGTAATCAAGCTCAAGAAAGGTTCAGGTAACAAGTAGTCAAGTAGAGTGAGAGGCTAAACCAGCTCATCAAGATGCACATAGGCCTATCACGCATTGTACCTGAATCCTTCCTTATTTCTCCCAAGAATACCATTTGTTGTCGATGCTTTTCTAGCTGAGGATAACCAAGAACAGGAACAAGAGACTGCTGTGCAGTATATAAGAAGACCTGGTAACCAGTGTCATCCACAAGATACAAAATCCACGTGGTGAACAAGACGGGAGTTAGCATTCACTTAGGTCAGGCTTATTGCTCCAACCAAGGAAGCTATGCCCTTACTATGGCCGGTAGTAAGGGGTCGGGCGGAAATACATAGGGACCCGATTGTCACTTAAACCCCAGCTCTCGCGACAAGCGTGAACCTATATATTTTCGAACAAGCAAGGAGAACCAGCTGGACTCACCAAGAATGCACAAGTAGATATTTACTTGAACTACGAGAACAGAACTCAGTCCCTTATTAGTGGACTATTCTTTATGCACCATGTAATTATGTATCATGTGCTCACAAGAATATGCACCATGTAATTATGTATCATGTGCTCACAAGAATATGCACCATGTAATTATGTATCATGTGCTCAATATAAGTACACGTACGCAATTATTGCGAATACAAACCAAGATAACAATGGCACATAAGGTGTCCATGTAACACGATCAATCCAAGTAAGAGTCCATTTATAACAGACTTCAGTCAAGTAGTAGGGTATTTCACTTTGTCACATGCCAAGTTTGCACGTACATATTCATATCACGTTTAACACATTAAAGTGTCTATCACGATACCCTTACTATCAAATAGAGCCCAATACCTTAGACTCTAAACACGTAGTAGAATAGGTCACATCATACCTAATCACAGTCATATCTCACGTATATGTATCGTTAATAATCGAATACACTTTCTAACACATATTGTGTTCTATAACCATTCTTATTAATTTAACTCGGAGTATTCACGATTATATGAATTATCTTCATACTACACTAGTCCCTATTTTCTTTAGGAACTCATTTCAAGACAAGATATCTTCTTTATATTTTATATACTTCATTGGTATATACACGATTAGAAACTAAATCATTTACACTTTAGTGCTTATTTATAGCACTTCCAATATCCACGTATCAAGTTCAAGTATGTAGTAGAGTTAATCATTCTCTATCTAGTTCCATAACCCAATTCTTTGGTTATTCATACCATGTACCAATCAATCAAGAAGCCACATTCTATAAAGTAAATATATGCAAAATTTGCATATACACATCAGGACTCTTTCAAGTTTATTACCATACTCATGTAATGGTTTCAAGACATTCAAGACTTTTACAAGATTTTATCATCTTGTATCCAAGTTCTCAATCCATTTTCTTGGATGGTTAAACATGTACAAGAGTTAATTATCTTATACTTCAAGTTCAAGCTAGGAAGATGAATTATACATCTTTCACGAATTATTTTCCAATCCTTTTCTTAGGACATTCAAGCTCTAGACATTAGTTGGTGTCCCTAAGGTACACAAACATTGACTTCAAGACACATAAAAGAGTTATTACTCTTATATTCAAGTCATCATTTAATTATGATTCAAGTCCACATTTCATTTGTTCACAAAGGGACTATTTTCAGTACTAGAGTGTTCTACAACACTCATCTAGGTCATCTAGGGTAGTACCCTAAACCTAGACCAAGAATAATTCGAGTTCACTTTAAGTAAATGAGCTATACAACTTATACTTACAAGTTCATAATCCCCTACATAGGATATTCAATCTCTAGTCATTGTTTTAATGCCCTAAGGTGCACAATCATTGGCTTCAAGACAAGCATAACACATAAGTGCTTGTTCATAGCACTTTTAAGACATATAAAAGAGTTCTTCCTTTTATACTCAAGTTCTCATTTTAATTTAATGAGTAATCATGTTCAAGACTCACTTCTGATACCCCTAAGATATCACAACACTTGCTAGGACATCTTATCTTAAGGCTATATGCCTTAACAAGGGTTATTTCCAACTTATACAATCATGGAACAAGTTTTACAATTTTTCAGGACATATGGGCGGCCGCACAAAATGGTGTGGGCGGTCGCCCAAAATCAGGCTTTCCAAGAACAAAATACTTCAGATAGATGGGCGGTCGCCCAGCCCAAAATGGGCGGTCGCCCAAGGCCCAAAAATGCCAAAATCCGAATTCTTTCCCAGGTTGAATAATTTTCCGTCCCAAGCGTAGGAGTATAATTTTTATCAATATATTATCAAATCCAGGAGTACAATAACAAGCTTAAATCACTCATTTCAATATACTTTCTTATTTCAACAGAGACTTTTATACTTATAAATTCTCCGTCCCACACGTAGGAGTAACATTTAACTAACACTCCTAACATTCTCAGGAGTATACTAACAAGTTTAGCACTCCTATTTCAAGCCCAATTCATTTCTTTTACCGTCCCATAAATAATAGGACAATTTCCTTTTATTCCTATTTAATATTTCACCGTCCCCAAAAGTATAAGTACAATTTTATTTTATACTAATATACCCATCTAGGGATACTTCCATTCATTTCCCCGGACCACAAATAATGGTACAATTTCTCTAATACCATTTAAATCAAGTTACTATTTTACCGTCTCACGAATAGGAGTATAAATTTCCTAACTTTCCCAGACACTTGCAAGTCTAATTCATTCTTGTTTTCAGTATACGTTTACTCCCTTTGTCCCAATTTTACAAGTATCACGAAAATTGCCCAAAACACAATTTTAACAAGAACAAGTAGCGGGAATAACATATATACATGTTATTACAAGTAAGGGGAAGCTAATAGCTTACCTAGTCAAAAATCAAGTTGACCCAAATTAATTTCTGATCGGTCTGGAACGCTCTATTCAACGCCACGAATATTTATCCGGGACCAGAATCACGAACAGAGGAATAATTAAGCTCGAGGAGTCGAGAATAGGAAGAATCCTAACTTAGCTTTTAAGAACCAGAGAGAGTACGAGAAGAAAATGAAGTTTGCTTCCTATGAGAAAAGAAGCAACAAGATATACTTTGAAGTTTCCAAGAATTGCAACTAGGCCCCTCAAGTTTTAACTTTGACAAAAAGGCCCCTAAACTTTCAACTTTGACATTTAACCACCTTAATTTTCTAAAGTAGTTAAATAATTAACTCAAATAAAATAGCATATAAATATGCTAGTCAAGAATTTAACAAATAAGTCAAATATTTAACGAGATTAAGGATGGGCGTTACATCCTCCCCACCTTAAAGAAAATTCGTCCTCGAATTTTTACTAGATTAAGATTATAACATATATAATCAACAAGTAGGACTCGATCACATCAAGAATATACACATATACTCATAATTAAGTATTACACATATACTCACAAATATTTCATGCAATCTAGATGTATCAATTATAACATCTAAACACATAAAGTCAAGCAGACTCGATTAGTCAATCCACTATATCGGTGAAACTTGACATATCCACTAGAAATCATAGAACTGGTCATATCCTCCAGATCACTGTAATACTAGTCAAATCCACTAGGCAATCTCAGATACTGAAGTCGTGGTTATCCATCGTTTCAATAATCAAAACTGACTTTACGTATATCAATCCATCAAGACAATCCATCAAAAGATGTAGCTCTCGGTATCAAATAGTTAACAATGGAGCTGCCTTCGAAATTCATTCATGAATCTCTAACAAGACCAAGAAATCTCAAGAACACACGTACCTTGGTTGTTTCCACTTATAGGTCAACACAGATACTCACTTCAGACATCCACTACAAGGTAGATATATCCTCTATCAAGAAATTCTCAAGTTGAATCTTCAACTCTTTTAACTCAATCGAGGTCAAGAACATTAATTCAGATGTCAGCACTGTATTCGCGCTGTAACAACTCAAGATAACCCAGTTTCTCATCAAGAATGGATACATCCATCTAGTTTGGTGTAGAAACTCCACTGTCAATCACATAGGTTAAATACCCGGTACAATCTCAAGAACCCTTTCTAGACTTTCAATGCAGAACATAAAGGTTATGCATAAATCTATCATGCTCACATAAATAGTCAAGCATACTAACAGAGAATTAATTACCATCTATTATGGTAAACAAGATTGGCCTAACACATAGAAAGCCAAGTCATGACACGTAGACAGCCAAGCTATATCACGTATCACATCAATGTCCCATATCGGTGACACGACCAAATTAACATAAAACGTATAGGGTGTTATCACCCACACTTCTATCAAGCTCTTATTCATAACAATATCAACACGTAGTCTCTTACTAGAGAATACACTTTCACATAATTCACGAGATAAGGACAAGCATGCATATATAGCACGATACAATGTCCACAAGACAAGATAGATACGCCTAAGTCTTTAAAGACTCGCGCTCTCGATTCTCAAACCATCTAATCCAATTGGATCAACACTATCAACACCAGTCCTATGCCTGGTATGACAACAAGTAACGAAGCACTCGGCGTCGAAAACACACCCAAGACTAACCCAACCTAGGCCATAGACCCTATCCAGGCTTAGAGCTAAACCATAGCTCTGATACCAACCTGACACGCCCCAAGTCCCGGGATTCCCTAATAGAACCTCGAACCTGGTGCGCGTAACTAACAAGAAACAAGAAACTAACGGGAAACAGGAACAATACCTGTTAAAAACAAAACTGACATGATATATATACTCAAGAGTAGGGAGCTAAGATAGCTCACACGAGTTCTAGACCAAGAATATTTAAACCAAAATGGTTACATACAGCGGAAGACATGCCTAGCAAATAAGCTGGCTTCAAGAACTGTCTAGGGACAACAAATACTGCCCCAATACAAGCCCGGAGTTTATTAACTCATACAAGATCGTCCTTACCAAAATATAAAAGGACACTAACTTCGAACAAGAATATCCTGCTGAGTAAATTCTCAGCTAAGTCGAGCCTCACTGCGTACTATCCCCTGCTGTCCTGGGGGGGAAACAATTAAACAAATAAAGGGTGAGATAAATCTCAGTAAGCTATTAACATGCAACTATATGTCATGTTATCATGCAATACCAGTAGATACTTAACTAAACATATATCAAGTATCATCAAGTAACAAGTATAGGAGAGGCTAAGCCAACTCAACAAGTAATCAAGCTCAAGAAAGGTTCAGGTAACAAGTAGTCAAGTAGAGTGAGAGGCTAAACCAGCTCATCAAGATGCACATAGGCCTATCACGCATTGTACCTGAATCCTTCCTTATTTCTCCCAAGAATACCATTTGTTGTCGATGCTTTTCTAGCTGAGGACAACCAAGAACAGGAACAAGAGACTGCTGTGCAGTATATAAGAAGACCTGGTAACCAGTGTCATCCACAAGATACAAAATCCACGTGGTGAACAAGACGGGAGTTAGCATTCACTTAGGTCAGGCTTATTGCTCCAACCAAGGAAGCTATGCCCTTACTATGGCCGGTAGTAAGGGGTCGGGCGGAAATACATAGGGACCCGATTGTCACTTAAACCCCAGCTCTCGCGACAAGCGTGAACCTATATATTTTCGAACAAGAAAGGAGAACCAGCTGGACTCACCAAGAATGCACAAGTAGATATTTACTTGAACTACGAGAACAGAACTCAGTCCCTTATTAGTGGACTATTCTTTATGCACCATATAATTATGTATCATGTGCTCACAAGAATATGCACCATGTAATTATGTATCATGTGCTCACAAGAATATGCACCATGTAATTATGTATCATGTGCTCAATATAAGTACACGTACGCAATTATTGCGAATACAAACCAAGATAACAATGGCACATAAGGTGTCCATGTAACACGATCAATCCAAGTAAGAGTCCATTTATAACAGACTTCAGTCAAGTAGTAGGGTATTTCACTTTGTCACATGCCAAGTTTGCACGTACATATTCATATCACGTTTAACACATTAAAGTATCTATCACGATACCCTTACTATCAAATAGAGCCCAATACCTTAGACTCTAAACACGTAGTAGAATAGGTCACATCATACCTAATCACAGTCATATCTCACGTATATGTATCGTTAATAATCGAATACACTTTCTAACACATATTGTGTTCTATAACCATTCTTATTAATTTAACTCGGAGTATTCACGATTATATGAATTATCTTCATACTACACTAGTCCCTATTTTCTTTAGGAACTCATTTCAAGACAAGATATCTTCTTTATATTTTATATACTTCATTGAGTATATACACGATTAGAAACTAAATCATTTACACTTTAGTGCTTATTTATAGCACTTCCAATATCCACGTATCAAGTTCAAGTATGTAGTAGAGTTAATCATTCTCTATCTAGTTCCATAACCCAATTCTTTGGTTATTCATACCATGTACCAATCAATCAAGAAGCCACATTCTATCAAGTAAATATATGCAAAATTTGCATATACACATCAGGACTCTTTCAAGTTTATTACCATACTCATGTAATGGTTTCAAGACATTCAAGACTTTTACAAGATTTTATCATCTTGTATCCAAGTTCTCAATCCATTTTCTTGGATGGTTAAACATGTACAAGAGTTAATTATCTTATACTTCAAGTTCAAGCTAGGAAGATGAATTATACATCTTTCACGAATTATTTTCCAATCCTTTTCTTAGGACATTCAAGCTCTAGACATTAGTTGGTGTCCCTAAGGTACACAAACATTGACTTCAAGACACATAAAAGAGTTATTACTCTTATATTCAAGTCATCATTTAATTATGATTCAAGTCCACATTTTATTTGTTCACAAAGGGACTATTTTCAGTACTAGAGTGTTCTACAACACTCATCTAGGTCATCTAGGGTAGTACCCTAAACCTAGACCAAGATTAATTCGAGTTCACTTTAAGTAAATGAGCTATACAACTTATACTTACAAGTTCATAATCCCCTACATAGGATATTCAATCTCTAGTCATTGTTTTAATGCCCCTAAGGTGCACAATCATTGGCTTCAAGACAAGCATAACACATAAGTGCTTGTTCATAGCACTTTTAAGACATATAAAAGAGTTCTTCCTTTTATACTCAAGTTCTCATTTTAATTTAATGAGTAATCATGTTCAAGACTCACTTCTGATACCCCTAAGATATCACAACACTTGCTAGGACATCTTATCTTAAGGCTATATGCCTTAACAAGGGTTATTTCCAACTTATACAATCATGGAACAAGTTTTACAATTTTTCAGGACATATGGGCGGCCGCACAAAATGGTGTGGGCGGTCGCCCAAAATCAGGCTTTCCAAGAACAAAATACTTCAGATAGATGGGCGGTCGCCCAGCCCAAAATGGGCGGTCGCCCAAGGCCCAAAAATGCCAAAATCCGAATTCTTTCCCAGGTTGAATAATTTTCCGTCCCAAGCGTAGGAGTATAATTTTTATCAATATATTATCAAATCCAGGAGTACAATAACAAGCTTAAATCACTCATTTCAATATACTTTCTTATTTCAACAGAGACTTTTATACTTATAAATTCTCCGTCCCACACGTAGGAGTAACATTTAACTAACACTCCTAACATTCTCAGGAGTATACTAACAAGTTTAGCACTCCTATTTCAAGCCCAATTCATTTCTTTTACCGTCCCATAAATAATAGGACAATTTCCTTTTATTCCTATTTAATATTTCACCGTCCCCAAAAGTATAAGTACAATTTTATTTTATACTAATATACCCATCTAGGGATACTTCCATTCATTTCCCCGGACCACAAATAATGGTACAATTTCTCTAATACCATTTAAATCAAGTTACTATTTTACCGTCTCACGAATAGGAGTATAAATTTCCTAACTTTCCCAGACACTTGCAAGTCTAATTCATTCTTGTTTTCAGTATACGTTTACTCCCTTTGTCCCAATTTTACAAGTATCACGAAAATTGCCCAAAACACAATTTTAACAAGAACAAGTAGCGGGAATAACATATATACATGTTATTACAAGTAAGGGGAAGCTAATAGCTTACCTAGTCAAAAATCAAGTTGACCCAAATTAATTTCTGATCGGTCTGGAACGCTCTATTCAACGCCACGAATATTTATCCGGGACCAGAATCACGAACAGAGGAATAATTAAGCTCGAGGAGTCGAGAATAGGAAGAATCCTAACTTAGCTTTTAAGAACCAGAGAGAGTACGAGAAGAAAATGAAGTTTGCTTCCTATGAGAAAAGAAGCAACAAGATATACTTTGAAGTTTCCAAGAATTGCAACTAGGCCCCTCAAGTTTTAACTTTGACAAAAAGGCCCCTAAACTTTCAACTTTGACATTTAACCACCTTAATTTTCTAAAGTAGTTAAATAATTAACTCAAATAAAATAGCATATAAATATGCTAGTCAAGAATTTAACAAATAAGTCAAATATTTAACGAGATTAAGGATGGGCGTTACATCCTCCCCACCTTAAAGAAAATTCGTCCTCGAATTTTTACTAGATTAAGATTATAACATATATAATCAACAAGTAGGACTCGATCACATCAAGAATATACACATATACTCATAATTAAGTATTACACATATACTCACAAATATTTCATGCAATCTAGATGTATCAATTATAACATCTAAACACATAAAGTCAAGCAGACTCGATTAGTCAATCCACTATATCGGTGAAACTTGACATATCCACTAGAAATCATAGAACTGGTCATATCCTCCAGATCACTGTAATACTAGTCAAATCCACTAGGCAATCTCAGATACTGAAGTCGTGGTTATCCATCGTTTCAATAATCAAAACTGACTTTACGTATATCAATCCATCAAGACAATCCATCAAAAGATGTAGCTCTCGGTGTCAAATAGTTAACAATGGAGCTGCCTTCGAAATTCATTCATGAATCTCTAACAAGACCAAGAAATCTCAAGAACACACGTACCTTGGTTGTTTCCACTTATAGGTCAACACAGATACTCACTTCAGACATCCACTACAAGGTAGATATATCCTCTATCAAGAAATTCTCAAGTTGAATCTTCAACTCTTTTAACTCAATCGAGGTCAAGAACATTAATTCAGATGTCAGCACTGTATTCGCACTGTAACAACTCAAGATAACCCAGTTTCTCATCAAGAATGGATACATCCATCTAGTTTGGTGTAGAAACTCCACTGTCAATCACATAGGTTAAATACCCGGTACAATCTCAAGAACCCTTTCTAGACTTTCAATGCAGAACATAAAGGTTATGCATAAATCTATCATGCTCACATAAATAGTCAAGCATACTAACAGAGAATTAATTACCATCTATTATGGTAAACAAGATTGGCCTAACACATAGAAAGCCAAGTCATGACACGTAGACAGCCAAGCTATATCACGTATCACATCAATGTCCCATATCGGTGACACGACCAAATTAACATAAAACGTATAGGGTGTTATCACCCACACTTCTATCAAGCTCTTATTCATAACAATATCAACACGTAGTCTCTTACTAGAGAATACACTTTCACATAATTCACGAGATAAGGACAAGCATGCATATATAGCACGATACAATGTCCACAAGACAAGATAGATACGCCTAAGTCTTTAAAGACTCGCGCTCTCGATTCTCAAACCATCTAATCCAATTGGATCAACACTATCAACACCAGTCCTATGCCTGGTATGACAACAAGTAACGAAGCACTCGGCGTCGAAAACACACCCAAGACTAACCCAACCTAGGCCATAGACCCTATCCAGGCTTAGAGCTAAACCATAGCTCTGATACCAACCTGACACGCCCCAAGTCCCGGGATTCCCTAATAGAACCTCGAACCTGGTGCGCGTAACTAACAAGAAACAAGAAACTAACGGGAAACAGGAACAATACCTGTTAAAAACAAAACTGACATGATATATATACTCAAGAGTAGGGAGCTAAGATAGCTCACACGAGTTCTAGACCAAGAATATTTAAACCAAAATGGTTACATACAGCGGAAGACATGCCTAGCAAATAAGCTGGCTTCAAGAACTGTCTAGGGACAACAAATACTGCCCCAATACAAGCCCGGAGTTTATTAACTCATACAAGATCGTCCTTACCAAAATATAAAAGGACACTAACTTCGAACAAGAATATCCTGCTGAGTAAATTCTCAGCTAAGTCGAGCCTCACTGCGTACTATCCCCTGCTGTCCTGGGGGGGAAACAATTAAACAAATAAAGGGTGAGATAAATCTCAGTAAGCTATTAACATGCAACTATATGTCATGTTATCATGCAATACCAGTAGATACTTAACTAAACATATATCAAGTATCATCAAGTAACAAGTATAGGAGAGGCTAAGCCAACTCAACAAGTAATCAAGCTCAAGAAAGGTTCAGGTAACAAGTAGTCAAGTAGAGTGAGAGGCTAAACCAGCTCATCAAGATGCACATAGGCCTATCACGCATTGTACCTGAATCCTTCCTTATTTCTCCCAAGAATACCATTTGTTGTCGATGCTTTTCTAGCTGAGGACAACCAAGAACAGGAACAAGAGACTGCTGTGCAGTATATAAGAAGACCTGGTAACCAGTGTCATCCACAAGATACAAAATCCACGTGGTGAACAAGACGGGAGTTAGCATTCACTTAGGTCAGGCTTATTGCTCCAACCAAGGAAGCTATGCCCTTACTATGGCCGGTAGTAAGGGGTCGGGCGGAAATACATAGGGACCCGATTGTCACTTAAACCCCAGCTCTCGCGACAAGCGTGAACCTATATATTTTTGAACAAGAAAGGAGAACCAGCTGGACTCACCAAGAATGCACAAGTAGATATTTACTTGAACTACGAGAACAGAACTCAGTCCCTTATTAGTGGACTATTCTTTATGCACCATGTAATTATGTATCATGTGCTCACAAGAATATGCACCATGTAATTATGTATCATGTGCTCACAAGAATATGCACCATGTAATTATGTATCATGTGCTCAATATAAGTACACGTACGCAATTATTGCGAATACAAACCAAGATAACAATGGCACATAAGGTGTCCATGTAACACGATCAATCCAAGTAAGAGTCCATTTATAACAGACTTCAGTCAAGTAGTAGGGTATTTCACTTTGTCACATGCCAAGTTTGCACGTACATATTCATATCACGTTTAACACATTAAAGTGTCTATCACGATACCCTTACTATCAAATAGAGCCCAATACCTTAGACTCTAAACACGTAGTAGAATAGGTCACATCATACCTAATCACAGTCATATCTCACGTATATGTATCGTTAAATCGAATACACTTTCTAACACATATTGTGTTCTATAACCATTCTTATTAATTTAACTCGGAGTATTCACGATTATATGAATTATCTTCATACTACACTAGTCCCTATTTTCTTTAGGAACTCATTTCAAGACAAGATATCTTCTTTATATTTTATATACTTCATTGAGTATATACACGATTAGAAACTAAATCATTTACACTTTAGTGCTTATTTATAGCACTTCCAATATCCACGTATCAAGTTCAAGTATGTAGTAGAGTTAATCATTCTCTATCTAGTTCCATAACCCAATTCTTTGGTTATTCATACCATGTACCAATCAATCAAGAAGCCACATTCTATCAAGTAAATATATGCAAAATTTGCATATACACATCAGGACTCTTTCAAGTTTATTACCATACTCATGTAATGGTTTCAAGACATTCAAGACTTTTACAAGATTTTATCATCTTGTATCCAAGTTCTCAATCCATTTTCTTGGATGGTTAAACATGTACAAGAGTTAATTATCTTATACTTCAAGTTCAAGCTAGGAAGATGAATTATACATCTTTCACGAATTATTTTCCAATCCTTTTCTTAGGACATTCAAGCTCTAGACATTAGTTGGTGTCCCTAAGGTACACAAACATTGACTTCAAGACACATAAAAGAGTTATTACTCTTATATTCAAGTCATCATTTAATTATGATTCAAGTCCACATTTCATTTGTTCACAAAGGGACTATTTTCAGTACTAGAGTGTTCTACAACACTCATCTAGGTCATCTAGGGTAGTACCCTAAACCTAGACCAAGATTAATTCGAGTTCACTTTAAGTAAATGAGCTATACAACTTATACTTACAAGTTCATAATCCCCTACATAGGATATTCAATCTCTAGTCATTGTTTTAATGCCCCTAAGGTGCAGAATCATTGGCTTCAAGACAAGCATAACACATAAGTGCTTGTTCATAGCACTTTTAAGACATATAAAAGAGTTCTTCCTTTTATACTCAAGTTCTCATTTTAATTTAATGAGTAATCATGTTCAAGACTCACTTCTGATACCCCTAAGATATCACAACACTTGCTAGGACATCTTATCTTAAGGCTATATGCCTTAACAAGGGTTATTTCCAACTTATACAATCATGGAACAAGTTTTACAATTTTTCAGGACATATGGGCGGCCGCACAAAATGGTGTGGGCGGTCGCCCAAAATCAGGCTTTCCAAGAACAAAATACTTCAGATAGATGGGCGGTCGCCCAGCCCAAAATGGGCGGTCGCCCAAGGCCCAAAAATGCCAAAATCCGAATTCTTTCCCAGGTTGAATAATTTTCCGTCCCAAGCGTAGGAGTATAATTTTTATCAATATATTATCAAATCCAGGAGTACAATAACAAGCTTAAATCACTCATTTCAATTATACTTTCATATTTCAACAGAGACTTTTATACTTATAAATCTCCGTCCCACACGTAGGAGTAACATTTAACTAACATTCCTAACATTCTCAGGAGTATACTAACAAGTTTAGCACTCCTATTTCAAGCCCAATTCATTTCTTTTACCGTCCCATAAATAATAGGACAATTTCCTTTTATTCCTATTTAATATTTCACCGTCCCCAAAAGTATAAGTACAATTTTTTTTATACTAATATACCCATCTAGGGATACTTCCATTCATTTCCCCGGACCACAAACAATGGTACAATTTCTCTAATACCATTTAAATCAAGTTACTATTTTACCGTCTCACGAATAGGAGTATAAATTTCCTAACTTTCCCAGACACTTGCAAGTCTAATTCATTCTTGTTTTCAGTATACGTTTACTCCCTTTGTCCCAATTTTACAAGTATCACGAAAATTGCCCAAAACACAATTTTAACAAGAACAAGTAGCGGGAATAACATATATACATGTTATTACAAGTAAGGGGAAGCTAATAGCTTACCTAGTCAAAAATCAAGTTGACCCAAATTAATTTCTGATCGGTCTGGAACGCTCTATTCAACGCCACGAATATTTATCCGGGACCAGAATCACGAACATAGGAATAATTAAGCTCGAGGAGTCGAGAATAGGAAGAATCCTAACTTAGCTTTTAAGAACCAGAGAGAGTACGAGAAGAAAATGAAGTTTGCTTCCTATGAGAAAAGAAGCAACAAGATATACTTTGAAGTTTCCAAGAATTGCAACTAGGCCCCTCAAGTTTTAACTTTGACAAAAAGGCCCCTAAACTTTCAACTTTGACATTTAACCACCTTAATTTTCTAAAGTAGTTAAATAATTAACTCAAATAAAATAGCATATAAATATGCTAGTCAAGAATTTAACAAATAAGTCAAATATTTAACGAGATTAAGGATGGGCGTTACACACCATGCGCATAGGAGCTGCCTTAGACTACCCATACGAAGTGTACCACCAAGAAGATGCCCAAAATAATTCCAAACCGTGTTAGCCAAATCTCCAAAGGCAAAGATATGGTCAATAGACTTAGAATGAGAGGAAGTGCAGCAACAACATTTCGAAACTACGTGGATACCTCGACTTTGAAGCGCATCATCCGTAGGCAAACCCCTGTGAAGGGCACGCCAAAGAAGGATGGACATTTTAGTTGGCAAATGCTTATGCTAAATACATTTAAAAACAAAGTTGGTAGTAGCATGACCATGATAAGTTGGAGCTTCACACCGAAAGGTCTTCACATCCCGCCATCTACAAGCTCGCAAACAACAATCCCACGACACTTGGGGCTTAGTAATCTCTCGAAGCTTGGTATCAATGATCTTCTCTTGGAGCTTGCTCACGTCAACAGCAAAAGGCGATTTATTTGAAAAGGTCAAGAGTCGATTCATCTTGGGGCTATGCAAGTCTCTCATAGTTTGGCATCAAAGTCATTCTAGGGGCTTTACAATCAGCAACCCCTTATCTCGGCATCGAATGTCTTTTGGAGCCCCATAACTGACACATCTCTTGAGGGTAGAAATCACTTTTCGTTGGGCACAACGGTAACGACGACAGAATTCAAGCAAGGCAATCCGGACTTCGGTCGAACATGACTGATCTTGGGTTGGCATTACAAACACACAATGGTCAAAATGGTTCACCCATGAACTGAAAAAAAAAAAAAAAAAAACTTTTTCTCACATGTGTGCATACTCTTTTCCTTCCCTTTAAAAAAAAAAAAAAAAAAAAAACTTTTTCCTTGTCCCCTTACTTGCGCAAAATTATGTGTTTCATTTTTCTTTGCTCCTAGCATTCCTCCCCAACACTCTCCATCATCCTTGAACTACGCTGGTCTGATTCTCTTAAAGGGATACGTAGGTAGCCTTTTGGCACGACCAACCTATCACTCAGAATACCATCTCACCGACACTCCATCAAAGGCAAAAACAATTCATCATCACCAACATCATCATTCTCCATCCAAAGCATGGACATTCTTCATCAAAAGCATCAAGGCATCCACCACCACAACACTAATCCATCCAACGGCAATGGTAAGTTAAGGTATGAATACATCCGAGGCTTTCCTCAAATCACACCGCACACAAAATCACTTTCTCTATTCTTACAAAAATTCTCTCTCATACAAAACTGCCTTCAAATCACATCACACCACAAGCACAATTTCTCTCATAACTGCCATTTCACATCTCATACATGTCACAAGCACATATACCTATAAAGCACACACATAACAGGTACCACCATAAGGTCAACAGCAACTGCAACTCAAGGCACTTCATCCCCAGCAGAAAGTGATCCGCCGTCAACTACGCCTGCATCCCACAGAGTTAAACAATTACAGTTCAATGACAACAACTCGGTCCATGGTGAGCCGCAAAATCACCACCTTTCCATCAAGCAACACAACAATATCACATATAGGCAGACGGAGCCTCGGTTCCCACCATCCGCAAATGGATCCCGCATCAGGAAACGGATCCCGCATCAGCAAAAATAGATCCCGCTTCAGCAAATGGATCCCACTCCAGCAAACGGTCCCGCATCAGCAAACGGATCCCGCATCAGCAAACGGATCCCGCATCAGCAAACGGATCCCGCATCAGCAAACGGATCCCGCTTCAGCAAACGGATCCCGCTTCAGCAAACGGATCCCGCTTCAGCAAAAACGGATCCCGCCATATCCTTTCTATATTAATAAAACCGCTCACACAGGGAGCGTACTCCTATCCTTTGCAAATTTCAAATTCATGTTTTATCAAGTTTTTGTTTTGTCTTGTCGATGTCCTCGGCGGTTGCCTTTCTTTCGTCGACGCATTTTGATTTGCAATCCACGTCGCCAAGGGGCTCTATAGACACCCCGCCTTGGACCTCTCATGTCCCGATTGCATACACATTCTGTGTCTTCCTCTTTTCTGTCAATTTTTGTTAACTTTCGTTACTTTCCGTTAAGTTCTCGACTTACCCCGATAGTCTTGGACTTGACTAAGTGACAAAGTCAACCTTAAGTATTTATTTCATTTGTTTTTGTTGACTTTTGTGATGTTCCTTAAGTTTTTGACTGATCTCGTTAGTTTTGGGACTTAACTGCATAACAGGGTTAACTTTTGGGTTAAAATATGTATTTTCTGAAGATGAGACGAGCGCGCCTCCGGCCTTATTTGTGAAAGGCGCGCGCCTCCAATAGGGGGTACGGGAGGAGCGCGCTTCCCACCTCCAGAATTTCAGATTTTGCCAAATTTCCCTCCTTTTCTGATTTGTAAACTCCGAAGTCATTATGCCTTGGCTTGATCCGGGGAATAACCATTCTTGTCAACACAACCACCACCCCTACCCTATAAATACCTCTTGTTTCCACCATGGAAAAGGGGATCTTCTCTTGAACAAAAAAAACTCTCTTAACACAACAAGAGAAAAAGACTTTTCTTAACTCACAACTCTCACACACACACCCAAAAAACTTTATTTTCAAGGGTGGTTGATATAGACAAGTTTGGTTCTTCCCCACTCAAGCTAAGGTATGATCTTTTTCTAATATCATCTTACTTCTTTTTATTTAGACGTTCTCTTCATCTTTTTACCTTCTCAATGGGTATGCAATCTCCATAAACGG
The DNA here is from genome assembly GCA_026119855.1 of Campanula takesimana. Lineage (NCBI taxonomy): Eukaryota > Viridiplantae > Streptophyta > Magnoliopsida > Asterales > Campanulaceae > Campanula > Campanula takesimana. Next base: position 237,466 of record JAOWBW010000533.1, on the reverse strand, counting down.
AATACAACCAAAAGGCCACTTCACTATTGAAGTTTGGCCAAGGTTACATTCCCACATTTCAATTCCATTTTTACATTTAATTTCTTCTCTTAATATAATCGTTCAACATATAATCATTTGACATTTAATCAATAAAAGTATTTTATTTCATTTCCCCTTTCTTTTCATTATCCTTGTTAGCACAAATTAGTACAATTAAATAGAAGGACATGTAAACATTAGAACACCAAAAGTAGCAAGACCCGCGTAAGCGGGGCGGAGTGGGTGTTTAAGTACTTCCCACTCCGTCATCTAACCCCCGAACCCATCTCTCCTCGAATCTCTGGTTTTCGTACATAAAAAATTGGCTTTTCTTAGGTTTTCTCACGTTCCTCGAAAACGTGGGTGGCGACTCTTAAAATCAAGTAGACATCCTAGGTAATTCACGCACTCTAGCCAAGACGCGGTCCCCCGGGGTATCTACAGAATACTCTTCACCTTCTTTGACATAGTAACTGTTAAGGGAGAGGCGGTAAGGTTTCATGTCTGACTTCTTGTAAGGGAGTTGCTTCATCTTGAGTACCTCTATCTGATTCTGCTCTGCCTTGTCAGCGGGAATAAGTACGTACCATATCCCAAACAGACCTCTGTGGTCTACTTCTTCAGTTAAGTGAGTGGGTCCTTATAAGTTCTTACCTAGCCCCAGCCCCGGTATGAAGCCCATGTTTCGAATTATCTTGTAGACGGGTAGCACTTTATCGGAAGTTCTGGTGAGATCGTCATCACATATCTGAGCTTGTGGCACTATTTTGAACCCACTGAAGAGTCTGCGGTCTTCCTCATGCTGAATCTGTAATACTGGTACTCCCTTCGTGTCGGTGCCTTGTGGTGCCATTACCAGGTCACTGTAGATAACCGTTACTTCATTCCCTGACTGGAATTTAACACACTGATGCAAGCAGGATGGGACAGCATTAGATTTGTGGAGCCAAGGGCGTCCTAGCAGGATAATGAAGGTGGACGGTATGTCAATCACTTGGAAATCCATGGATAGAGTTTGCATCCCCACGGAGATGGGCAGGTGTTAGTACCCAACCTGAAAATGAGTTATTAGGCATTCTAAAACTCACAGGGACCTCCCAGGTATTTACGAACTGCGCATGACTTATCCAGGATTTCCCGAAAAGCCCAGATAAGGAGATATTGACGACCTGATCGGATGAAGTTGCAAAGATAGACGTTATCTCATCATCCTCCAGAGTCCAAGCTAATCAAAGCATTGGGAACCGAGCCAACCACTTGGACCGGCCGGGCGGCCAGTCTAGGAGGAACCGGGCGGCCACTCTTTCCGGGTCAGAAACCCTATAAATAGGTGACCTCAGTTCATAATTTCAACACACAATTCTCTCCCCCGAGTTCTACAGCCTAAACTGACGGCAGAACTCTCTCTCTAAGCCTTTCTAGCAATCCCGAAGGTCCGGCGAATCCGCGCAAGAGATTCGACTTCGTTCTTGTCAAGATTGGTGAGAATTTGTCATGTTTTCTTAGTTTAGATCTGATTTATGCTAGTTTCATTATGTTTATACACCTATATTCATATGATTCATAACGTGTTCTTCATGTTCTTACTAGAATTCATAATATGCTAGGAAGTACTTTTAAACCCTAAACTTTAGGTAATTATTCCCATGATCAGTAACTCTCCAATGATGAATATGATGACTACACATTGATCTTATCAATGGTATAATCACTATTCTAGGATGTGATCATCTTGCATGATTCTTTCTCCTCCCCCTTCATTATGCATGACCCCACTTCTTCTCTTTATTCCAATTATGTGCGAACTACGCTGACCTGAGCTTCTCATCATGAGAGGAATGTAGCAAATCTTCGGATCCGGTCTCAATCACTAACACATTCATCATGATAGAAAGTCCGATCTATCGGGCGATAGGAGTGATAACTTGATATTGTTCTCTTGTCGTAACTTGACCCCCGAACCCTCTCTGTTAGCTTTTCTCAATGTTTTAGCTCAATAAAAACAACGTGGCGACTCTTAATAAGGTTAAATGCCAATTTGAATATCCTAATTCCATAGAAAAGATAAATAAAAAGAAAGACTTCCCGTGCGTCGCCCGAATTCAGAAAGGGGTATTCACAGTGGCGACTCTGCTGGGGACTAGCTTTGAACATCTTCAAACATAGAGGGTCAAACTTTCGTCAATATCATGATTGTACTTACTTGTTATTTTTTCCCCTGTACTTTATCTCGTGTACATATCTGCTTCCCTTGTACTTTAGTGCGTTAACATCTTAACTACCTTTCTAACTGTTTTGCATTGCATACATGTAATTACAAAAAAACTCTCTGTTTTCTCCCTAAAAAATAACTAGTTTTTGTCCGCACACTACCACTAGGTCCGTGTCACACTTCACACCCTACTGGATACTCCGCTAAGTGCACAGATTTTGGTGATCTTGTCGCCTCTATCTTCGTGGCACCCGGGCTATCTAACTCACTGGTTTCACTTGTGAAGCAGTCGAGGTTAATGCCTTGTTCATTTCGAAATCATGCACTTACAGAGTCTAGGACACTCCAAAGTTGACCGATTGGTTTGACTAGCTTTTCTTTATACAAAATTAACGTGTCGTTCATGCCGTCATCCGTTAAGTCTTTAATGAGTCGAGATCCTTCGAGAGAAAAAAGCACAAAAAAATGAAATTCCCTACAAGGGTGTGCATATAGTAAGCCGAGTGATACTTTGTACAAGGATCTCAACTCGTTAAAAACTTAACGGAAGTAACATAAACGTTACGTTAAATGCCTTTAAACAAGGGTTAGTCGCTTGGATCCGTTAGGTCGGTGGAAGTCGCTTGCCCTATAGGACCCTCGCCCAAATTGTCCGTTTGGGATGTGCAATACAGGTGAAAAACGAGGGGTCTATAGACGTAGTGATGACCTCCACTGATCCAGGTTTTGTAAATAGTAACCCAAAAAAAGGGGTACCCCTTCCAACCATTAGGACTAATAATACATCGTTTTTGTAAATAACGAAATACATTGCATGAGCCTTGTCCCGTCCTAAACCTCTCATCCGCTACCTCTATAGAGAAGCAAGTTTGGGTCCGTTCCGGTGGTCGTCTTCAACGCTCAAGCCTTCCGCAAGCTCAGTCTTCAGTCTCTGCATCAACGATGTCTCCATCATCAGAGCCTACTACTCCTAGTGTCTCCACTCCGCCAGTCTCCTCTTCTGACGATCCAAAGATCGCCGCCAGTATCAAGCCCTCGGACATTCCGCCACCTCTCCATGCCTTCTTCATCAACCTCATGCTACAGATTTCTAAGCTTGAGGATAGAAGCAAGTCTCTAGAAAGTGTCAACCAAGAGCTCAAAGATCATCTTCATACTGAGATGAAGAAGAAAGGTGTAGCAACTAGCTTCCATAATGGGGGGCTATTCTAGTTGAAGACAAGACAGTGCCTGTGACTTACCCTGCCAATGATGATGCTATCCCTCTCAAGGTGCCCAACTACCAAAGGGTCCCTCCTCCTGATTTCGGTACCAAAGCAACCTCCAGTAAGGGTCCATATGAGCCGTCACCAGAATTGATGGGTAGTTACTTGTCCTCTACCAAGTTACCGCCTCCTTCACTACCGTTGAGTATCGGTGCCGCCGTGCCCACGGTCTCCACTACTTCTCTCCAAGAAATCCACTCCGATAGTCAAGACCATTGACCCAAGCAATGTGGGTGCTCTGCCTAGAGATTTCAAGATGCCAAAGGTCTCTACATTCCATGGTATTACTTGTCCCAAGACTCATCTCGATAGTTATGTGCTAGCCATGAGAGCCCGTGACTGCACCAATGAGAAAATGGCCCGAGTCTTCCACACCACTTTGGACAGAATCGCCCTCCGTTGGTTCTTGAGTTTGGACCCCTCCGAACGAGAGACGTGGGAACAAATCACCACAACTTTCTGCGAGAAGTATCAGTCGAACCTAGATTGGCACGTCAACCGTACTGATTTAGAGAACACCATACAGAGGTCCGGCGAGCCTATCTATAACTTTTACAAGAGGTGGAACCACAAGCTAGCAGAGGTACAATACCCTCCTAAGGCAAAGGAACAAAGGAAAATCTTCCTCAAATGCTTGTTTCCCAAGCTTAGGGTGGCGATTGGTAATGGGTACTTTCCCGATCTGCGGGAAATGGTCGATGCTGGGGTCAGACACGAAGCCGGCATTACTGGTGTTGTTAAAGAAGCTGCCAAAACAGGAAACTCTTCCTTCCGCTACAAAGCTCTGACAAGTACCGCTCCTAGATCTAAAGAGTTCGCCGGTCAAGTGAGCATGGTCCAAGACAACTCCGCCTTTGATGTACAAGCAGTTACAAGCGGTTTTCCACGAAAAGAAGATCATTTCGATGACTTTGGCATGCCTACTAGCAAAGTCTTTGAGGTGTTGATAAATAAGGGCTTGATTAAGCCGCTTGAGAATTTTGAACCCATCAATAAAAAGGTTAATCTTGATGCAACCAAGTTCCGCAAGTATCACAAGTACATTGGCCATACAATCGACGACTGCGTGCAACTCAAGCGTGTCATCCAAAAACTCATAGCCGATGGAAAAATTGAGAAGACTAAAGGTCCGAACACCATAGCAAACCCGCTCCCTAACAATGGTGGCGTCAACATGGTCGAGCTCATTGGAGGTGACATCGGTATTCTAGAAATGGTAGATGCCTTTGCCGAACTGGGGCTAGACATGAACGCTCTATTCGGAGGACTAGTCAAGATTGGGGTGATAACTCCCTCGGAGCACGGATTCAAATGGCCCAAGCATGGTTGTGACATGTCCAAGTTTTGCTACTATCATAGAGTGTCCGGACACACCAACAACGAGTGCTTTACCATCAAATAAATCGTACAGAAGCTCATCAAGGACAACATCATCGCCGATCCAAGGAAGATCATCGCCATGGGAGTCAATATGGTGGAAATAACTGGAGAGGATACTAGCATCTTAGAAATGGTCGAAGCCTTCAAGCAACTACAGTTGGATATGAACTCTTTGTTCTGTGGTTTATCAAGATTGGGGCTACTCAAACCATTAAAAGGCTACGAGTCTCATCCGAACAGTGATCCGATAAGGTTCTGCAACTTCCACAACATCGCCGGGCATACCACCAATGAATGCTCACAGCTAAAACGTGCATTACAGAAGTTAATCAAAGACCAAGTGCTAAGCGATCCGAGGGAGATTATAGCCAAGATCGAAGAAGAGAAATGGATGGATGTCTCAGATTTGGTTGATGCCTTCGGAAGGCTAGGGATCACCATGACCGGCATGCTCGAGCGACTATTAGCAAGAGGCTTACTCGAGAGGCCCGAAAACTACTGCATACCGTTCTCCGACGACCCAGAGAAGTTTTGTGACTACCACCAGATTACCGGTCATACTACCGAAGAGTGCACCGCGTTAAAGAAATCAATACAAAGGTTGATCAATAAGGGCTCACTTGAAGATCCTAGGCTCTCTTTAGATGAAAATAGTATAGCAACAAACATTGGTGATCTAGCTGAACCTATTGTGGCAGACTCCAAGTTTTATAGTGATGATGAAATAGGTTGTACTTCAAAGTTTATTAATGATAGTAATTCTTCTTGTTATATGCTGTCATTAGATGAATTATCTTTTGGAGCCTCTCTTCTAGGAGATTGCGGCTCTGGTCCACTTAAATCTCCACCACTGTCTATAGCCGAAATCTTCACAGAATCTGCAAAAATACCGCAATCTCCATATGACATGCGAGCAGAAATAACCTACTCACAAGGTCTGGACAGATCTATCAGTCAGATCCTAAGGGTACAAAGAAGGTCTTCAATAAAGAGTCAGAGCCATTAGACCCCGAGAAAGAGGATCCCATCCTCACGCAGCTTAAACAAACCTAAGCTCACATCTCCTTGAGGTCTTTACTCACCTTATCTCTAGCTCATCGTCAAATGCTCGAGAAGAACTTGGCCGCTACTATGGTCCCATCGGACACCACTCCCGAGAATGTCACACAAATGATCGGAAACATTCACTTTGGGAATATCATCACCTTTTCAGAGCTCGATGAACCTCCATTTGGCATTGATCATAATGAACCTCTCCACATCACAGTCGAAATCAGTGGGAAAAAAATCCCTCAAGCCTTTGTGGACAACGGATCCGCCATCAATGTACTACCGTCACGAATAATGGATGTGGTGGGTATAGACCTAACCACTCTAAGGCCCTCCAAACAAACAATCAAAGCTTATGACTCCACATGCAGATCAGTGTTGGGAATTGTTACGCTACCCATCTCCGTGGGGACACAAACTCTATCTATGGATTTCCAAGTGATCGATATACCATCCTCCTTCACCATCCTACTGGGACGCCCTTGGCTTCAGAAATCTAATGCCGTTCCGTCCTCCTTGCATCAGTGTGTTAAATTCTAGTCAGGGAATGAGGTGATAGTTGTCTATAGCGACCTGGTAACAGCTCAAGGCACCGACACAAAAAGAGTACCTGTGTTACGGATTCAGCATGAGGAAGACCGCAGACTCTTCAGTGGTTTCGAAATAGTGGCACAAGCTCAGATATGTGATGACGATCTCACCAGAACTTTTGATAAAGTACTACCTGTCTACAATATACTTCGAAACATGGGCTTCATATCGGGGCTGGGGCTAGGTAAGAACTTACAAGGTCCTACACATTTGACTGAAGAAGTAGACCATAGAGGCCTGTTCGGGCTAGGGTACGTACTCACTCCTACTGACCAAATTGAGCAGAAGCAGATAGAGTTACTCAAGAAGAAGCAACTCCCTTACAAGAAGGCGGATATGAACCCATATCACCTCTCCCTCAACAGTTATTATGTCAGAGAAGGTGAAGAGTATTCAAACTTCGAGTTCGCAGAACCATGGTTCGACCACAACGGAAAGCTGCAAAAGGGCTTTAAAATCTTCATAAATGTCGAGTTCGACCGGGCCAATCTAGAGCTAAAGTATATGGAAACTCGAAAACTACTGGCAGTGTTACTGCCATCCAGAATGAGTACAGCATCAAAGTAAGCAAAGACCTGACTTGTCATGACCCGAGTCCCGAGGCCCTATTTGGTACCTCGAACCAGGTGCGTGGACCCTGATATAAATCAAAAAAATTTACAATAAACCTGAATAACGTATACTATATCCACAACATCGGCTACACAAAAGCCGGAACCATACTATACAAATACCAACAAACAACACCTCAACAAGCCCTTAGCTCGGAGACAACTTTACGAATGCGGAAGAAAGAACGACTAATAACATATATACCCAAAACGATAACAGTATTTACATAACACTGTACAACTACGGCCTCACAATAAGAATACACAAAAGCTCCGTAGAGCAGCTATCCCAAAAGAGTAAAACCTGCTCAGAAAAGTCCCACAACATCCGCTCTCACATCTTACTACCTCTAACTTTCCTGTGAAGTAAGGAAAACAACATTGAAAGGAACGGGGTTAGATAAATCTCAGTAAGTTACTAATGCAACTACATGGCATAATATCATGCATATCAACTGAATATCTGAATCATATAACAGCATAACTGAATAACAGATATCACACAACATGAGAGGCTGCCTATCACCAACCGTCCCATACCGGTTGGAAATAACGACCAACTCATCATACAGAACACAAAGCTGAGATAAACACACAACAAAGGATACTGAGCCAAGGTTCTTCCAAAAGGATATAACAATCTGAACAACATCAACAGAGCCGCATCGAGGAGCAGCATCAATAGGGCAGCATCAAAGAGCCGCATCAATAAGGCAGCATAAACAGCTGAAGCAGGGGTTCCGGAACCAAACAGTAATAGTAACAACAGGGGGAAAATGACACAAAGTCATAACCCAAAACGTGAAGCTAGAATACTCACATAAGAGAGCTAGCTCATCCCAACCAACACCATCATGGAAGGGGTAAAAAGGGGTTACCAGTGGGAACATTATAATGGACTTGGCTCGGGAGCCATTATAATCTCCAACCACTGCCCGACTCAACCAAGTAATACCAGCTGGACTTTTCTAACTATTGAACAATCAGTGTATGATTCTAAAATAGGGAACCATACAAGTACATCATAAAGATGATAAACTGCTCATAAAGAGCCCAACAACCATGTGTATTAGAAACATTTCTCAAACAAAGGATTTCAATGTAGGAAATCCCACAAAAGCATCATAAAGATGACAACCAGAAGTTACTCATAAAGAGCCCAAAGACAATGAACCCAACCATTCCTTTACATTTATGATTCCAAATTAGGGAATCCAAACAAATACATCATTAAGATGTTAAACAAATCCTTAAGGCACTTAACTAAAATCCCATGCCTTTCACCCGTTCATAATCGAACCAATTCCTAACACCCTTGTGTTCCACAATGCCTATCTAGGTACCCTAGAATAGGACCCAAAACCTAGACAAAGATTGAACCTTAAATCATTTGAATTGGAACAAATTAAGTTCTTCCATCCAAACTGTGCGGCCGCCCACAACCATTTGTGCGGTCGCCCAAAACTACTTTCCAAGCTCTAAAACCTTCCAGATAGATGTGCGGTCACTGGCCCTATTTGGGCGGTCGCCCACTCACCTCCGCCAGCCATAATTAATTCTTTTCCACTAACTCTGTTTCACCATCTCAAAATTACTATCACAACTTCCTATTTTATGTATATAACCCAACGAAATGATTCCAACAGTGGGAATACTCACAAAATAGCCAAAATAGCAAATAGCCTAAATACTTCCCCACAAAGCAACAATTACCAAGAAAAGTATCACATATAATATGCATGAGCAATATTATAATTTAAAGGGGAGTAGTAACTTACTTGCTACAAAAATAGTACCGATGACATATTTTTCTGATCGGCTAGATTTGATCTACTCGACGCCCCGAATATTTTGGTGAAGTCGGATTTTAGAACGGAAGAATAATGAACGAGATAAAATGAGTTTTTATGGGAGGAACACTCGTAGAACAGAAGGAGAGAAAGAGTCTGGGAATGGGAAAGGGAAAGTGTTTGTTTGGTCTGCGCAGAGAGAAAGAGAGATCGAGAAGGTGGGTTAAATAATTGGCAATTTACACTTAGGCCCTCCAAGTTAATCAATTACATTTAACCCCCAAGGTTTCAACTTTAACACTTAACCCCCTGATCATTATTTACAATTTCTAACTCAGCTATTTTAGCTTCTACTCAAGCTAGTAAATCATTTTGCAACTTTTATTTAATATTTTAATAGATCAAATAAGTCTTTTAAAATAATCAAACTAACATAAATTAAATTATAAAATAATATTCTGCATAAAATTTATATGAAATTGGGACGGGTCGTCACATTCTCTCCCCCTTAAAAGAAATTCGCCCGCGAATTTACTTATCAAAATTATAACACATAGTCATATCAATTCCTATGTAATAAATAATCATGCTTGCCACTCTTAGGTAATTCCTTCAAGAAAACTTAATCCCTCACGTGATCTTAAGATCTCTTTTTCGGTTATCGGCATCACAGGTGTACCAATTCTGAATCATAAATGATCTATTTCTGATTAGCTTTACGCTCTCAATCAACCCTTAAATCATTAACACCTATAAATTTTAATTTTCTGGTTTATCCCTATCATATTTTATTTCCACAAACATCCAGCGTAATAATACTATTACCTGAACAAATAAGGGAATGAATAGCACCAACGATTATAACATAGAAGCACATATTAGGAAGGTAGACTGGGTTACTCAATCCACTACAACAGAACACTATTGAGGCGTTATCAATTATATGATAATCCTACCGCAAAATTCATCATCATATATTCTTATACCTTTAGGGATCTCTTAGGGTGATCCTCTAATCATTGATGTGCTACTTCCAAATATTGTCAACCCAACAATTCAATTATATCTACGAAAATTTACCATTATCAACTATTCGATCAAATATGATTCCACTACTACACTCATTTTCCTTATATGATAAAACATAATACAGTTATAATCTTTGAATTTCTCAACCCACTTGCATTAACTCATATTTATCTTTTCTAAGAAAATATATCCATCAAATATTGATAGTCTAATAACATAACATTTCGAACTTGGTCCCCCCAAAAAAAATATAATCTGCTAAGGCAATATCAATAAAATCACAATCAATCCCAAGTCATAGATAGTTCTATTTATCAAGAGTTAATCCTCGAAACATATACAAATACTTTATCACCTTGAATCGTTACATACCTCAACCTCTATTTGGAAGTATCACTATAGATAATGGATTTATCAATTTTCACTATAATGGGAAAACTTGACATATCTCCAAGAAAACATAACACTGGTCATACCTTTTAAGATAACAATGATACTAGTCAAATCCACGAAACAATATCAATACTGAAATTGTCATCAATCATCATTTCAATATTTGAAAACTGATTTCACACTTATCAATCCCTACTAAAGTCAAGAAAATCCCAGAAATATGCGTATCTCATTTTACATATTTGTTTCCACTTGTAGAGATCAATAAATACCTGAAGAAAACCATTGCAAAACAATACATCCTCTAACTCCTGCTAGATCTTGTGAACCATTGTTTCTTTCAAGCAATTTTAATATAATCCCAAATTGATATTAATTCTCAGCCTACGACTTGGTGTATGTCAATATGTCCTTACGTAATTCACCCCCAAAATTAAATTATTATTTGAAAATAACATTCCTCGATACCACTAGTCCATTTATCCATCTAAATGACATAACCACGAATTCATAATAAAAATACCTAATATGAGAAATTGTCTTCGATATATTCTCATATTTGACCTTTGACCAATAATAGCCACTTATCAATCAAACTCCGACTAAACCACTAATCAACTTTAGAAACTTACTAATTCACCAATATAAGATAACAAGTACTAATTCATCGTAGCTACCTAGTTGAGCTCTCTGTATTCATATAGAATCGTAAAGTAGAATCTCTCTTTATACCAAACAATAACAACGCACCCCACTTAGATATACTAGTCTCGATGAATCCTTTATTAAATTGTCTCTCGGGTTGAATCTTCCACTCTTTTATCTCAACCGATGCTATATGTTCACTGATTCACCTATCAGTAATGTAGCCTATATCAACTCATCATATAACTCAAGTTATCTATCGGTCAAGTGACATATTGCATCCAGTAGAAAGTATACCCAAGATTTCAAAATTAATACGTACATTTCCCAGTTTTGGTGTAGACGTTCTACTGTCAACTCAATAAGCTAAATTCCCAGCACAACCTTGTTTTTCTGATTTTTAATACAGAACACGAACATTATATATACATCTAGTATGCTCCTAAACAAAGTCAAACATACTAATATAGAAATATTCATCACCAATCGATGGTAAACAAGAAATTCATGACACATAGAAAGCTAGGCCATACCACTTATCACATCAATATCCCGAATAGGTGACATAGCTAAATCAACTTATAACTTATAGGGTGTTATTGCCCATAGTTCTATCGGGTTTCTTATATATATACCGGTAGCAATCCCATAGTTTCGTATTCGAGAATACACCTCCACATAAATCATAGAATGAGGACAAACATGCGTATATAGCACGAAACATTGTCCACTTATAAAATAGATATGCCTACATCTTCAAAGACTCGCACTCTCGATTCTCAAACCATCTAACCCCAATGGAACCAATACTATTAACACCAGTCCTATGTCTTGTATACCACAAGAGAAGAAACACTCGACGTCAATATCACAACCCATAACCCAACCAAATTTTATTTTAACCTCATCTACTAATTCATTATGCTTCTACTGCACAAATTTTCCATGACCAAGGAAGCTAATTGACTTCAAGAAAACTTAGTTTTCTAAACCGCTCAAAATCGTAACACTCAAGTATCGAAACCTATTCAATATCAGAGTCCTTATTCCCTTTCAAGATCTAATCCCAATGCTCTGATTGTGACGACCCGTCCCAATTTCATATAAATTGTATGCAGAATATTATTTTATAATTTAATTTGTGTTAGTTTGATTATTTTAAAAGACTTATTTGATCTATTAAAATATTAAATAAAATTATTTGAGTTGCAAAATGATTTACTAGCTTGAGTAGAAGCTAAAATAGTTGAGTTAGTAATTGTAAATAATGATCAGGGGGTTAAGTTTTAAAGTTGAAACCTTGGGGGTTAAATGTAATTGATTAACCTGGAGGGGCCTAAGTGTAAATTGCCAATTATTTAACCCACCTTCTCGAGATCTCTCTTTCTCTCTGCGCAGACCAAGAAAACACTTTCCCTTTCCCATTCCCAGACTCTTTCTCTCCTTCTGTTCTACGAGTGTTCTTCCCACAAAAATCATTTTATCTCGTTCATTATTCTTCCGTTCTAAAATACAACTTCACCAAAATGTTCGGGGCATCGAGTAGATCAAATCTAGCCGATCAGAAAAATATGTCATCGGTACTATTTTCGTAGCAAGTAAGTTACTACTCCCCTTTAAATTATAATATTGCTCATGCATATTATATGTGATACTTTTCTTGGTAATTGTTGCTTTGTGGGAAGTATTTTGGCTATTTGCTATTTTGGCTATTTTGTGAGTATTCCCACTGTTGGAATCATTTCGTTGGGTTATATACATAAAATAGGAAGTTGTGATAGTACTTTTGAGACGGTGAAACAGAGTTAGTGGAAAAGAATTAATTATGGTTGGCGGAGGTGAGTGGGCGACCGCCCAAATAGGGCCGGCAACCGCACATCTATCTGGAAGGTTTTTAGAGCTTGGAAAAAAGTTTTGGGCGACCGCACAAATGGTTGTGGGCGGCCACACAGTTTGGCTGGAATAACTTAATTTGTTCCAATTCAATTGATTTAAGGTTCAATCTTTTTCTAGGTTTTGGGTCCTATTCTAGGGTACCTAGATAGGCGTTGTGGAACACAAGGGTGTTAGGAATTGGTTCGATTATGAACGGGTGAAAGGCATGGGATTTTAGTTAAGTGCCTTAAGGATTTGTTTAACATCTTAATGATGTATTTGTTTGGATTCCCTAATTTGGAATCATAAATGTAAAGGAATGGTTGGGTTAATTGTCTTTGGGCTCTTTATAAGTAACTTCTGGTTATCATCTTTATAATGCTTTTGTGGGATTTCCTACATTGAAATCCTTTGTTTGAGAAATATTTCTAATGCACATGGTTGTTGGGCTCTTTATGAGTAGTTTATCATCTTTATGATGTACTTGTATGGTTCCCTATTTTAGAATCATACACTAATTGTTCAATAGTTAGAAAAGTCCAGCTGGTATTACTTGGTTGAGTCGGGAAGTGGTTGGAGATTATAATGGCTCCCGAGCCAAGTCCATTATAATGTTCCCACTGGTAACCCCTTTTTACCCCTTCCATGATGGTGTTGGTTGGGATGAGCTAGCTCCCTTGTGTGAGTATTCTAGCTACACCTTTTGGGCTATGACTTTGTGTCATTTCCCCCCTGTTGTTATTGTTACTGTTTGGTTCCGGAACCCCTGCTTCAGCTGTTTATGCTGCCTTATTGATGCGGCTCTTTGATGCTGCCCTGTTGATGCTACTCCTCGATGCGGCTCTGTTGATGTTGTTCATATTGTTATATCCTTTTGGAAGAACCTTGGCTCAGTATCCTTTGTTATGTGTTTATCTCAGCTTTGTGTGCTGTATGATGAGTTGGTCATTATTTCCAACCGGTATGGGACGGTTGGCGATAGGGAGCCTCTCATGTTGTGTGATATCTGTTATTCAGTTATGTTGTTATATGATTCAGATATTCAGTTGATATGCATGATATTATGCCATGTAGTTGCATTAGTAACTTACTGAGATTTATCTCACCCCGTTCCTTTCAATGTTGTTTTCCTTAGTTCACAGGAAAGTTAGAGGTAGTAAGCTGTGAGAGTGGATGTTGTGGGACTTTTCTGAGCAGGTTATACTCTTTTGGGATAGCTGCTCTACGGAGCTTTTGTGTATTCTTGTTGTGAGGCCGTAGTTGTACAGTGTTATGTAAATATTGTTATCGTTTTGGGTTATATGTTATTAGTCGTTCTTTCTTCCGCATTCGTAAAGTTGTCTCCGAGCTAAGGGCTTGTTGAGGTGTTGTTTGTTGGTATTGGTATAGTATGGTTCCGGATTTTGTGTAGCCGATGTTGTGGATATAGTATACGTTATTCAGGTTTATTGTAAAAATGTTGGATTTATATCAGGGTCCACGCACCTGGTTTGAGGTACCAAATAGGGCCTCGGGACTCGGGTCGTGACATGACTTACGATACTGAATTCGTGTCACGCGATGAACCATTGGTCGGCGACGCTAAGGAAACAGAGCCATGGGACGGCCAAGATTTGTTCCAGCACCTGAGCCTCGAAGATGATATTGTGGATGTCATCGAATACGGACCTGTGACTACGGCTATCAAGAATCTGGGGCTGTTCAGCTCACGCCCTAGAGAGTCAATTCCCCCTAGGTCAGTTAGGTCCCCCTTTCTCACTTATTAGTTCGTGTCTCCATCCAAGTCTAATGACCTCAAGTCAAAAGACTATAGTGTAATCGCAAATACTGTCTTTCCTCGTGCATTAATTGAAAGTCTCGATCTTTCCTAGTATCCCGCTATAGCGAATCTTATAAATGATAAATTAACTAATCAATATAATGATAAACAAATAGTTAATAATGATTCATTAAAAGATTCAGACATAGACAAACTTAATAACGAATACATCCGAGAAATCTCAGAGCAGGTTATGAATCAAAGGGAAAGCCGAGCCCAAGCTCCCGATGAGGTGTTAACATGTGTGGATTTGGGAAGACAAGACAAGCCGAAGTGGACTCAGATTGGGAGCTTCTTTCAAGACGAAGAGCGAGAAGCATTGATCAAACTGCTCAGAGAATATGAAGACATCTTTGCATGGTCCTGTGACGATACGCCATATAGAAAATGGGAACAAGTGACAACACCAGACATTGGGCTAGTAAAGCAAGTACTGCCGCCAGTCAAGCCCGAATGGTCTCCTAGAATGGCCATGGAAATCGAAAAGCTGCTACAGAGAGACCTCATCAAATCGGTATTTTGGCCAAAATGGTTATTCAACATCATCTCCGCAAAGAAGTACAAAAGGAGGGTAACGGTTCACATAGACATCATGAGTCTTAACGAACTGAACCCCAAACACAAGTTCCCGCCGTTTGACATGAACGCACTGTTAGAAGCCGCCGAAGACAGAGATGTTCGATCATTCTTCAAAGGTTTCCCCGATAAAAATCGGATACCCGCCGCAGCACAGATAGACGAGAAGTTACTCTTTCACACTCCATGGGGTACCTATTGTCACGCCAACAGATTCCTAGAATGGAAGGGCATTGGTATCTCTTACCACGTGCCAATAAGATCGCCATCAGATACAGACGTCTATATAGACGACCTAGTATTGCACTCCAAGAGACCCTATGGCCGACACATCGAGGACCTACAGAAACTCATCAACATTCTGAGAAGTCATAAAATTCTCCTAGATCCGTCAAAATGCAGATTTGGTACTATTCAGACAAAAGCTCTAGGCTACAGATTGGGACAAAAGTTCGAGGCTGACCCAGAAAAGATCAGAGAGCTAATCATGATGTCACCCCCTCGCCAAGAAAGTTAAAGGATCAAATTCCTAGGTCTGCTACACTACATCAGCCTCCTCACAATAGCGGGAGACCCGCTCCTCAAAGAATTACAGAATTGCTCAAAAGAAGTTTTGAATCAGAAGTGTGAGTTGCCTCTAACTCAACTAAAGAGCCACTTAGCGAATACCCCATCCTTACGACCAACGCACGGGAGGTTCAAGTCACAGAATGGAGCCCCCATCAGTTTCCAACATTGCACAAGCTCGGATCTACCATTGGGCCTCATGTTCAAAGCACTGAAGAAAATTGGTAAACTACAGCCGATGCAAAATTTTGGTCTAACTGCGACACTACAGATTTCTGAACTGCGCATAACGTGTTCTTACCACCAGAATGAAGGGCATAGTATGAATGACTGTTAGGAATTGAAAGAGGAGATCCGACTACTCATCGAGACGGGTCGCTTAACCAAGCAGAAAGAAGATTGGGTGTACACGAACGACAACGGTTTCCTCCCAGTCAATATTTACCATCTCCGCCACTACTACAAACTGACCACTACGGTCCTTCTCCACAAGCAGTACACTCCAACAGCAGTACTCTCCATCAACGGTCTTCTACAACGGCCGTCCCCCTTGTAAAAAATATATATATATATATATATATATATATATATATATATATATATATATATATATATATATATATATATATATATATATATATATATATATATATATATATATATATATATATATATATATTATTACTCTTTACTTCCC
The DNA here is from genome assembly GCA_026119855.1 of Campanula takesimana. Lineage (NCBI taxonomy): Eukaryota > Viridiplantae > Streptophyta > Magnoliopsida > Asterales > Campanulaceae > Campanula > Campanula takesimana. The sequence goes on along the minus strand of JAOWBW010000533.1, from coordinate 220,945 downwards.
CTCTTCTATCTGCCTTTTCTACAATCAGAAATGAACTACGATGACCTGAGCCCCTTAGCCCTACTTGTAAAAGGGGAACGTAGGCAGCCTTCAATGGTGCGGTCTTAAAAATAAATAAAAATCCAAATCTGGTTTTAGCAAATTTCAAATAAAGCAAAAAATCTGTTTATTACTAAAGCAAAATCTCTATTTCCACAAGTCACTACACGTTAACATTTATTTGATGAGTCTAAGCTCGAAAGAACCTGCGAATAAATAACCTGCTGTGAAATTTAAATAAATTAAAACAAACTAAAATCTAAACTATGTGTCTGCAACGACTATGGTTGGATACTCGGAGTCACTCTGGCAAACCCAAGGTGACACTGGTCCAACAGGTTCCTCCAAGACTCGAAGTCTCTCTTGCAGCCACAAGGTTAACAATCGGGTACTTCCCCTGGTCATCTTCCGAGCTCCCGAGGCCAACTCTCCAATACCATGCAAAGTTTCCCCAAGCAAGCAAGGGATAATACTGCGATTGGCTCGAGCCTGGTCCACCATGTCAAGACAACCCATAGTAGCTACTCCTACGTAAGGTGGAAACAATACCGAGGCAAACAGACAGAGAGCTAGACAGTACAGATCCGTGTTAGATTCCACTGTGCTATTAATAAACCTGATGGGAAGCCCACAGAGGTTGACACCACCATCCAACAGCAAACCCCTAGCATCTTCAACAGAAATCCTTAGTAGTTGGGAAACTCGAAGTTCTGCAGGCACTTGGTACTGCGGCATGGCTACCCTATCCGTCACTGTCGCACCACGAAGAACCATAAAGTCATCATACGTGGGGGTGATTTCATTGTAAGAAAAGTTGAAGACATGATTCTCATTGTCCCAGAACTTAACGGCAGCACGAATCAGGTTCTCATCGGACTTAACCCTATACAAGGACCAAAGGCACTTAATTCCGAATCTTCTATCAAAGTTTGCACGAGTTGCCCTCGAAAGCTTCCCAACCCAGATCTTCAAACTCTTGATGAAATAGTTTTGTCTTTCCTCAGAAATCCTAGGGTGCCTATCCATCAGAAAAGTGTGGGAGGATCAAAATCTAGAGCAAAAAGAAGAAAAACTACTGTCTGCCTCGTCTCTCTATGAGACTGTTGATTAAATAGGGTAAGGAGTTCAAGTCCTGATCATACAAGGAAAAATCTGACGAAAATCATGTCAGACCAAGGATTAGCCGCGCGGCCAGTCCTTCCCCATGGTTGGCCACGCGGCCACATAAGCCATTTCAGACAGATTGCAAGTCCATCCCCAACAAACGCCGGAATGGGCCCATTTCAGACATATTGAAGGTCCCAAATCACAAGAGAGGTCCGATAAAGAAGGTGGAAATGCCCTAGGGCTCATCCATTGTGCTAAATGTAAAAACATGTAAATAAAATACTAATTAATTACATATATACAAATTAAAAATATTGTACATAAATATTTGTTTGTCTGTTCCTCACCTCTCTCTCTAACAAAATGCAGGAAATAAAGGGACTACATCTACTCCGAGTCAGAATCCTCGATATCAACATCCTCCTCCTCATCATCACTATCATCATCATCACCATGGCCCCGCTGCTGCACATAGTGGGATCCACCGGCTCCTGAGCCTCAACCTCTGACAGACCTCCGGCGGGCACGAGACGAGGAAGCAGCCTCTGTAGGTGTTCCTCTCTCTGCGTGGCGGCACCACCACGTCCTCCTGACGGCAGGTACAAGCGGCGGCCAAGCTCTAGAATAGCCTCTCAAAAATATTTCCCCAACGGATAGAGCGTATATAGGCCTCCCGGGTTACCTGGGATAAGTAAGCACAGTTCAGATACAAGTCTAAAGTGTGTGCAAGACAGAAATAAAAAGCAAAAGGTATTGTACTGTAGCTCCAAGCGAAGGAAGCTGGGCCCGAGTGACCTCATCAGCCCCAGTAGGAGTCAGGTCAAAATCTACCTCAACACCTCCCCGCTGCATCTGAATACTGTCCGGGAACCGCGGCATGTCCATACCATATCTAGCTCCCCTACTCGAGCGAACCGGATAGGCACCATCCTGCCTCCTCGCCAACACCTGTGGGCTCACCAACACGTTCACTACGAACCACTCGTAATCAGCCCCACTCTGGTACAAATGGGCCGGAGTCCTGACCCGGTAGTCACCGCTGCTCCTCAACCTAGCAGGATACATCATATCCCTCGGAGGCTCGCTCAGGGCCCACAATATAGGATGTCTGCTATACTGTCTGCAGATTCTCTCGCCAAGATACATGGCATCCCCAGTCAACCCCATCAGGAAGCAGCGGGAAGTAGTGAAATCCTGAGCCTGACCGACCCCTGTCAGAACTAGATCCGACCAAGGAAAGAACTGGAGGTCCTCATGCAAAGGACCACTCAACCTAGCAATAAAAATCCCCAGATCAGGAGTCTTCCTGGCCTTGCCGCGGCCCTCCAACCGGTTGCTCTTTGATCAAAACCTCATAACCAGGACTTCTTTGACCCCCTGCACGCTGAATGGAGCAATATGGAACAGCTCGTAGGCCCACACCTGTGGAGAAAATCAGTATTGCAGTTCAAAACAGTTCTAAAAGGCGGACAAGAAATAACAGAAGAGTCAAAGACATACCTCAAAGGCAAACTGAAAACTGTCAAAAGACGAGGTACTAGACCTCGAGCAGACATCAAGGGCCCTGTACATCTCCGCCAGCCCGGCTCCGCCCCATGAGACCTGACTCGCCTGCTCCAGATCAGCCAGAGCACCCAACAGAGAAAACCGACAAAAAGTCCCAGCGCTCGAGAACAGAGTCTGTGACAAGCTATACCACAAGATGGTCGGCACCAGGCAGTCACTATCATGGATGCCCTCAACAAAGCCCTGGATAGCCTCATCCACCAAGGTCCTCAGGCGACCCGCCTCAAAGCCATTCCCCTTCACACCCCTGCCAAGCTGCATCCCAATCAGCTCCACCTGATGGTGTGGGTCCGCAGACAATGACTCGTCAAAAGGTAGCTCCTCGTCTGTGAACATGAGCCCCGTAATAGTAGCAAAGTCGGTCGGACTAACAGTCACCTCTCCCCAACTAATGTGGAATGTGTGGGTAGTATCCCACCAATACTCCCTCATCGCCTTAACAAGACCCATCACCTTCTGGGTCCCCTCTACAGCTCGTACAGCATCAAAAAACGGACCGAAGCCCAGAGCCCGAATCCTCTCCTTCACCGCACCACCCGGCGGCAACCTCTGCCACAGCTCTCGTGGACCCACGAGATTTCATCCTCTACAGGTAAACACAGCAAAGGTATGTTACACAACTAGCAATTATGTGCTATAATTTAAAGTGTACATGCATGCTTTATTTTATCTATTCGCGCATATATTTGCCGTCCCCAAAAATTAGTCAACAAATCTAAAAGAATTAAATAATCACGAACGATTAATTTAATTTAACGCAGTCTTAAAATAATACAACAAGTATGAAATAAAAGACATAAAAATACCCAAAAGAAATAACAAAAAGCGAGACCGTTACCTCCTTCGTCTCCATCAGTCTCCCGCCAGACCAATGTTTGTCGATGCCCGCGTACAAGTCAAAGTGTTGTCCCACCGTAAAATGCCACTCATCAGGACGGAAGTTTCGCGAAGCCATCCTCACCCGTTGTTGATGCTGCCCCGCACCTTCACCTTGTTCAAATTGGGGTCCCGCACCACCACCTTGCTCAAATTGTGGTCCTGCACCTGCATCCTGCTCATACGGTTGCCCCGCACCAAAGATATACTCAAGATCCATCGCAATAATGATGAAAAATCTCCAAAGCTCTCTTTTTCTCTCTCAAAGCTCGACAAAAGGAAGGAAAAGTGGAGAGGAAAGAGACAACCGGCGGCTGTTTGTAGGGTCTGTCCAACAAAGGGACTAGCCACGCGGCCAGTGTGTCCAGGCGATATGGCACAATCTCAGCCTTCCATCTCGCGCGCCCACAAGCAATCCCCGCATACGAAAATCAGCCAATCAGAAGGTTTTGCCGCGCGGCCAGTTAGTCTTCCAGGCGAGCAATTTTACAATTTAGCCCCTCAGCTTATTGTTAATCCAAAATTAACCAAATCTGGGCCGGAAGACCTCGTAAATCACCAAACTTAAACAAATCCGGTCTGGAAGACCGTATAAATCACCAAACTCAACCAAATCCGCTCCGGAAGACCGCATAAATCACCAAACTTAACAAATCCAGTCCGGAAGACCGCGTGAATCACCAAACTAAACAAATCCAGTCCGTAAGACTGCGTAAATCACCAAACTTAACCAAAAAACGGTCTGGAAGACCGCATAAAACACCAAAACACCAAAACAATCTATAATCAAAGGATGGGAACATCTTTAAACCTAAAATTATGATTGGAGGTCGTAAACATCCATAAACCTGAAGGCGGATTAAGGAAATCGTCGTAAAATCCTTAAATAACTAAATCAATTTATAATTGGAGGTCGGAAGCTCCATAAACCCAAAAAATTATAATTGGAGGTGGGATGCATCCATAAACCCTTCATGTTGAGAAAGTTATAGGCGTAACACCGTGCGGCTCTAGACAATCGGCGTTACCTATTACCGGATTCTGCGATGCTGAGGAACTGCACTTCTCAAAGTACCATAGCTCACCGATAAGTTATGCGATTATGTACGCTCTATAGGAAGTTTGAATTCATCCCTCTTTTTGTTCTCGATTCTTTAAACTTCTTGTCGAACCGTGCATATGACCTCTCCTCTTTCCCCAAGTAAAGTCCATCTGCAATGACTTTATTTGTTCTACGATGATTCATTTTTGTAAAGTCTATCTGCAATGACTTTATTGCTCAACGATGTTTCGTTTCTTTTTGGTTTCTTCCTTTTTACCTCTTTCCCCAAGTAAAGTCCATCTGCAATGACTTTATTTGTTCTACGATGATTTGTTTCTGTAAAGTCTATCTGCAACGACTTTATTGCTCAACGATGTTTCATTTCTTTTTTGTTTCCTCCTTTTTATCTCCTTCCCCAGTAAAGTCCATCTGCAACGACTTTATTTGTTCTACAATGATTCGTTTCTATAAAGTATATCTGCAATGACTTTATTGCTCAATGATGTTTCGTTTCTTTTTCCTTTCTCCCCAGTAGGGTCCACGTGACTTTATTTCTTTACGAACGTTTGTCTATCCCCAGCAAAAAGATGATCTCTCATTTCTTTCTCCCCCATGTTCTCGAACTACGATTGGCTTGATTCCCTTTGGATACGTAGGTAGCCTGACTTAGGTTCAGCCACTCGACCAACTTGGTCACCTTCTTTCTCATTCCTCTCTCGATTTGGAACTCATGTTTCAGATCGGTTCCTTTTCTTAATCGACGACCCTCCATGACTTGCAAGAAATGTCGCCGAGGGGCTACTGTTAGTACCCAACCTAAAAATGAGTTATTAGGCATTCTAGAACTCACAGGGACCTCCCAGGTATTTACGAACTGCGCAGGTCTTATCAAGGATTTCCCAAAAATCTCAGATAAGGAGATATTGACGACCTGATCGGATGAAGCTACAAAGATAGACGTTATCTCATCATCCTCTAGAGTCCAAGCTGATCAAAGCATTGGGAACTGAGCCAACAACTTGGCCCGGTCGGGCGGCCAGTCTAGGAGGGGCTGGGCGGCCACTCCTTCCGGGTCAGAAACCCTATAAATAGGTGACCTCAGTTCATAATTTCAACACACAATTCTCTCCCCCGAGTTCTACAGCCTAAACTGACGGCAGAACTCTCTCTCTCTCTAAACCTTTCTAGCAATCCCGAAGGTCCTGTGAATCCGCGCAAGAGATTCGACTTCGTTCTTGTCAAGATTGGTGAGAATTTGTCATGTTTTCTTAGTTTAGATCTGATTTATGCTAGTTTCATTATGTTTATACACCTATATTCATATGATTCATAACGTGTTCTTTATGTTGTTACTAGAATTCATAATATGCTAGGGTAGCGATCTTCATGTTTATGTGTTCATTCATACATGTTCATGATATTCTTATTATTATGCTAGATCTACGGCTTATCCCATGCATAACATGCTAGATCTATGTTTTAATCCGTATTCATATGCATAGCCGATGATGATCCACGAGATCTAGGAACTACTTCTAAACCCTAAACTTTAGGTAATTACTCCATGATCAGTAACTCTCCAATGATGAATATGATGACTACACATTGATCTTATCAATGGTATAATCACTATTCTAGGATGTGATCATCTTGCATGATTCTTTCTCCTCCCCCTTCATTATGCATGATCCCACTTCTTCTCTCTATTCCGATTATGTGCGAACTACGCTGACCTGAGCTTCTCATCGTGAGATGAACGTAGGCAATCTTTGGATCCGGTCTCAATCACTAACACACTACTAACACATTTATCATGATAGAAAGTCCGATCTATCGGGCGATAGGAGTGATAACTTGATATTCTTCTCTTGTTGTAACTTGACCCCCGAACCCTCTTTTTGAACTTTTCTCAATGTTTTAGCTCAATAAAAACAACGTGGCGACTCTTAATAAGGTTAAATTCCAATTTGAATATCCTAATCCCATAGAAAACATAAATAAAGATAAATAAAAAGAAAGACTTCCCGTGTGTCGCCCGTATTCGGAAAGGGGTATTCACAGCAGGGTAACAATTCCCAATACTGATCTGCATGTAGAGTCATAGGCTTTGATTGTCTTCTTGGAGGACCTTAGGCTAGTTGGGTCCACACCTACTACGTCCATCATTCGTGACGGTAGTACATTGATGGCGGATCCGTTGTCAACAAAGGCTCGAGGGATTTTCTTCCCACTGATTTCGACTGTAATGTGCAGAGGTTCATTATGATCGATGCCAAATGGAGGTTCATTGATCTCTGAGAAAGCGATAATGTTCCCGAAGTGAATGTTGTCGATCATTTATGTGACATTCTCAGGGGTGGTGTCTGATGGGACCATATTAGCGGCCAAGTTCTTCTCAAGCATTTGGCGATGGGCTAGATATGAGGTGAGTAAAGACCAAAGAGAGATGTGAGCTTGTGTTTGTTTAAGCTGCGTGAGGATGGGATCCTCTTTCTCAGGGTCTTCTTGCTCTGACTCTTTGCTGAAGACCTTCTTGGCACTCTTGGGGTCTGACTGATAGATCGGTCCAGACCTTGTGAGTAGGTTGATTTCTGCTCGCGTGTCATATGGAGACTGCAGTATTTTCGCGGATTCTGTGAAGATTTCGGCGATAGACAATGGTGAAGATTTAAGTTGACCGGAGTCGCAATCTCCTAAAAGAGAGGATTCTAAAGATAGTTCTTCTAATAACAGCATATAACAAGAAGAATGACTATAATTAATGAATTTTGAATTACAACCTATCTCATCATCAAGTCTGCCACAATAGGTTTGGCCAGATAACCAAGATTTGTTGCTACACTATATTTGTCTAAAGTATCTATGGGGTTCTCGATGGAGCCATTACGGATCAACCTCTGAATTGACTTCTTCAAAGTAGTGCATTCTTCGATAGTATGACCAGTGATCTCATGATAGTCGCAGTACCTTCCGGGGTTGTTCTCGGAGAATGGTATGCAGTAGGTTTCAGGCGTCTTGAGTAGGTCCTTTGATATCAGTTGCTCGAGCATGTTGGTCATAGTAATCCCTAGCCTTCTGAAGGCGTTGGTCATCTGCGAGACATCAATCAGACTTTCTTCAGAATTCTGAGCCACAATTTGCCTTGGATCGGTTATCACTTGGTCAATAATCGATCCTTGTATCGCACGCTTTAACTGTGAGCATTCGTTGTCGGTATGCCCGGTGATGTTATGGAAATTGCAAAACTTCATCGGATCACTGTTTGGATGAGATTCGTAGCCTTTTAACGGTTTAAGTATCCCCATTCTTGATAAACCACAGAACAAGGAGTTCATGTCTAACTGTAGTTGCTTGAAGGCTTCGACCATTTCTAAGATACTGGTATTGTCTCCGGCTACCTCCACCATATTGACATTCATGGCGGTGATCTTCCTTGGGTCAACAATGATGTTATCTTTGATGAGCTTCTGTACGATTTGCTTGATGGTGAAACATTCGTTGTTGGTGTGTCCAGACACTCTATGGTAGTAGCAAAATTTTGACATGTCATAACCATACTTAGGCCATTGGAATTTGCGTTCCAAGGGAGTTATCACCCCAATTTTGTCTAGTCCTCCGAATAGAGCATTTATGTCTAGCCCCAGTTCGACAAAGGCATCTACCATCTCGATAATACCGATGTCACCTCCGATGAGCTTGACCATATTGATGCCACCATTGTTTGGGAGCGGGTTGGCTACAGTATTCGGACCTTTAGGCTTCTCGATCTTTCCATCAGCTATGAGCTTTTGGATGACACGCTTGAGTTGTATGCAGTCATCGGTGGTGTGGCCGATGTACTTGTGGTACTTGCAGAACTTGGTTGCATCAAGATTAACTCTTTTGTTCAACGGTTCATAATTCTCGATCGGTTTGATCAAACCCTTCTTCATCAACACTTCAAACACTCGGCTAGTAGGCATGCCGAAGTCATCAAAGGGTCCTTTCTCACGTGGGAAGTTTCTTGTAACTGCTTGGACATCAAAGATGGAGTTGTCTTGAACCAAACTCACGTGACCGACCACTTCTTTAGCTTTAGGAGCGGTACTTGTCGGAGCTTTATAGCGGAATGAGGTGTTTCCACTTTTGGCAGTCTCTTTAACCATACCAGTAATACCGGCTTCGTGTCTGACCCCAGCATCGACCATTTCTCGCAGATCGGGAAAGTAGCCATTGCCAATCGCCACCCTAAGCTCAGGCAACAAGCATTTGTAGAAGATTAGCAAAATTCCTTTGCCTTAGGGGGGTATTGTACCTATGCTAGCTTGTGATTCCATCTTTTGTAGAAGTCATAGATAGGCTCGCCGGGCCTCTACATGGTGTTCTCTAGATCAGTACGGTTGACATGCCTGTCGAGGTTTGACTGGTACTTCTCGCAGAAAGTATTGGTGATTTGATCCCACGTTTCTCTTTTGGATGGGTCCAAACTTAAGAACCAACGGAGAGCAATTCCATCCAAAGTGCTGTGGAAGACTCGGGTCATTTGTCCGTTGGTGCAGTCTCAGTCTCTCATGGCTAGCACGTAACTGTCGAGATGAGTCTTGGGACATGTAATACCATGGAAAGTAGAGACCTTCAGCATCTTGAAGTCTCTAGGTAGAGCACCCACATTGCTTGGGTTGATGGTTTTGACTATCGGAGCGGCTTGCTTAGAGACCGAGTCGGAGAGCTTGCGGATCTTTTCTTGCATAAAAACCACTAACGGCTGATTGGAGAAGTCAGAGCTACCGTAGGCTTGAGTAGCAGGAGGAGAAGTGGAGATTGTAGGCATGACGGCACCGTTGTTCAATGGTAATGATGGCGGTGGCAACTTGGTAGAAGACAAGTAACTATCCATCAATTCTGGTGACGGCTCTTACGGACCCTTGCTAGAGCTTGCCCTAGTACCATAGTTAGGAGGAGGAACCCTTTGGTAGTTAGGCACCTTGAGAGGGATAGCAGCCTCGTTGGAAGGATAGGTGACAGGCACTTCTTCATCTTGGACCAAGATCACTTCTTCATTATGGAAGCTAATTTCCACACCCTTCTTCTTCATTTCAGTATAAAGGTGATCTTTAAGTTCTTGGTTGACCCTTTCTAAAGACTTGCTTCGATCCTCAAGCTTAGAGATCTGTAGCATGAGGTTAGTAAAGAAAAAGCATGGAGAGGAGGCTGGATATCCGAGGGCTTGATGCTGGCGGTGATCTCTGGATCGGCAGAAGCGGAGACTTTCGAAGTAGAGACATTAGGAGTAATAGGCTCTGATGATGACGGAGACATTATTGGTGCAGAGGCTGAAGACTGAGTTTGCGGGAGGCTCGAACGTTGAAGACAACCACCGGAACGGACCCAAACTTGCTTCTCTGTAGAGGTAGTGGATGTGAGGTTTAGGACGGGACAAGGCTCATGCAATATATTTTGTTATTTACAAAAACAATGTATTATTAGTCCTAATGGTTGGAAGGGATACCCCTTTTTTGGGTTACTATCTACAAAACTTGGATCAGTGGAGGTCATCACTACGTCTATAGACCCCTCGTTTTTCATCTGTATTGCACCTCCCAAATGGACAATTTGGGCGAGGGTCCTATAGGGCAAGCAACTTCCACCGACCTAACGGATCCTAGCGACTAACCCTTTTTTAAAGGAATTTAACGTAACGTTGATGTTACTTCCGTTAAGTTTTTAACGAGTTGAGATCCTTGTACAAAGTATCACTCGGCTTACCATGTGCACTTTTTTGTGCTTTTTCTCTCGAAGGATCTCGACTCATTAAAGACTTAACGGATGATGGCATGAACGACACGTTAATTGTCTATAAAGAAAAGCTAGTCAAACGAACTGGTCAACATTGGAGTGTCTTAGACTTTGTGAGTGCATGGTTTTAGAAATGAACAAGGATTAACCTCGACCACTTCACGAGTGAAAATGGCGAGTTAGATAGCCTGGGTGCCACGAAGATAGAGGCGACATGATCACCAAAATCTGTGCACTCAGCGGATTATCCAGTAGGGTGTGCAGTGTGACACGGACCTAGTTATTTTTAGAGAGAAAATAGAGAGTTTTTTTTTTGTGCTTACATGTATGCAATGCAAAACAGTTAAAATGGTACAAGGGAGAACAGTTAAGATGTTAACGCTCTACAGTTACAAGGGAAGCAGATATGCACAAGAGATAAAGTATAAGGGGGAAAGAGTAAGTAAGTATAATCATGATATTGATGAAAGTTTGACCCTGTATGTTTGAAGATGTTCAAAGCTAGTCCCCAGCAGAGTCGCCACTGTGAATACCCCTTTCCGAATGTGGGCGACGCACGGGAAGTATTTTCTTTATTTATCTTATTTTATCTTTTCTATGGGATTAGGATATTCAAATTGGCATTTAACCTATTAAGAGTCTCCACGTTATTTTTATTGAGCTAAAACATTGAGAAAAGCTAACAGAGAGGGTTCGGGGGTCAAGTTACGATAAAAGAAGAATATTACGTAATCACTCCTATCGCCCTATAGATCAGACTTTCTATCATGATAAATGTGTTAGTAGTGTGTTAGTGATTGAGACCGGATCCGAAGATTGCCTACGTTCCTTTCGTATGAGAAGCTCAGGTCGACGTAGTTCGCACATAATCGGAATAGTGAGAAGAAACAGGATCATGCATAATAAAGGGGGAGGAGAAAGAAACGTGAAATATGATCACATCCTAGAATAATGATTATACCATTGATAAGATCAATGTGCAGTCATCACATTCATCATAGGAGAGTTAATGATCATGGGAATATTTACCTAAAGTTAAGGGTTTAGAAATAGTTCCTAGATCTCGTGGATCATCATCGGCTATGCATATGAATAGGGATTAAAACATAAGATCTAGCATTTTAAGTATGATAAAACATAGATCTATCATAATAATAAGAACATCATGAATATATATGAGATAACACATAAGCATGAAGATCGCTACCCTAGTCATGGAGCATATTATGAATTCTAGCAAGAACATGAAGAATACGTTATGAATCATATGAATATGGGTGCATAAACATAATGAAACTAGCATAAATTAGATCTAAACTAAGAAAACATGTAAAATCCTTACCAATCTTGACAAGAATGAAGTCGAATCTCGTGTGTGGATTCGCCGGACCTTTGGGATTGCTAGAAAGGCTTGGAGAGAGAGTTCTGCCTTCAGTTTTGGCTGTGGAAATTGGGGAGAGAGTTGTGTTTTTTGATTATGAACTGAGGTCACCTATTTATAGAGAAAACCTCACTTGGAAGGACCGGCCGCCCAGCCAGACAATGTGGCCGCCCGGCCAAACCAAGAGTTTGGCTCGGTTCCCAAGGCTCTGATCAATCTGGACTCTGGAGAACTCCTAGATAACATCTATCTTCGATCCCTTATCCGATCAGTCGAGAATATCTTCTTATCTGGTCTTTTCGGGAAGTTCTGGATAAGTCCTGCGCATCTTGTAAATACCTGGGAGGTCCCTGTAAGTTTCTGGAATGCCTAACAACTCATTTTCAGGTTGGATACTAACAAACAGAAAAGTATCATTTTCATCATTAGGTTTAGATCCTTATTTATGTTATAGACATCGCCATTATTTCCATTCTCAACATCAAGGATATAAAGGCCATTAAATGAACATGCAGTACAATAAAGCATATCATTTAAATAAATAGAAAACTTCTTATTTTTAATAAGTAAACTATAACCTTCATTATCCAAACAAGAAATTGAAATAATATTTCTACTCAAATCCAGAACGTAATAACAATTGTTCAAAATAAGAATTAATCCGCTAGGTAAAATGACTTCATAAGTTCCTACGGCTAATGCAGCAACTCTTGCTCCATTCCCCACACGTAGGTCTACTTCGCCATCTTTGAGTATGTAGACACCCCGCCTTGGACCTCTCACCCCGATTGCATACATAGTATTTTTATTTAACTTGTTTTTATTAATTTCTGTCACTTCGGTTAAGTTCCTAACTGATTCCGTTAGTTTTGGACTAAACTGCATAACAGAGTTAACTTTAGAGTCATTTCTGTCATTCTGTCCCTTTTACCCGCGGGCGCCTCCCGTAATAGACATGTTCCGCGCGCGCGTTTGACCTAACTGGCCGGACCCGCGCGCCTCCCATATTGACTATTACGGATTGCAGCCTTTTCCCTCCATTTTTAGAGTCAAAAACCATCTTTTTGTCACATGTTTTATTCTAGCATTAAACCCCTTTTATTTTATAAATCCAAATCCTCTATTCTAGCCATTCTCCATAAAAACAAAATATTTTATTTCATTCTTATTTGATTTTCTTTTTATTATTAATCTTTCTTTATTTTCCTATTGGTTGAAAAGCCATCTTTCCCTCCTTTCTCCACCTATTTAAACCCCTCTTTTTTACCTTAGAAAAAGACCTTGAACTATCTCTCTACAAACACTATACACAATCCTCTCAAGAATTCTCTTTACAAGGATTCTCCCAACAACAATTCAAGCACCAAAACTCTACACAAAGTCTTTTCAAGTCAAAGTTTTAAGTCCTCTTCTTAAGGTACAAATTCACTTTTTCTTCTCTTATTTTACTCTTCTTAATGTATGCAATCCCCATCAAATGGGACATGACCGAATAATCACTTTATTATATTAAATTTGGTTAAGGTTATCTCCCTACATTCTAAACTCTAGTTTAATTTACTCTTCTTCTCTTAATGTAATCTTTAGCATAAAATCAATAAAACAATTCTCGTTTATTTCCCTTTTCATTCCCTTGTAAGTGTTAGCACATTTTCATATTAATAAAAAGAAGGAATTTTTAGCAATAGAACACTTTTAGTAGCAAGACCCGCGTAAGTGGGGCGGAGTGGGTGATTAAGTACTTCCCACACCGTCACCTAACCCCCGAACCTTTCTCTTCCCGAATCGTTTGTTTTGTACATAAATTAGGATATTCTTAGGTTTTTCTTATGTTCCCTTAATAACATAGGTGGCGACTCTACAATTAAAATCAAATAGATATCCTAGGATCCTTCCACCACTCTAGCCAAGCAGTGGGCTCTCCTGGGGTATCTACAGTGGCGACTCCGCTGAGGACTACTCAGAGGGTTAAACTTGCGTTTCTGCTTTTGGTGTTCTTATTTCTGCATTCTGGGCATTCTGGTGGAAAAAGGTGGGAAGCGTGCACATCTGGCCTTCTTGGCCTAAGGCGCGCGCATCCGACCTTCACCACTAGAATCGCCCGCCTCCCTTCTTGTCCTTCCATTTAATGTTTCTGTACTAACAAATTCTGCAGGGGAAAGTTTTCTTATTTAGGGTCAAGGCAATCCCTTGAACCCACTGATTTGCAGGTATTCACCCAGAAGCGGGCGCCTCTTGCCCATTTCCTCTAACGCGCGCGCCTCCCGAATAGGCAGTCCAATGCGCGTGCTTTTGGGCATTTTCCAGGACAGAACAGTGCACAAAAACAGAACAGAATGGACATGGTTACAGTGGGTGGGCACCGCGCCTGCACATAACTTCTTTTATTTTCTATTTATTTTATCGGTCACACGGGTGATTCGAAAGTTGTAAATTATGTACTTATTCGTTTTTTTTCTTTTGTTTAAAAAAAATAAAAAATATTTTGTCACTTGGCTTGACCTCACACTACATGCACATATTCCTATGAATTGCTCACAATCGAGTCACACAAGTCCAACCCCAAACCCGTCGAGGCCCGTCCTAGAGAGTTTCAAGCTCCACCCGACCTTGACTTTCTCGAAGCGGTAAACCTCACCCATGGCGTAGTTCATGACTACATGCCGGGGGTGACCTTAAGCCTCTCTTTAGCCGAGCACAAACCAACACAATCTAGTTAGGTTCTAACACTCCGTGACCAAGTCGGTTTTTATGTGCTGAGATTTACCTAAACTAATGTTTTCAAATCATACATGCCGTTTCCAAGAGAAACAAGTGGTTATCATGGGCGAAATAAAACTCCGTCCCCAAGTGGTTATTATGGACGAAAATAAAAATCCGTCCCCGCATGTATGCTTTACTACATTAATTTAGTTTAATCCCGACACATGTAGGTATCACAAGCGTGGTGGATTCCGATGAGTATATGGGACCGCGAAAAGGTCTATATACTAGTGTGACGATTCAACTATTTTTCCCCAAAAGGACTCCGTCCTTCCGACTTTTGTAAATAAAAAAAAAAGAGTCTTTTTTTTCCTATGTGGTTCGAGTCTTTTTGCTTGTTTGTGGGTTAAATTATTTTTACCCAAAAGGTGTTTGTGGGCCATCTTAAGATCACCGTGTTCTTCAAATAGGTCCAATGGCTTCCGACAGCAACAACAACAGTGACAATCTTTCCCGGTCCAACGAGGATATAGCCAACATGATCAAAGCACTGAAAGGACAAATTGATGCACTCACCGAGAATGCCTGACGCAAGGATGATTTGTGGCAATCCTGTATCAAGCATGAGAAAATGGTCCATAAGAAAGAACTTGCTAAGCTCGAGGACCAATTGAAGGATCTCACGAATGAAGGAAAAATGATCCAAACCATTGATAACAGTTTGGTCAACACTCTAATGGCATACATTGACCAACGTTTTGGTGGGCTAAATTTGAACAAAGGTCCAAGCTCCGATCTCCATCGTGCTTCTCTTCTCATGAATACTATGGTGGCCCTTCCCGAGAAATTCAAGATGCCCGACATTGACAAGTTCAAGGGAAACTCTTATCCCGATGCTCACATCTATACATTTGGGCCATGCTACCGAAAAAGTGTCTCCTCAAATAATGACACAATGCTTCCCACTTACTCTTGATGGGGTCGCAAAAGATTGGTATATGGGTCTCCCGGTTTTCACCCGCCTCAATTGGGATGACGCCATGCTTGCCTTTAAGTCACAATATGAAAGCAATTACATGCACCGTCCCACGAAGAAAGAATTGGCGAACACCATGCAAGAGGGCAATGAATCATTTGTGGACTTTTCTCGCCGTTGGAATGACATGTTGGCTGAGATTGTGGATAGGCCCTCAATGAAGGAACAAATGGAGATCTTCTTGAAGTGCTTAAATATGGACTACCAAACTCATCTTAGTGGGGCCTTTTATCCTGATTTCGCACATATGTATGATGCGGGGATCAGAATTGACAACTTTCTCCGTAAAATTGCCGTGGACTTTTATGAGATAAGCTCCGACACTGAAGAGATCCCGGACAGTTCAAGCAGTGACATGGAAGGATACAACGGTTTTGAGGACGACGACGACAACAATCTCCATTTCTCTTTCTCTACCTAGTAATAGGAATAATAATAAAAAAAGAGTCAAAGTCCTCTTAAGTGTGCATTAAGTTTTCTTCCTTCTCATCAATGTTAAAGTTTGAGTCGGTCTCATCAAATAAGACATCTAAACAAGTTTCTGAACGAAGGCCATCACTTGAATGCCTAGGGGATAAACAACATGACGAATACAACAACATCAACGACGAAGCCAAGGAGCAAAACAAGGTGGAGCAACATCAAGCAATGTTTTCAAAGGGGGATAAAAAAAAAAAAAAAAAAAAAAAAAAAAAAGCTCGCTAGGTTGAACTCTCCAAAACAACCTAGGAAAAAGTTAGAGAACAAGAAAAAAAAAATCCCCCTCAATCAAAAAGGTACAAGATCAACATCATCATCCACCAACAAAGGACGAAGCAACAATTCCTCGAAAGGAGCATCCACAAGAACTATGGTGACCTGAGCCTCTACACTAGAGGAACGTAGGCAACCTTCGGGTCCGGTCTCATGCAAGAAAGAAGATATGTTTCGCTTTAGCGCGTTATGGTGATTGGCTTTCATCTCGAACTTGTCAAGACATCTTTCTACGAGTCATTTGCCAATGAATTAATCACCTCAAGATTTAACAACTTTCCTAGATTTGAAATCATTTCACGTTCCTTGTCGAGTCTAGGGGCTTCTTATCTTTCAGTGACGCTCCCAGTTTCTTGCAATCAAATTGGGGCTTTCCTTCTCTTCTCTCTTAATGACTTACTTGCCTTCGCGAGTCATCAAAAATATATAAATACATAAAGTAAATACTAGGGACCACTTCCCTAGTCAAGTCAATGTCACTCATCATTAGTGACAAAAGGTCTCCACCCAAAATCACATGTCTCTCATCATCAGCTAGAGTCAATGCACACTTCCTCATTAATCGAGTCAAAATGAAGACCCAAAAGAGATGCCCGCTAGATTGAAAACCCGAAAGGACGGTCAAGGCAAAAAACAAGGTGCGTCATAAAAAAATGAGAGAGTGAGAGAGAAAAGGGAAAGAGAAATGGAGATCCCCAACCTCTGAAGAAGACAACTACACAAGTGCTACATTGAATCTCCTCAGCAAGTCAATTCCCCACCGAGTCAACTTCGTAATTGCAAAGGGATCGACAAGATACGGCACAATCAAAGGTCGTTTTGGGTTATTGGCATGAGAGAGGTGGTTCTTGCAATATCCATTTTCGGGTTCATGTGAAAGAAGCCCCATGGTAACCAAGATCCATCCGAGAATGAGCCCATCATTAAGGGGTAAGAGGTTGCACAAATAGTCCCCAATGAGTCAGTTGGTTTGGGAAGTGAGTAGCAACAACATGTAATTCAATTTTCAAGCTTCTACAAGTATGTGCCTCTCAAGTGTGTTGAAAGGCCTCCCAAGAAATGGAGTAGCTCTTGCCATGTCCTCTTATGTTTGTTCCCCCACACGAGGACGATTCCCTTGCTTTGCTCAAATGATGACGCCCTAGGGGCTATGTGACTCAAGAACGAGAGCTTATTTTGCTTCATTTGACAGTTAATGAGCCCTAGAGGCTACGCTCAAGAAAGATGTGTGAGACTATCCTCAAATTCTCTCAAGAAGAATGTCGAAGAGCCTTCATGTCATGTGTGCTCGTACCTGTTCCCCAATCAAAAGCCTTTCTCGCTCTACTTGTAATTAATGGTGGCACACTAGGGGCTATAATCAAGTTTGAAAGGCTCCCTCAGCAAGAAGTAATTCACTTCACCTCCCAACGATGGCCCCAACAGTGTCATATGCGACATTGGAAGCTTCCTCAATGAGTTTGGCACCAAAGGTCTCAAGGGGCTTCGCAATCTACAATCTTTTAGGCTACGGCATTACAGTAATCCCAACAAAGGGCAATATTGGGGCTTTGCAATTGAAAATCTTTTGGACAATGATACTCGATGCAATGCAACGTGGGGAGTGGTCCAAACTTAAAGAGTCTCTCAGTACTTCACGTCAAAGGTCTTCTGGTTTGAAAGGAGGGCTCCGATGTTATGAATAAATTTGATGATTCTTATGTTGTGACTTACGACGAGATTATGAAGAAAGTCTTAGAGAAAAGCAAAAGGATTCAAGGAAATGCCAATATGTTAACTCTACAAACGGAGTTATGGCATATCCAAATGTTTCTGCAATTCAGCACCCCTTCTCCAAGATCAAAAGCATGAGTTGCATCCGCACAAGTTACATCCGCACGTATTGCATCCGAAGATCCGTTATTAGTTCAACACAAGAAGACTCAAGCAAACATACCCATTTGGGACCTTATCACACCAAGACCTTATTATCCGCGACCTCGACGACACCACAAGACATTAATGCATCTTTTGACATAAGTTTTCCTCCATGAGGCCATTCATCTCCCCAGTAAGAGTAAGAAGGAGATCTCTATCAATGCCGAGCCGCTTCCTAGATAATTTGGGGCTTTTGAAAGAGAGGTCTTCACATTCCACCATCTCCAAGCTCGCAAACAAAAAGTACATGACATTTGCGGCTTGGCAATCTCTCGAAGCTTGGTATCAATAATCTTCTCTTGGGGCTTGCTCACTTCAAAAACAAAAGGCGATTCATTTGAATGGGCCATAATCGAAAGTCTCTTGAAGCCCCATAATCGACAAATCTCTTGGGGCTAGACATCCATCTTCGTTGGGCACAACAGCGACACAAAATTAAAGTGACTCAATCCGGACTTCGACCGAACATGATTTGATCTTGGGTTAGCTTTACAAACACACAATGGATAAAATGGTTCACCCACGAACTAAAAAAAAAGAGGAAAAAACGACAAAAAGATTTTTATTTTTTCTTTTACTGGTCTCCTTACTTGCGTAAAAGTATTTATTTGCTCTAAGCTTCCTCCCCAGCGTTCACCATCATCTTTTAACTACGCTGGTCTGATTCTCTTCAAGAGATACGTAGGCAGCCTTTTGGCACGACCAACCCATCGTCAAAAGTGATCATGCCTCCATCGAAAGTGAAAGCAACTCATCAACATCCAAAGCATGGACATTCTTCATCAAAGCCACAACATCATAAATCCATCCCGAATCAAGCGGCCATGGTAAGTGAAGGTATGAACATCATTCACGCTTTCTGCGAATAACATCACACACAAAAGCAATTTCTCCATTCTTGCAAAATCTCTCTCTCAAGCAATCTCTGCTTTTCAAATCACATCACACCACAATCACAATTTTCTCTCGCAATTTCTATTTCACATCTCACACAAGCACATATATCTGCAAAGCATACACATAACAGGTACAAGCACACATCAAACAGATTCACAAACGGATTCGTCAAGCGGGTTCACAAACGGACTCATCCAATGGATTCACAAACGGATTCATCAAGCGGATTCACAAACGGATTCGTCAAGCGGGTTCACAAACGGACTCATTCAATGGATTCACAAAAAAGATTCATCAAGCGGATTCACAAACGGATTCGTCAAGCGAGTTTACAAACGGACTCATCCAATAGACTCACAAACGGGTTCAGCAAATGGATTCACAAACGGATTCAGCCAACGGATTCGACCAATGGACTTACAAACGGGTTCAGCAAATGGATTCATAAACGGATTCAGCCAACTGATTTACAAACGGATTCGACCAATGGACTCATAAACAGGTTCAGCAAATGGATTCACAAACGGATTCAGCCAACGGATTCATAAACGGATTCAACAAGTGGACTCACAAACGGGTTCAGTAAATGGATTCAAAAACGGATTCAGCCAACGGATTCGACCAGTGGACTCACAAACGGGTTCAGCAAATGGATTCACAAACATATTCAGCCAACGGATTCACAAACGGATTTGACCAGTGGACTCACAAACGGGTTCAGGAAATGGATTCACAAACGGATTCAGCCAACGGATTCGACCAGTGGACTCACAAACGAATTCAGTAAATGGATTCACAAATGGATTCAGCCAACGGATTCACAAACGGATTCGACCAGTGGACTCACAAATGGGTTCAGTAAATGGATGCACAAACGGATTCAGCCAACGGATTCACAAACGGATTCGACCAGTGGACTCACAAATGGGTTCAGCAAATGGATTCAGCCAACGGATTCGTAAACAGATTTTACCAGTGGACTCATAAACGAGTTCAGCAAATGGATTCATAAATGGATTCAACCAACGGATTCACAAACAGATTCGACCAGTGGACTCACAAACGGGTTCAGCAAATGGATTCACAAACGGATTCAGCAAGCGGATTCATAAACAGATTCGACCAAACGGATTCACAAATGGATTGGACCAACGGACTCACAAACGGGTTCAGCAAATGGATTCACAAAACGAATTCAACCAGTCCTCTAGACTTTAGCCGCGGTGGGCCGTTTCATATCACCGTACCTCTTCTATCAGCAAAAGTCGCTCACACAGGGAGCGCACATCTATTCCTCGCAATTTCAAATTCCTGCTTTCATTGAGTCTTTTCTTTCTTTTCTTTCTTTTTCTTTGTCGATGTCCTTGGCGGTTGTCTTTATTTTGTCGACGCGTTTTGCTTTGCAATCCACGTCGCCGAGGGGCTCTGTAGACACCCCGCCTTGGACCTCTCACCCCAATTGCATACATAGTATTTTTATTTAACTTGTTTTCGTTAATTTCTGTCACTTCGGTTAAGTTCCTAACTGATTCCGTTAGTTTTGGACTAAACTGCATAACAGAGTTAACTTTAGAGTCATTTCTACCATTCTGTCCCTTTTACCCACGGGTGCCTTCCGTAATAGCCATGTGCCGTGTGTACATTTGACCTAACTGGCTGGACCCGCGCGCCTCCCAGATTGACTGTTACGGATTGCAGCCTTTTCCCTCCATTTTTAGAGTCAAAAACCATCTTTTTGTCACATGTTTTATTCTAGAATTAAACCCCTTTTATTTTATAAATCCAAATCCTTTATTCTAGCCATTCTCCATAAAAACAAAATATTTTATTTCATTCTTATTTGATTTTCTTTTTATTATTTATCTTTCTTTATTTTCCTATTGGTTGAAAAGCCATCTTTCCCTCCTTTCTCCACCTATTTAAACCCCTCTTTTTTACCTTAGAAAAAGACCTTAAACTTTCTCTCTACAAACACTATACACAATCCTCTCAAGAATTCTCTTTACAAGGATTCTCCCAACAATAATTCAAGCACCAAAACTCTACACAAAGTCTTTTCAAATCAAAGTTTGAAGTCCTCTTCTTAAGGTACAACTTCACTTTTTATTCTCTTATTTTATTCTTCTTAATGTATGCAATCCCCATCAAATGGGACATGACTCAATAAAACAATTCTCTTTTACTTCCTTTTTCTTTCCCTTGTAAGTGTTAGCACATTTTCATATTAATAAAAAGAAGGACTTTTTAGCTTTAGAACACCATTAGTAGCAAGACCCGCGTAAGCGGGGCGGAGTGGGTGTTTAAGTACTTCCCACTCCGTCACCTAACCCCCGAACCCTTCTCTTCTCGAATCTTTGGTTTTGTACATAAATTAGGCTATTCTTTGGTTTTTCTTATGTTCCCTTAATAACATAGGTGGTGATTCTACAATTAAAATCAAATAGACATCCTAGGATCATTCCATCGCTCTAGCCAAGCAGTGGGCTCTCCCGGGGTATCTACAGAGTAGCCTCCTATTCTTTAGTGCCTGCACATTTAAACAAATGTGAGATCCACATCCGGTATCTAATACCAAGAACTAGAAGTAGAAAGGAGCATATCTATAACATAGATACCTGAAGTAGAAGCAGTCCCACTGCCCTTCTTCTTCTTCTTTTCTTCCATAAAAGATTTGCAATTTTGCTTCCAATGACCAATCTCATTGCAGTGGAAACAAATTGTATCCTTTTGAGTGTCTACTTTAGCCACTCCAGCAGAAGTGGCAACTTTTGCCTTGCCGATTTTAGGTTTGGAAACTTTTGCCTTACCCTTACCTTTGCTTCTAGAGCCCTTTAATTCCTTAGACACCACAAGCACAGGAGAAGCCTCTTTAATGATTTTCTTTTCAGCTGTCTTTAGCATCCCATGCAACTCAGATAGTGTCTTATCCATACCATGCATATTATAGTTCATGACGAACTGATTATAGCTCTTTGGTAATGAATTAAGAATAAAATCAGTGGCCAACTCAACAGAGATGGGATGGCCAAGCCTCTCAAGGTGCTCAAAGTAAGCCTTCATTTTCAAAACATGAGGGCCCACAGCCTGTCCATCACTCATCTTACATGAGGTCAGTGCAGCTATGGTGTCAAACCTTTCCTGCCTTGCTTGCTCTTGAAACATATCTTTCAACTCAATGTTCAAGTCATAGGCTTCCAAGTGTTCCAGCGTCTTCTGAAGAGCTGAACACATGGCAGCAAGCATGAGACAACCGACCTCACGAGAATCACTTTTGTTCTTCTTGTAAGCGTCACTCCCTACCCTAGGGGCAGTGGCAGCAGGTTCCTCTTCAGGAACAGGCTCATCGAGAATGTACAGCTTATCTTCATGCTTTAGAACAATTCTAAGGATTCAGATCCAATCCGTGAAGTTAGCACCATTCTCTTGAAGCTTTTCCTTCTCAAGGATAGATCGCAATGATAAGTTGTTTGTGTTTTGAGCCATTATCTACATTTTATGCAAACATATAAATATGTATTAGTACCAATTTTCATAAAGAGATTTACATTTATTGTATTTCACAAACACTCCCACTAAATTATATAACCTTCTTATACATCCAATGTATAATATAATTTAAATGGGCTAAGATCCAACTTTAATTTAATTTTAAGTCCGCTTTGGCGATACTGCTCAAAATCAAATTAATTAGGTAGATAACTTTTATCAATCATATCATATATGGCTCTTAGATCCTTTTATGAGATTCTTCAAGACATCATATGTCAATAAGCATGTTTTAATCTCATCTCATGCCTTAAGCCCAAAACCCTTTTGATAGCTTAATTAAGTCAAACCATGATAGACGCATAGGAACCACTCTTTCACTCGTCTTGTTCATACATGGATAGAATCAATGAACCAACGCTTTGGCGTAACCCACATAAAACTTCCCGTGTAATCCCAAGTGTCTATCATAGATTGGCACGTGACTTAAATTTTCAAAGAAGGTTCATCACAAATAGCATATAACACATTTATGAGCACATAAGATAAACATGTTATACATCAAGTTGTTGGGTTTCCTAGTAACATGCGCAACGGAATTAAACATTTAAAATTTATAGAAACCCAAAGCCCATAGATCCGTTCATATGATTATATCAAATACATGCATAATGAATACTAGAATACTAACCCTTTATGACTTTGAATTTGTAACCTTGAATTCGGTGGAGGCTTGAAAACTTGATCACGAACATAAAGCTTGAACACAAACTTTGAAGATGATAAGTTTCACCCTCTAGCGGTATTCACACCACGAACGAATATCAAGAACACTTGATCTTAGTTGCTAGACCAAATTATGAAACACACTTTCATAATTGTAAGAACTATATAGAATTATGAATTTCTTGATCTTAGGTTCCAAACCTTTGATCAAGAATATTGTCTCTCTAAGAGGATAGGAATCCCTTGATTAATGGCTGGTGAAAAGATGATTATATAGGTCCTAGTCCTTAATTAAGGACCTAGGAAACCTAAATCCCGTCACCCTTAATTAAGGCAAGTATTTCTCTCACAGCAGATCTGGCACGGTCGTGCCAATAGGGTCGAACATGCCTTCCTCTCGCTGATTATTGGCACAGTCGTGCAATATAAACGGCACGGTCGTGCGCTTTAATCAGCACGGTCGTGCCAAACAGAAAAAACTGATTTTTTTCATAATTCCAATTCAGTCCTTTAGAATTCGTTCTATTCGTGTGTGACCCTCTAGGATTACACTAAGTTGGCAATGGGTGCAAACATGAATCCATAAGATATGATTCTAGCAAACCGTCATACCTACCCAAATAGTGTAACTAGATACAAGTTCATATTCCTTTTAGAACATGTCACAATCCCTTTGTCCACGATGTCTTTGAACACAAGTCATGGTCAAACAATCAACTTGTATTGTTCAATAGTTTCTCGATACCGAATATATTGATAATCCAAATGACATTGATCCAATCAATTCATTTGAGTTTGGCCAAATATTTCATCAACATCATTCCTACGAGGGGCCCAAGCTTGACATCTCTCTGAAGAGGGACAAATCAAACTCAGCTTATTATTCGTCCCTACATGAATACGATTATGCCAATCATACCCATTATAACTACCCAGTTAAGGTAACGTTTGAATATGTCAAATATAATTTTGATCACGTGGAGGACTATAATAACTTTATGTCTAAGGATTCAAATGACATAACTAATATGAGATATATATACGACATAGACCATGATATAAATCTCATAGAGCGGGTCATGTCTAGTACCTTGTTCTAAATAAGTACCCATAAATCTAACATGATCATCCCATGATCATTTAGCCTTTATACTAGTGCTTCATAATCTCTAGGGACGGAGATTATTATAGGCAAACATGAGCAGCAATAATAATCGAACATCTCTTTATTAATATGAATGAGATGATAACATATACAACGTTTAACAAACGTGCCTAGGGCACCAACACCAACAATCTCCCACTTGCCCTAGGCCTAATCTCCCAGGTATCCAATACCCATGGACCTTACATGACCATCATGTATAGCTTGTGGAATTCCCTTTGTTAGCGTGTCTGCAACGTTATCATCAGAAGGTACTCTGCATATATTTATGTCTTCCTTATCAACGATTTCTCGAACGATATGGAAACGCCTAAGTACGTGTTTGGATTTCTGATGTGCCCCTTGGTTCCTTTGTTAGAGCAATAGCACCATTATTCACATAATAAAGGTCTATTGGACTAGCATTACCAGGAACCAATTCAAGTTCACCAATGAACTTCTTAATCCAAACAACTTCCTTTGTAGCATCCAATGCAGCAATATGCTTAGTTTCAATTGTAGAATTAGTGACTGCTCTCTGCTTGGAACACTTCCAGCTTATAGCTCCACCATTCAACATAACACAAAATCCGATTGCGATCATCTATGTTGGTTTGGAAGCATGCATCCTAGTAACCCATTACTAGACCATCTCCCATACCAACGACCATCAAGAATTCATCCTTAGTCCTTCTCAAGTACATAAGGATATTCTTGACCATTTATCTAGTGACTTTCACTAAGATATGATTAGTTTGTTCTCATCATACTCCAAGTATATGAGTTATCCCGTCTAAGTACATTATATGACATGCATGATAGATCCAATGCCGGAGCATATGGAATCTTAATCATGTATTCTTGCTCATTAGTCTTCCACTAAGACTATGTCTTGCCAAGAACACTGTCATTAGACAATCTTGCAAGTTCTTCTCCAAGAGTCTTTCATACTGAACAATTCAGTACTTTGTCTTTATAAGTGCTTTGACACAAACCAATCAACTTCTTATATTTATATCAATAGACATTAATTCCAAGTATGTAAGTGGCTTCTTCCTTAGTCTTTCATTAAGAACCTCTTTCCAATGAACTATATGTCAACCACATATACAAGACTAGGAATAAGACTATGCTCCCACTAATTTTCTAGCAAACACAAGTCTCATATTTGATGAATTTCAAACGATTTGAACACTTCATCAATATGAATCTTTCAACTCCAAGAAGCTTGCTTCAATCCATCACATGGATTTCCACAACTTACATACTTTATTAGAATTTTTCTTGACTATCAAAACCTTTTGGTTGTATCCAATACATCCTCAAGTGAGTCCCCGTTAAGGAACACTGTTTTGATATCCATTTGTCAAATTTCATATTCCAAATATGTAGATATGACCATGAGAATTCTAGTATGTTCCTTGCTACCCATGTAAGTTTTCTCCAAGAAAACTCAATCCCATCCTATGGTTTTTATACCTTAGGTTAGAATGATCAAGTTCCAAACTTGATTATTATCAATGGATTGCCTTTTAGATTTCATGACTCCAAGCCATTAATATTAATAAGGAGAGGACATTGCATTTTGATAGGTGGTAACTTTGTCATTCTCAATGAACTTTATCTCAATACTTTCTATTTCAAGAAATCCAATATTTCTTGTTATAGATTGTATCTTATCATGCATACAAGAACTTGCATAACTTTGAACAGTTTTTCACAACTCCTTGTGAAAGTTTGTTCGACTTCCATCTTAGGTTCAATGATATTTTCTAGGTCTCGAACCATTCGAGATATATTTTACTCTCACTGGTTGTTTTAGAGATAAACAATTTATCTAGAAAAGTACCATCATAAGTAACAAACCATTTGTATCTTACAAGTAAAATAATATCCTCAAGTTTCCTTAGGATATCCCATGGAAATACATTTATTAGATTTAAGTGTGAGTTTGTCCTAGACAGTTCCTTTCCAAAAGGTCTCACCATCTTAAATCTTTATGAAAGACTAACCCAGTTTTCTTTCATCTTTTAACCCCTTTGATAGAACTCAAATTAGTGTAATTATAGTGGTTTCCAATGTATAACCCCAAAATAAATAATGGAAGATCAATTTGACTTTATCATCTAATGAACCATATCCAATAAGGTTCTATGCCTCCATGTAGACACATCATTCAGAATGGTGTTCTTGGTGTAGTTAATTGTGAAATGATTTCACAACCTTTACGATGACTGTCAAAATCTTGGTTCAATTATTCATCATCATGATTGAATCAGAATCTTTGAATAGTTTTACCAAGTACAACCAAAATTCTCTTTTAGCATTGCTACTTAATGCACCATATGCATCGACATGTATTATGTCAAGTAAGATATTGGCCTTTTACTACTCTTTAGTAAAAGATGTCTTGGTCCAAGTAAATAAGATTTGAATAAATAATATGATTCCAAATCATATGAATTTAAAACTCCATCCCATGGAATTTTAGATATGCATTTCTCATTTATTTGATCAAAATAATAATGCATAAGGAATTTAATTATTTATGTTATAGCCTTTTGTACATACCCCGGGAAAACCACGACTTGGCAAGAGCGGTGAATTATCCTAGGATGTCTAACTTGTTTTAATTTTGTAGAGTCGCCACCTATGTTTTAGAGGAACATAAGAAAAACCTAATGTATAGCCTAAGTTTGATTACGAAAACAGAGATTCTTGTTATGAGGTCCGGCGGTTAGGTTACGATATGGGAAGTACTTAAACACCCATCTCACCCAACTAATGTTGGTCTTGCGTGTTCAAGGTCTACAAATGTAAAATAATGTTCTTCCTATTCTTGACTATAAATAAAGGGGGTTTAAAAAGGGTTTTTTTTTGGAATGTAGGGAGATAACTCCTTGACTAACTTCAATGAAATGAAGTAGTCTTTGGTGTCATGTCCCAAAATGGTTTTGGGGGTGATTGCACGTTTGATGAAAATAGGAAAAGCAGAGAAGAGATGAAGTAGAGAGAAGGAAGGAAGATAGAGTTTACCTAAACTTCAAATGATTTCAACACTTCTTGGAGAATTGCCTTAGAAATGCCTTGAAAATGGTTTGTGTATAGTTTTCTTAGTCACAAAAAGTCCTCCTTTTTCAATGGTGAATAAAAGGGGTTTATATAGTTGTAAAAGAGATGTTTTTGGTGCCAAAACAGAGTCACAAAGAAATCTTTCCCGAGCAAAATCATGTAAAAATGAGCAAGGGAGAGATTCTTGGACAGAAATATGTAACTGTCACGCAGAGGCGCGCGCTTTCTACCTCGGGGGCAGAAGGCGCGCGCGTCTGGATCCTATGGTCGGAGGCGCGCGACTTAGAGATAGATTTTTTGATATAATGGACTAGAAAGTCAGCCCTGTTATTCAGTTTAGTCCCTGGACTTAATGAAGTCAGTCAGGAACTTAACAAAAGTAATAGAAACAAACAAAAAACACTTAAAATAGGGGGAAACACAAGATCAACCGTGCAATCGGGGTGAGTGGTCCAAGGCGGGGGGGTGTCTACAGAGCCCCTTGGCGATGTGGATTGCGAAGCAACACGCGTCGACGAAAGAAAGTACACCCGCCGAGGACATCACCAAGAAAAAAGCAAAGACTCGATAAAACAGGGATTTGAAAACGCGAGAGATAGGGGTGCGCTCCCTGTGTGAACGGCTTTTGTTGATAGAGGAGGTGGCATGATCCGTTGGTAAATCTACCAGCTGAACCCGTTAGTGAATCCGTTTGTTGAATTTGTTTGCCGAATCCGTTAGTGAATCCTTTGAATGAGTCCGTTACTGAACCCTATTGACGAATCCGTTAATGAATCCGCTTGATGAATCCGTTGGTGAATCCATTGAATGAGTCTGTTAGTAAACTCTTGTTGACAAATCCGTTAGTGAATCCGTTTTGATGAATCCATTAGTGAATCCACTTGATGAGTCCGTTAGTGAACACTTGTTGATGAATCCGTTAGTGAATCCCTTGAATGAGTTCGTTGGTGAACCCTTGTTGACGAATCCGTTACTGAACCCATTGGCTGAATCCGTTAGTGAATCCATTTGATGAGTCCGTTAGTGAACCCTTATTGACGAATCCGTTAGTGAATCCGTTTGATGAATCCGTTAGTGAATCCCTTGAATGAGTCCGTTGGTGAACCCTTGTTGACGAATCTGTAAGTGAACCCGTTGGCTGAATCCGTTAGTGAATCCATTTGATGAGTCCGTTAGTGAATCCTTGTTGACGAATCCGTTAGTGAATCCGTTTGATGAATCCGTTAGTGAATCCCTTGATTAAGTCCGTTGGTGAACCTTTGTTGACGAATCCGTTAATAAATCCATTTGATGAATCCGTTTGATGAATCCATTAGTGAATTCCTTGAATGAGTCCATTGGTGAACCCTTGTTGACGAATCCGTTAGTGAATCCATTTGAATGGTTTGAGAAGTGGTGATTTCAGTGGATCCTCGTGGACCGAATTGCTGTTTGGAAACCGAGTCTATAAAAGACATCATCATGGGATCAATCTCTTATGTGCAAATGAGACCGAAGCTCAAGAAATCATGCACGAAGTCCACGAGGGCGAGTGTGGGCCCCACATGAATGGGATTATGCTAGCGAAAAAGATACTTTGTATTGGTTACTATTGGACTACAATGGAAAGAGATTGCATCAAGAAAGTCAATAAATGTGCCAAGTGCCAGTTCCATGCTAATCTGCAACATGCTCCACCTTCACAATTGTACAACATGACCACGCCATGGCCGTTCTCTTGTCGGGGCATAGATATCATTGGCAAAGTCCATCCTACAGGAAGCAAAGGACAGTCATTCATTCTAGTGGCCGTGGATTACTTCACGAAGTGGGTCGAAGCACAAGCTTACCGAGTTCTCAACGCCAAGAAAGTGGCCAAATTCGTCAAGAACAACATCATGTGCCGATACGGTATTCCTCACGAGATCATCTCCGACAATGGTTCTCACTTTGAGAAAGAAATGGAAGCAGTAAATAAGACAATCGAGGTCATCATACGGAAAATGGCTTCGACAGGAAAGGATTGGCCCGAGAAATTACCACTAGCATTGTGGGGCTACCGCACGTCAATACGGTCAGCAACGGGAGAAACTCCATACTCATTAGTTTATGGTTCTGAAACCGTACTCCCAGTCGAACTCGAGGTTCCTTCTCTACGGGTCTTACTCGAGAACCAAGTCAATGAGGTTGATTGGATGCAAAATCGATACGAGCAATTATCCCTACTCGACGAAAAGAGGTTAAGAGCGTTTGAACGCACAAGGGCTTATCAACAAAGAATGGCTTGGCTTTCAACAAAAAGGTGAAGCCTCGAAATATCAAAGTGGGAGACTTGGTCCTAAGACAATATCCTCCCAATACCATGAATCCCCTTGGGAAGTGGGGAGCTCGATGGATTGGTCCTTACGTGGTCAAAAGGATACTAAGCGGCGGTGCGGTCCGACTCGCAGACTTGGATGGTGATCAATTGCCAAAGGAGGTCAACCTCGACAAGCTCAAAAAATTCTACGCTTAAGAAAATGAAGACCATTAATTTAAAAAAAATGCTCGCTAGGTTGAAAACCCGCAAGGGAGGCCTAGGCAAAAATTAGAGCACGTGCAAAAAAGAAGCCTGCTAGATTGAAAACCCGAAAGGGCAGTCTAGGCAAAAAACAGGGTGCACACAAAAAATAAAAAAAAATAAAAAAATGGACTTCATTTGTTTGAATTATGGAGACCTGAGCCTCTCTACGAGAGGAACGTAGGCAACCTTCGGGTGCGGTCTAAAACAATAATTTTACCCAATCATGTCATAACAAAATGCAATTTTTATTCAATCCTCAAATCATTTTGATCATTACAACGGATAATGTTGAGCAATAAAATACAATAAAACATTAAATCCTAACAAGTGTTCTACTTAATTGCAATCTTGGGGTACTAGGAAAAATCTTATTTTCTCTTAGCCCTCGAAGGGCCATCTGAACGGCTCTCAATCATATTCTTCTTGGGAGGTCTAGGAACACTGAGGCGGACCGAAACCTTCTGAACAGCAACACGCCTCTGAGCATAATAGTTATCCAAATAACTGCCGAAAGGGTCAGCCAGAATGTTGTGGGAATCAGCAGTAGCCTCCCCATATCTCAAAGCACTGCTGAACTCAAATTCCTTTCCTAACAACTCAGCGCGAAGCACGTAAACCCAAGTGATGCCGCGATAAAGGGTGCCAAACAGATAATCCAAATAACTCTCGGGAAGAAAGATACTACCCCGGTAAGTGGGGGCAGAAGCCCACCGATGGCGGTCATCTCCCCAAGCCAACTGAAGCTCCCCTGAGAAATCCAGACCCATGTAGGAAACTGGATGAAGAGCCCCACTCCTCGGGAAAGGAATAATCTGTTGGCGGCCGAACTGCCTCAAAACTCGCTCCGGTTGGTAGAACGAAGAATCTCTCAGGCCGGGTAGGATCACATGCTCGAAACCGGAGGTCCATTCCACAAAGGGACGAAGACCCCAAGAAGGAGGACACCACTCAATGTCAGCCGATGACCGAGACGCAAAGAATATCTTCCAACCATCTTCAGATAAATCCCGAGTCAGCAGTTTCCTCTTATGAACATCAAAAGGAGAAAGATCACCCTCCAGAGAATAAATCTTGACATTCTCTCGAAGCCATACGGTCAAGAGTAAGGGGCTTCCCAGTCTTATTTCACCTGTCCGATACAACTCATCCAAGCCGTGCAAGGTTTACCCCACTATGAGAGGGATTAGGCTAAACTGTTGCTCCTTTGCCTGCAAGATAATCTCAGCTAACTGCGTATCCGCAGTCCCGAGGGGTGTCATGAACAAAACCTCGTTGAAAAGGCAAACTGCCATGGCGTTCCTCTTAAAGGACTGAACCGCCATATCTTCCGAATGTAAACAGAAGAACATCGGCAACTCAGTTATGTCAACCGCAGTGCCGTGCAACATCTTCCTCACATCTCCGACAGGGAGGTTCAACACATCGGACTAGGAATCGATCACACCTCTATGGTATTTAGGGACGGCAATTTGACCCATCAATGGAATGCCAAGCATCGCACCAAAGTCATCAACAGTCGGCACCGTTTCATTTGCTGAAAAAATAAAGGTGTGACTATCACAATCCCAGAAGGCTGTAGCGGCCTTCAACAAATCCTAATCCGGTTTCAACGTCCAAAGGGTAAAGAGAGTTCGGAACCCGAAATCTTTGACAAAAGCTTTCTTAGGATGGGTCTTGAAAGAATAAACGAAAGTGGACAAGTCCTTCTCATACTCACCAACAACCTTGGTACCAAGAGTGAAAGAATTGGAAGCCATGAAAAGTGTGGATTACAAGCAAAATTGAGCAAAGAAAAGATGTTCAAGAATGGCAGAAAATAGCTGTTGGGGGAATATGTTCGAACAGAGACTGATATTATAGCTGTTGGGGATCTTTTGGCCAGCAAATGTCAAGCCCCGAAATTCGCTCCCCAGAAGCGCGTGCCTCCCACCACCCACTTGGGGAGCGCACGCGTCCCAGATCTACTAACCAGGGCGCCCGTCTCCCATCTCAGAAATGCCTCAACCGACCCTTGTCAAAAGAAGAAATCATGCAGGAACAAAGTAGGGATTCTCCCAAGAATCAACAAGCTCAATAGTCTTCATCAAAGCCACAAAAGCTCCACCCTTGGTGACACAGTTAGGCACACATCAATTTGGTCCGCTCCTAAGGCATGTCTAAATTGAAATAAGATAGAAACTCCCATTAAACCTTAAAGTAGGGCGTATCTTTCACCAAAAGTCGAGGTCAATCTCGACATTTTCCTCTCTAAAGGGAAAAAATTCTTTTGGTCCGGTCAACTGTGCCCGCACCCCACAAAAGTCATAAAGTCAATAGCAAGTGCAGCTCCGAACAGACACAGCTACAAACAGCAATTCGGTCCACGAGGATTCTTAGCCGTAAGCCTTGCATCAGCCTCATGCATACATACTAGTTAATAAGACACTCCTCGAGACCGGTCGGTTCGATTCTTAGGGTTGTTTTAATATTTGCCCAAGATAACGCATCTTTACAATCTATAATCCTCCCTTGTGAATATGACGAATGTCCCTTCGGTAAAATGTTGAAAAAAGGGTTTTGAAAGAATGGAGAACCTCTCTACAGAAATCCGAGCTTGTGTTTTCCTACTTTTACTATTCTGTGCGGGATTGTGGATGCCATTTTGGCTTAGTTTCGACCTCACCGTTCAACATGTCCCTTTCGGTTGTCCCTTAAAATTCACAAGGTTTGATTGCATTAATGCGTTGTTTAACAAAGTGCAAAACAACTACGGAATCACTTAGGTTTGGTTAATTGAATGGTGGATTCCGATGAGAATATGGGACATTTGCCCGAATTGTCCGTTTGGGAGAGTGCAATACAGGTGAAAAATAAGGGGCTCATATTCTAGGGTGACAGAATCCACTATTCTAGGATGAACTAGAGTAGTAAATTTTTAAAATGGATTAAATTATGTCCGACCAAAAGGATTAAAATCTGCAAATGTGACTGTCTGGTTAGATGTCTCGTACGAGACATCCTTTGTCTCGTACGAGACATCTCTCCTTTTCTGTGAATCTGCCATGTTGGTCAACCCTTATTCCATAAAAGCTGACTTGTTGGGACCCCAGCCTAGATTTGACACAGTTTCTGCACTCTAGGTCCGTCTGATCAGCAATGTAGCTCCGCACTCCCAACACAATGTCAAGTGCCAAGTTTACTCAAGAACTCAACGACCTCAATGCTAGACTAGAGGGAGAAGTGGGTCAACTCTCTGAAGTATACACCACGGTCCTGTACGCTCGCTTCAAGAGAGAGAGAGATAGAAGAAGAATTCATGACTCGACTGCGAACACAAAAGGAATTCTTCGACAGAGAAATCAAATTTCTCCAAAATCAGTTACTAGCCCGAGAAGAGGAGGTCAATGCACTTTGAAAGGGCTTACTCATGCAAGAGGAATACTACGAAAAGAAAATCGACACGCTCCAAGCATGTCTACAAGCTCAAAGAGAATGCTACAAGATGGAAGCTGAATCCAAAACTAAAGCAAGGCAGAGGACCTATAGTAAGCTAGAAGGTGTCACCCAAAGTCAAATGTTTGACACCCTTATAGAAGCCGGCAAAATCATACCGAGGAAGCCTACTATTCCCAATGAGTTCCCTCTCAATCACGCCCACCATCGCTTCTGCAAGTTCCACAGGGCCACCGGTCACGACACCAACTCGTGCCACCACCTCAAAGATGTGATCCAAGATCTCATAGACTCTAAGCATCTAGGGGTTCCTAATGTAGTGACAAACCCTCCCCCAACTGCGGGAGGAGGGATCAATGTAATAGAAATAGCTAGTAAGGAAGAGGAGACTACTCGCCTAATCCCAAATGTGGGCGAGAGTACTCCAAAGTTTAATAATGAAATTTCTTTCTGTTACATGTTGTCTTGGGATCAAATACTATATAGGAAGAATAATAAATAAAAGGAAGATGTTAACTTACTCACTCGCTCTGGTCGGGTTGTAATCAACAAAGATCCAAGAATAGAAGAGCCATCGTCTTTGAAAGAGCCCGAACCCGTTGAGCTTGACGATCCACTTCTTAAACAATTAAAGAAAACTCAAGACAACATTTCCATATGGGATCTCTTAGGCTCATCTCATAAACATCGAATGATGATCTCAAAAGCATTAGCCCAAGTCGAAGTGCCCAAGGAAATAACTCCCGAAGAGTTAACGCAAATGGTAGGCCAAATCCAATTTGGCAATGTGATCACATTTACTGACCTAGATCTACCACAGTATGGTGGAGGGCACACCGAAGCTCTCTACATAACCGCAAAGGACAATGGGCATCGAATCCCCAGAATCCTAATAGACAATGGGTCCGCCATAAATGTCTTTCCAAAGAAAGTCATGGTAACGCTTGGCCTTACCTCAAGAGAACTACAACCGTCAAATCTTACTGTGCGAGGATTTGATTGTACTTCACGTTCACCTATAAGGGCAATCACTCTAACAGTTATAGTGGGAGAAATAACTACGAAGGAAGAATTCCAAGTCATTGACATCCCCTCTTCGTTCAACCTTCTTCTAGGATGCCCATGGCTATATCAAACAGGGGGAGTACCATCAACTCTCCATCAGTGTGTCAAGTTTAAACACAA
Organism: Campanula takesimana; assembly: GCA_026119855.1. Taxonomy (NCBI): domain Eukaryota; kingdom Viridiplantae; phylum Streptophyta; class Magnoliopsida; order Asterales; family Campanulaceae; genus Campanula; species Campanula takesimana. The sequence continues at coordinate 186,266 of JAOWBW010000533.1, read as the reverse complement.
CGACACGATTGTCACTGTACCTAGGGAACTAGTCACTGCTAGCCCGTTCTTAGAAATTCAGCATGAGGTAGCTGACAACCTCTTCAATGGATTCGAAATCCAAAAATAAGGTAGTGTAGAGATGATGGAAGTGCATAATGAAAATGACTATTCTGAGGCGATTCCATTCTCCGGAACACGCCCAGTACTTAACATTATGCTAAAAGAAGGGTACTTCCCCAGTCTTGGACTTGGCAAGCATTTACAAGGGATAAAAGAACCACCACCTGTCGTTCTATACCCCTCGGAACATGGTCTAGGGTATGTGTCACTGCTCAAAGGCATCCCTAAAGATGAAAGGCATTGGACTTCATACATTGTGCCACTAGCACCGCCCTATCGAAAGACTCTGAATGGGTACTTTGTATGCGAAGCCGAAAACTTGCCATATTTCATGTTCCCTGAACCATGGATCGACATAGGGGAAGCGCCAACCGGGCTTTGAAATCTTCAGTGACTGTGATCCATACTCACTTGAAACAGAACCAATGCAATTCTCATGGCTACCTCGAGAATTAGGGGGTACCAAGGCCGAAGCATTCAGTGAGTGGGACTTTGTGTTGGGATAAGACCTACTGCGTCAATTTCTCAACCTTTGCAAGATAGAGGACACTCATATCAATGTAATAGATAAGGGGGATGCTCCGAACCAAGACTATACCAAGCTCATCGACAAGAGTGACGAGCCTATCCAGAATTGGTACAAAACTAGGGGACCCATAGCAAGTGAAGATTTCCTGATCAAAGAATTAGGATGTACTCCCCATCCCCATAGAGAAAGGAAATTTATAACTCTTACCCTAGAGTCAGATACCGCTACCGATGAGCTCCCCCAAGAGGACTTGGATGCCATCGCGGAACATGTATTCCCCTACTTTCTTAATGAAAAAATAGATCTTTCTGAGTATCCCGAGATTGCTAGCGTCCTAAATGATAAATTAACTAATAACCCTAACAAATTAGATAATAATGAGTCATATGACGAGATAGATCAAGAAAACGAACAAATCTTAAAAGAAATTAATAAGCAAGTAGGTATTCGTGGCGGAAATGGTCCTATTGATGCTGAAGAAATGCAAACAGTTAATCTGGGGATAGACTATGATCCGAAAGAGACCAAAATTGGCAGTTTCTTCAAGGGGGAAGACCGACAAGCCCTCATAGCGCTTCTCCAAGAATTCGTGGATGTGTTTGCTTGGTCCTATAAAGATATGCCGGGGCTAGCCAATTCGATTGTTGAGCACAAGATACCGCTGCTTCCCGATTCAAAGCCATTCAAGCAGAAGCTCCGTAGAATTAAGCCAGAGTGATAGAGAACCCAACCTGGTTGGCCAATACTGTACATGTTTCCAAGGCAAATGGAAAAGTCCGCGTCTGTGTTGATTTCCGTGATCTCAGCAGAGCATCTCCGAAATATGAAGTCCGTTCGTTTGTAGACGGATTCGCCGGTTACAACCAGATCCTCATGGCCGAGGAGGACCAACACAAAACGGCGTTTACCATACCTTGGGGGACGTTCTGTTATACAGTCATGCCATTCAGACTTAAAAATGCCGGAGCTACTTATCTGAGAGCTGTAACTGCGTTGTTCCACGACATGATACATAAAGAAATGGAGGTGTACGTTGATGACATGATCATACACTCCAAAGGCTCCGATGGGCAGCACTTCGTCAACCTTAGAAAGTTCTTTGAAAGGTTGAGACACTACAAGATGAAACTTAATCCGGCCAAGTGCACATTTGGGGTAGTGAAAGGAAAAGTTCTTGGGTACATGGTGTGAGGATCCCCCCACCCCTCGGGGCGAAACGAGTTCGTTCGAGGAAGAAAATCCAAACACGTGTAACTTAACAAACTTAATGGAGTCGCGACATTTGTTAACTTTTAACCCAAGAAATGAAAATGGTTAGATATTTATGAGTTCAGAGGTCAGGTTACAGCTTGGGAAGAGTTTTACGTCACCCAAGCCGCCTCAGACAAAGCCGAGTCTCCCTTGTGCTTGTTAACGAAAAGTGCATGTGTGTGTGTGTATTTAACAAAAAAAACTGCGAAGTTAACTGGTTATCGATTTTAACAGAACAAAAGGGGTTCATTTGCACAGATCTTGACAGAACAAGACAGAAAAGAAAAATTGTCCCTCTGACCCAACTTAGCCATACGTCTATACAAGGTCTTCCCAGGGATTTTACAGTTTGTCCAGAAAATGTCCAATTTTAGGCAGAAACAGAGCATTCTGCTGAAACTGGACTGAACTGTTGAAAGGGGCTTATAAATTGGGACAATTAGACGCCAAGCATCTGCTTATTCAACTTTCAACGGAAGAGGACTACCAACGTATTTGGATGAAGGAGGTTTGGTACGTTCATAAATTCCCTATGAGAACCTTGGCTTGGTCACCTTCGTGGCGCCCTGAGCAAGAATCTCCCATAGTTCCGGTGTGGGTAGGTCTTCCTGGCCTTCCAATTCATCTTTTTAATAAATCTATTATCTTCTCGTTGGCAAAAGCTATTGGCACACCCTTGTCGCTTGATAAACCCACTGCTGAATTAACTAGACCTAGCATTGCTAAGGTTCTAGTTCAAGTTGATGTTACAAAGAAATTACCTCAGGAAGTTTTCATTGATTGTGGGGATTTTATCCCAAGTTTTTATCAGAAGATTGAGTATGACAATCTGCCTAAGTATTGCAAACATTGCTTTATGTTGGGTCATGATTTTGGGTCATGTAAGAGGGCTAATCCTACCCTTGGTTCGAAGGTTGCTGACAAACAAAAAGATGAAGGAGGTGTAAAGGAGAAAGTGGAGAAGGTTTATGTTCCAAAACAGAATGGATTGCAGCCATCAAAGATTTCCTCTAGTAGTGGTACTAAAATTGATGGTGTGGCTCAAGAAATTGAGACTGTTGATCTTGGTGGGATGGTGCAGACTGAGCAAATATCGGATGTTCCTGTTAGCAAAGTAAATGAGGCTACTAAGGAGAAAGTTCCCACTATGGCTAAAAGAGGCCAACCCTTACCTGAGGCTGTCCAAAAGGCTTTAAATAATGCGTGTTCTAAGGTTATTAATATGGATGGTGGTGCTATTTCTGGCCCTAAAAATGATGATATTGAGATTGTATTGAATAATGTTGCTGCGCACAAAGAGCTTAATCAGCATATTAGCTCTCCTCAAGTTGTTATCAGTGAAGCTAATGTTGAACCTAGTAATACTGTATCTAACTTGAATCTTTCCCCAAGAGCTCCTCCCTCCTCTACTTCCTTTGTTACTGATCATGCTGGTTCTACTCCGTTTGCTAGGCTTTCTCATACAGATGCAGATGGCTTTATTGAAGTGAAGTCACAGAAAAAGAGAAGCAAATCTGTTTCCCCACCTTCCTAAGATGGTACTTCCTTTAATCTTCTTTATTTGGTTTCCAATGGTAGCGTTGATTAATTGGAATGTGAGAGGGATTGGTAATAAATCTTCTCTCCGTAGACTGAAAAGATTAGTTCGGTTGTATGGTTCATCTTTTGTTGCTATTTCTGAGCCTATGATTACTTCTGCTCATCTTGTTAAAACCAAAAGGGCTCTTGGTTGTATTGGGGGTATAGCCAATTGCACTAATAAAATATGGGTGTTTTGGAAACATGGTTTTGATTGTCTTGTTATTCATGATTCTGGGCAAGAACTAACTCTTCAGGTCACTCATTCCTTATGGAATTCTCCTGTTTATTTAACCGTGGTTTATGCTAGCTGCGATCATTATGAAAGGAGGCTTTTATGGGATACTCTTTTGAATATGGATGTGGGGGACAATCCATGGCTTATTGTTGGGGACTTTAATTGTGTTCTTGAGCAGTCAGATGCCTATTAAAGAAAAAGTTGTCGAAGAATTTTCAGACACGGTTCAGGTTCTTGGTCTTATTGATGCGGGTTATCGTGGTAATGGCTTCACTTGGGTGGATAAACCTCGTGGTCGCCCTACCATTTTTCAAAGGATGGATAGGGCTTTTTATAATACTCATTGGTTGGCAAATTTCCATACCACTAGTGTCACTCATTTAAATAGAACTTGCTCGGACCATTCTCCCCTTGTGATTCAAGTTCATATTGAGGCTGATATCATTCGAGGAAGCTTTCTTTTTTTGAACGTGTGGCTGAAGCATCCTAAATTTCATTCTCTTGTAGCAGACTCGTGGAAAGAATATATGGATGGTAGACCGATGGTTTGTTTTGCAAAAAAAAACTTTCTCGATTAAAGAAGGTTATTTCGGGCTGGAATAAAGAAAGCTTTGGGCGGATTGATCAACAAATAAAAATGGCTGAAGACAATGTTACTCGATGTGAGTTGGTGAGTCAGGATGACCCATCGGATGAGCACACTATTGCGTTGAACTTGGCTAAGGCTGATTTGCTGGGGAAATTAAAAATGGAGGAAGCTTTTTGGTGTCAAAAAGCCAATATTTCTTGGCTCAAAGATGGTGATAAGAATACTAAGTTTTTTCATTCTTATGTTAGGAAAAAGAGGCAAAAGCTTTTCATTCATCGAATTAGGGATTCCAATGGGAGGTGGATTCATTCAAAGGAGGATATTACGAAGGAAGCGGTGGATTTTTATTCGAACCAGTTGCAAAAGTCTCATGATAATCCTAGTGATAATATTCTTGATGTCATCCCTACTTTGATCACGGAGGAGGATAATTTGATGCTCACGGCTCTACCTTCTTTGGAGGAGATTAAACAGGCGGTGTGGTCTATGAATGGTCAAAGTGCTGCTGGCCCTGATGGTTTTACAGGTGCTTTCTATCAATCTTGTTGGGATATTATAAAAGATGACTTTGTCTGGGCCATTAAGGAATTCTTTGCAGGGCATGCGATGCCAAGGAGCTGGACTAGTACTCTCATTGTTACTATCCCCAAGGTTATCTCTCCTACGACCTTCTCCGAGTTGAGACCCATTAGTCTTTGTAATTTCTCGAATAAAGTTATTACAAAACTGTTGAACTCTCGGCTTGCTCCTATTCTCCCAAGAATTATTTCTCCGCAGCAAAGTGGATTTGTTCAAGGTAGATTAATCCATGAAAATGTCCTCCTTGCTCAAGAGTTGATGCAATCTCTTAAGAAGAAGGTTTGGGGTTCTAATGTTATTTTAAAGCTGGATATGGCGAAGGCCTATGACCGTCTATCTTGGTTTTCTCTTATTAAAGTTTTGAGAAAGTTTGGATTTAATGAGGTGTGGAATGATATGATCTTTCGATGCATTTCTTCCTGTTGGTTTTCGGTCCTTGTTAATGGTGAAAGTAGTGGTTTCTTTCATTCTTCTCGTGGGCTTAGACAAGGCGACCCTATTTCTCCTACTCTATTCATTATTGCTGCTGAGGTTTTAAGTCGGGGCTTAAATCTTCTTCATGAGGAATCTCCTCATTTCAGATATCGGGCCCATATTCACACCCCCATGATATCCCACTTAGCTTATGCAGATGATGTAGTTATTTTCTGCAATGGTTCTAAAGACTCTCTTGATGCTCATATTAGGTGCTTGAATTGGTATCAATCTTTTTCTGGCCAGCTGGTTAGTGTGGCAAGGTCCTGCTTCATTACTGGTGTTCAAAATGAGGATAGGGATGCTATTATCGCTGAATCTACGGGATTTCAAAAGAAGGATCTTCCCATTATTTATTTGGGTTGCTCTCTATACATTGGTCGGAAAAGGATCTCCTTGTTTGATCCAGTTTTGCGAAAAATGGAAGCTCGTTTAGCTACTTGGCAAGGTAAACTTCTTTCTTTCGGTGCTAAGTTAACACTCATTAAAACGTGTCTTCAGGCTATCCCGATGTATTACATTGCTCTTCTTGACCCTCCTAAGGGTGTGATGAATTCAATGTATCGCCTCAGTTCTAATTTCTTTTGGTGTAATGAGGATAACACCCATAAATGTCATTGGGTTCGGACATCCAATATGTTTCTCCCTTATTCTGAAGGAGGTCTTGGGCTTCGAAAGTTTGAGGATATGGCTATGGCTCTTTCTATGAAGCTGTGGTGGCGTTTTAGGAGCACTAATTCTCTATGGACTGATTTTATGACATCAAAATATTGTCATGGGTCTCACCCTATGGATGCTTCAATCACTTCTTTTGCTTCTCAGATTTGGCGCAGAATGCTTAATGCTAAACCGTTGGTTGAAAGCAACATTTGTTGGCGGAGCGGGAGAGGTGATATCTCTGTTCATGACCACTGGATGGCTGATCCTACTCCTTTGACTGGAAACCATGTTGAAATATCATCTCTTTTCTTGAATGGGCATCCTCGAATGGACTATATTAAGAATGTTTATGGATCCCAGCTGCTATGCTATATTCGGGATAACAATATTCAGCTCATGGATAGGCCGGATACCTTGTTTTGGCTCCCTGATGTCTCGGGAAAATTCTCAGTTTTTTCGGCATGGACTGTTTGTAGAGATAAAGGTATCTCTAAACCTATTTTTGAGCATTTTTGGCACAAGCGTATTCCTCTTAAAATCTCAGTCTTTATGTGGCGCATTCTACACCGTGGCCTTCCTATTGATTGTGCCATTCAGAAAAGGGGTATTCTTCCAGCTTCTTCTTGTAGTTGCTGTTCTAGGCCTTCTATTGAAGACTTGGATCACTTGTTCGTGCATGGAGACATTGCAAATGAAGTTTGGAGCTATTTTGCGAATATGCTGGGTCTTAGGTTTTATTCGTTTAACATACAATCCATTTTGGCTAGTTGGTGGTTTAATAATTCTGATCGGAAGGCTCATGGGATTTCTTGGTTAAGACGGCTGCTTCCTTGCTTTATCTTATGGGAGATTTGGAAAAGTAGAAATAAAGCTAGATTTGAGAGCGTCAAAATGTCCCCATCTAGCATTATTTATTCGGTTAATAGTTCTATCAAAAATGTTGTCAAAGCTTTTGATATTCAATTTTCGGGTTCTTGGAGTGCGGTTCAGATTTTTGGGTTCTTTGGTATTTAGACTCCTCCTTTGGTTAACAAAAAGTTGAGGTTGGTTTCGTGGATTCCTCCGTCCATTGAGCCTTTTAAGCTTAACTCTGATGGTGCTTCGAAAGGTAATCCGGGTACTATCTCTGGGGGTGGTGTTATCCGAAATGCTAAAGGGGATTTCATTTTTGCTTTCTCTCATTTCTATGGGCATGGTTCTAATATGATTGCTGAAGCTATGGCCATTCGGGATGGTTTGATTTTTGCTAGGAATTTCGGCATTTCTTCCTTGTGGCTTGAGATTGATTCTGAAGTCCTTTTAAAAATCTTAATTGAAGATTATCATATCCCTTGGTCCATTTGGTATGTTGTTTTGGAGATTAAACGCCTATTGATTCTAATGCCAGTTCGGATCACTCATATTCTTCGCGAAGGTAATAAGGTCGCTGATGGGCTTGCTAATATTGCAGCAATATCTCACTCTAACTCGTGTTACTATTCTTTTGATACTCTCCCTAATGCTTGCAAGGGTCCTTTTGTGTTGGATCGCTCCTCCACTTCGTATATCCGGATTAGATAGTTCTTGGTTGATTGTTTCTGGGCTAGGTTTTTGTTTAGGCTTTTAATGTTATTTTCCCTTATTGTAGAGGACCTTACATTTTTTTTTTTGGCGAAAGGAGACGGTACTCCCTAAATTTTATTAATATGAAAAATAACTACAAACGAGGTGGGGGACATGACGTCCGTAACCACCTGAAAAAATAAATACTAGGGGAGGAGGCCTTACACAAATTGTAAGGTCCTCTACAATAAAGGAGGGGGATACTACCAAATAATGAAAGCAATCTATACAAAAAACTAAAATGCATAAAACTAGCCCTGCAAGACTAATGCAGCCGAATATAAGGTGTTGAGGAGCAGTCCAATAAAATTGGACCCTTGTAATCCTCGGGTAGGTCTTCCAAAGAGTAGTAGACAGAGTTCTTTCGAGAAACCGCAGCAATATTAGCTAAGCCATCCGCCACTTTATTTCCTTCTCTAAGTATGTGAGAAACTCTGATCGAGACTAATTGCATTAAGCGTTTTATTTCCATCACCTCATACCAAATGCACCACGGAATGTGATACTCCTCAATAAGAATTTTAAGAAGAACCTCAAAATCAATCTCTAGCCATAAGGACGTAATACCAAAGCTTCTTGCAAAGACTAAACCATCACGAACCGCCCTAGCTTCAGCCACCCTATTGGTTCCGTGCCCATAGAAATTAGAAAAAGCAAAAAGAATCTTCCCCATTTTATTTCTAAAAATTCCACCACCTGTCATAATACCCGGGTTGCCTTTATATGCTCCATCTGCATTAAGCTTAAATTGTTCGGTCAAAGGAGGCTGCCAAGACACTAGTCTAGCCTTTTTGCATGTGCTGGTAGAAATAGGGATACCAAAATAAGATAACGCCTGATTGTCTCTCCAAGTAGCTCGAAAGGAAATATTAAAAGCTTTAATAATACCTTGCAGAGAAAACTTAACCTTGGCAATAATATGAGTAACAGCCATATTTTTTCCTTCAAACTTTGCTTTGTTACGCCCTTTCCAAATTTCCCATAAAATAAAGCACGGAAGAAGATGAGCAAGCCAAATAGAACCTTTTGGGGTTCTGCTATCATTACCATACCACCAGCTAGCTATCAAAGAGCGAATGTTATAAGAATGAGTCTTAATCCCCATTAAATTTGAAAAATGCGCCCAAACAATCTTAGAAATATCACTGTGAACAAAAATGTGATCAATATCCTCAAGGGCCGGGTAAGAGCAACAAACACAAGCAGAAACCAATGAAATACCTCTACGCTGGATAGCCAAATCAGTAGGAAGGCCTTTATGAAGAAGGCGCCACATAAAAACTGAGATTTTGAGAGGGGGCTCACGAAAAAAATTTGAATTTTTTCTCTCTTCTCTCTCATCTAGCGTTCTTGTTGTTCCTCTGTAACCCTAATTAGGGTTTCAATTTGTTCTTGAATTTCCGGCTGGAATTGGTCTTCTATGGCCTCTTCCTCCGGTCATGCGCCTCATCTCATGGGCCATACTCATTCGGGTGGCCATCCTTGTCCTATCAATGAGGCGCCGCCATGCTCTCAAAACCCTAATCTGCATGCTGCGTCAAAACCTAACCCTATTCCCGATCCAACTCAGCCGCTATCCCCTACTAAAACGAAATCCTTCTCCTCCTTGTTTAAGGAATCTCCCAGCATTCCTAATCTGTCTATGTCACTTGTGCCGATGTCAATTCATAAAGGAGAACCGGTTGAAATTCTCTAAAGAGATGATAAATTCGTTGGCTCAACCATTTAAATTCACCCTTGTTGGCAAGTTTTCTCATGGTAGACCGAACATGGAGATTTCTCGGCAATATTTTTTGAAGTTTGGATTGAAAGCTGACTTTTCTTTAGGCCATATTGATTCTGAGCACATCTTGATTCGGTTGGTGCATGAGGGGGATTTTAATCGTTTGTGGGTGAAAGAACAATGGTTTTTAGGCAGATTTCCTATGCGGGTATTCCGTTGGTCTCCTTCTTGGCATCCAGAGAAAGAATCTTCTTTGGTTCCTGTGTGGGTTGGTCTTCCTGGGCTGCCTATCCATATGTTTAACAAGGTTTGTTTGTACTCTATTGCACAGATCTTTGGACAGCCTCTTGCCATTGACAAAGCTACGGCTGATTTGTCTCGTCCTAGTGTTGCTATGGTACTTGTTCAAGTTGATTTGCTTAAAAAGTTGCCTTCTATGGTTTTTATTGATTGTGGTGATGAATTCTATAGCTTCTTTCAAAAGCTGGAATTTGACAACCTTCCATTATATTGCAAACATTGTTACAAGTTGGGCCATGATGTCTCTAAGTGTTTCTATCTCAATCCAAAGGATAAAGTTGTTCAAGATAAAGTTGATGAAAACCCCAAAGTGGTTGGTGCTAAACCCTCAGATCCTAAGAATGTTAAAGGGAAGAATGTTCAAATTTATGTTGAAAAGAAAAATCCTTCGGATGAATCCATTCCAAAAGGAAATTCTGGTCTTTTTAAGAGCAATGAGGTAAAGTCTAAGGAGAATTCTCATAATGATAAAGCTACTACTCAGATTGGTGCAAACCCTACCTCCAATGGTGCTCATGGTAATCAGGTCCGTCAAAAACAACAATTATCCTCTCTTTCGATTGGCACAATTAAATTAGCTGCGCCTAGTAATCATGTTGCTGGTTCCTCCATGGCATCAAAGCCCTCCTCTCCTCTTGGTTCCAGAATTGGCTTTTCAAATATTATTAATAGTGGTTTCAGCTTCCTTCCTAAGCGTGGTGCATCGTTTGTTTCTCCAAATTCCCTTAAAAATTCGGGTATAATGGAGCAAAATAATGATAATGTTGTTGTCGAAATTATGGATCCTCAATCTGAACCTGTTCAAAGGTCAACGATTAATGTTGATGATGATGGTTCAATTGACCTAGAAGATGAACTTCATGATTTAGTTATAAATGGTCAGAAAGATCTTGCCTTCTCAGATAACAAACACGATTCTGATTCTGAAGTTATTATTACTAAAAGTATGGTGGCTCGGGATATTAGTGGCAGCTTAATGGGGGATCTTAACCTTTCTCCAAGGGCTCCTTCCAGTTTTTGAGGTAAATGATGGGGGTACATCCCCCGAAGATGTTTTGGCTTGAAAGCCCTCCCTTTTGTTTGCATATCTTAATGTTTCCTATGGCTAGTATTCTTAGTTGGAATGTTAGAGGTATGGGTAATGCTCCTTCTGTTAGGCTTATTAAACGTCTTATGAGATTACATAATGTTTCGGTTCTTGCTTTATATGAACCTATGTTGGATGATTCTCTTGTTCAGCATTATATGAGACATCTTAGATGTATTGGTGGTATTTCTAATGAGAAAAGCAGTATTTGGTTATTCTGGAAGCAAGGGGTTGAATGTGAAATTTTGGATAATGTAGAGCAGGCTATCTCTGTTAGGGTTTCTCATGTTCTTTGGCCAAATAGGGTTAATGTGACTTTTGTGTATGCAAGTTATAGTAAGTATCAACGAAGGGATCTTTGGGATTATCTCATTGATCGCAGCACCATTAATGCTCCTTGGCTAGTTGTGGGTGATTTTAATTCGGTTTTAGATCAATGTGACAAGATGGGAGGTCGTCCCGTAACGGAAGCTAAAGTGGCTGAATTTTCTGATATGGTTCAAATTTCTAACCTTATTGATGGTGGTTTTCTTGTTAATGGTTTTACGTGGCTGAACAATAGAGAGGGTCCAGCAACTATTTGGCAGCGGCTTGATAGAGCCTTTTATAATTCTGATTGGCTTAATGAGTTTCATAGCACTTCGATTACTCATTTGAATCGAACATGCTCAGATCATTCTCCTCTTCTTATTAATATAGTTCTTTCAGCTGGGGCTAAAAAGGAGGCTTTTCGATTTTTGAATGTTTGGTTGAAACATGAGTCTTTTCTCTCTATTGTGGAAACATCTTGGGCTGAACACATGGATGGGAGACCTATGGTTAAATTTGCCAAAAAAATTGAATAGGTTGAAGCATCGCATTCAAATTTGGAATAAAGAGGTTTTTGGGCGTATTGATCAACAAGTAAGGCTAGCTGAGGATGAGGTTACAGCGAAGGAATGCTTTTGATCAAGATCCTTCTGAGGATAATAGAGCTGCGTTGCACTTAGCCCATGCTCATTTGCTTTATCGTTTAAAGATCGAAGAAGAATTCTGGATGCAAAAAGCAAATTTGGCTTGGTTAAAGGATGGGGACCGTAACACCAAATTTTTCCACTCTTATGTTAAGAAGAAGAGGTTAAAATTACACATCCATAGAATTCAAGACACAAATGGGGCCTGGTTGGAGGAGGCTTCTGAAATTCAGAATGAAGCTATTCGTTTTTTCTCGGATCAGTTGACTGGTAATCATATTTGTTCTTCCCAGCATTTGCTTGATCATATTCCTAGACTTCTTAATGAGGCAGACAATGCCCATTACTGCTGTTCCTTCAATTGAAGAACTTCATGAAGTGGTTTTCTCTATGTCCGGTGCTAGTGCGGCTGGTCCGGATGGCTTTAATGGAGAATTTTACCACAAATGTTGGGATTTCATCAAAAATGATCTTCTTCGAGCTGTTTTGGAATTCTTTGCAGGCTTTCATATGCCAAGGGGTTGGACAAGTACTACTATTGTGCTTCTTCCTAAGGTAGAAGCCCCTAATTCGTTTTCTGAATGGAGACCAATTAGTCTTTGCAACTTTTCTAATAAGGTGGTTACGAAGCTTTTAAATGGGCGTCTTGCTTCAATTCTTCCTCGTATTATCTCCCCTCAACAAAGTGGCTTTATTAAAGGCCGTCTTATTCATGAGAATGTCTTACTTGCTCAAGAATTAATTCACTCTATTAATCGGAAGGTTTTTGGTGGCAATATTGCGTTGAAGCTTGACATGGCCAAGGCGTATGATCGTCTATCTTGGTTTGCCTTGACTAAGATAATGAGACAATTCGGTTTTTCTGAATTCTGGATTGACATGATTTTTCGTTGCATCTCGGATTGCTGGTTTTCAATTCTAATTAATGGGGAAGTAGTTGGATATTTTCCTTCGGCTAGAGGCCTCCGCCATGGTGACCCGATTTCTCCCTCGTTATTCATTATCGCAGCTGAAGTTTTAAGTCGTGGCCTTAATACTCTTCATGAGAATCATCCTCATCTAATTTATCATTCGGGTGCTATTCATGCTCCTTTTGTTTCTCATCTTTCTTATGCGGATGATGTGCTAATTTCCTGCAATGGTAGCAAGCTCTCCATTGATATGCATATGAACTTTCTTCATTCTTACCAAGATTTCTCTGGGCAATTGGTTAGTGTGGCAAAATCATGTTTTATTCTTGGTAGAGGAGATATGGATAGGGCTGATTTGGTGGCTAGTTGGACTGGTTTTCAACACAAACAGCTTCCTATTATCTACTTGGGATGTCCTTTGTATTCGGGTAGGAGGGTTCATGCTCTCTTTGCTCCGGTTATAAGGAAAATGGAAGATCGTTTGGAATCTTGGCAAGGCAAGATGTTATCTTTAGGTGCTAAGATAATTCTGATCAAATCATGTCTACAAGCTATTCCGATATACTACATATCTCTTCTTGAGCCTCCCAAAGGTACTATAAACAATATGACCCGCCTTATCTCCAATTTTTTTGGAGTAATATGGATGGTATAAAGCGATGTCATTGGGTATCAAAGAAAGAATTCTATTGGCCTCTTGAAGAAGGGGGTTTGGGTTTTAGAAAATTTGAAGAGATGTCTATGGCCTTTGCTATGAAATTGTGGTGGCGTTTTCGCAGTGGAGATTCTTTATGGTCCAGATTTCTTATGGAGAAATATTGTCACAACTCTCACCCAATGGATGCATCCTTCCGCACGGGCTGCTCTCATATTTGGAAAAGAATGTTGGCTGCGAAGAATTTGGTGGAAGATCGTTTATTTTGGGGTATTAAAGAAGGTAGTATTTCTATTCAAGAGAATTGTTTGAGCCCGGATCTTATTCTTCAAGATAATGCGCATGCTCCTATTGCTTCGCTTTTTCTGAATGGCGTTCCTCGTGAGGACCATATTCGGCAAGTATATGGGCAGAAAGTTTTAGACCTTCTGCTGTCTAGACTTCTTTCAATTAGTGATGGGGCGGATATTCCTTTTTGGACTCCTTCTTCAACGGGAAACTCACTATTTCTTCAGCTTGGAAAGTTTGCCGTCAATCTAGAGCATCTAGCAATCTTTTTTCTAGATGTTGGCATAAACATATTCCTCTTAAAGTTTCGGTTTTCATGTGGAAAGTGCTTAAGAACGCCTTGCCCACAGATGATGGTATTCAGAAACGAGGTATTTCTTTGGTTTCTCAATGTGATTGTTGTCTGATTAAATCCCTTGAAACTTTATCCCATATTTTATTGCATGGTCAAGTTGCTAAGGCTGTTTGGGAGTTTTTTGGCGGTCTCATTGGGATGCGACTTCATGGAGATTCTGTGTCTCAAAGGTTGTCTTCTTGGTTTCATGATGTTCCTTTAAAGGCTTCCTCTTTTATTAAATGGCTCTCCTTATTACTGCCCCATTTTATTTGTTGGTCCCTTTGGAAGGCGAGAAATAAGGCTCTGTTTGAGGGCTGTCCTATGAATATTAATAAGGTTATCTTGCAAGTGCAACTTCAAATTGAGGATATTGGTAAGGCTTTCCATATCGTGCTTCCTAGTGATTCTTTTGACTCTCATGTGCTGGATTTCTTTCATATTTCTGCGCAAAAGTTGCCTTTCCGTCCTCCCCGGTTAGTTTTTTGGAATTTCCCTATCCATGGTCAGATTAAGTTAAATACCGATGGAGTTTCTAGACACAATCCGGGTATTGCTTCAGGTGGTGGTATTTTTAGAGATTTCGAGGGTAATATGGTTTGTGCTTTCGGTAATTTTTATGGAATTGCTTCTAATTTGGTGGCTGAAGTTCGTGCTGTTTTGGATGGCATTCGGATTGCTATAGAGAGAGGTTTTCAGTTTTTATGGGTTGAAATGGACTCCGAGGTTCTTGTTAGAATCCTTCATAATTCATGTCTTATTCCTTGGAATATTTGGCATTATATCCAGGAAATAAAACGAATTACTATCCCCATTCAGATTCGATACTCTCATATTCTTCGGGAAGGCAATAAGGTCGCGGATGGAATTGCAAATTTTTGCTGCGGATCATGGCATGGATTTCTTGTTTAATTCAGTGATAGAGCTTCCTCTCCCTTGTAAGGGGCCTTATCTTAGTGATAAGACCTCAATCCCTTATCTTAGACGTTAGGTTTTTTGAGTTTGTTTCAGTTGTTTCATGTTTTATCCCCCTCCTTTTGTAGAGGTCTTATGGCTTGTATAAGAACCTCCCCTAGTCTTTATTTTTCCGGTGGTTAAGGCCGTCACGTCCCCCACCATTGTTTTGTACCTTTGATTTTTATTTATAAAATCTAGGGAGTACCGTCTCCTTTCGCCAAAAAAAAAAAAAGAGATTTTGAGAGGGATGTGCTTGTTCCAGCAATTCGCTAGCATAGGTATAGTGATACCCGTTGTTCTGGAAGCTTTCCAAGCTGAAGATATTGTGAATTTGCCCGAGGTAGAGAGACACCAAAAAGGTTTGTCCGGCTTGTCCCCAATCTGAATATTGTTCCTTTGAATAAGGTGTAAAAGTTGCTCACCATAGACATCTCTAATATGATCAATACGGGGCTGCCCTTGGTCAAAAAGATGAGACACCTCAATATGGTTCCCTGGAAGAATAGAAGGATGGCTTTGTAGCATCCATCGGGTGGGTACCATTACAGTACTTAGCTTCCAAGAAAGAAGCCCATAAAGATTTAGTACTTCGAAACCTCCACCATAATTTCATAGGAAAAGCCATGGATATTTCCTCAAATCTTCTCAAACCGAGACCTCCTTCATTAAGAGGCCGAAACATTTTATCTTGACTGACCCAATGACATTTTTTGGCACCCTCTTCGTTGCTCCAGAAAAAATTCGAAATCAGCCTATACATGGCATTCATCACCCCCTTCGGTGGGTCAAGAAGAGAGATATAGTACAACGGAATAGCTTGAAGGCAAGTTTTAATGAGGGTTAACTTTGCACCATAGGATAAAAGTTTACCCTGCCAAGTAGCCAGTCTTGCTTCCATTTTTTGCATAACCGAATCAAAAAGAGCAATTCGCTTCCGGCCCACATATAAAGGACAACCTAGATAAGTAATAGGAAGGTCCTTTTTTTGAAATCCAGTAGCTTCTATTATAGAGGCATCCCTATCTCCATTATAAGCATCGGTAATAAAGCATGATTTACCCGAACTAACCAGCTGACCAGAGAAATTTTGGTACCAATTTAAACAGCGCATGTGAGCATCCAAAGAAGCCTTAGATCCATTGCAAAAAATAACAATGTCATCCACATAAGCCAAATGAGAGATCAAAGGAGTATTGATATGAGCTCTATATCGATATTGAGGATAATCAGTATGAAGCAAATCTAGACCCCGGCTTAAAACTTCAGCCACAAGGATAAAGAGAGTGGGAGATATGGGATCTCCTTGTCGAAGCCCCCGAGTGGAGTGGAAAAAACCACAACTCTCACCATTAACCAAGACAGAAAACCAGCAAGAAGATATGCATCTGAAAATCATATCATTCCATACCTCACTGAAGCCAAACTTTCTCAAAACTTTAATTAGGGCAAACCACGATATCCGGTCATACGCCTTTGCCATATCTAATTTTAAACAAACATTTGAACCCCACACTTTCTTCTTAATAGATTGCATTAATTCTTGAGCTAGAAGGACATTTTCATGGATCAATCTTCCTTGAACAAAACCACTTTGTTGAGGGGAGATGAGTCTCGGCAATAAAGGGGCTAAGCGACAAGTTAACAATTTTGTAATTACTTTATTTGAGAAGTTGCACAAACTAATAGGTCTCAAGTCAGAAAACGAAGAAGGAGATAATACCTTCGGGATAGTGACTATAAGAGTGCTAGTCCAGCTCCTTGGCATAGCATGACCCGAGAAAAATTCCACAATAGCTGACTGAAAATCCACCTTAATTATATCCCAGCATTTCTTGTAAAACTCTCCTGTAAACCCATCTGGACCAGCTGCGCTTTGCCCACTCATAGACCAAACAACCTCTTTAATCTCATGCATAGAGGGAATAGCCGTAAGCCTAATATTATCTTCTTCCAAAACCAGCGTAGGAATGACATCGAGCAGCTCATTAGAAGGGTTCTCATGAGGCTTTTGGAGCTGATCCGAATAGAAAGTAATTGCTTCTCTTTGAATCTCTTCTTTAGAATGAAGCCATCTTCCATTAGAATCTCGGATTCGGTGAATATGAATTTCTTGCCTCTTCTTACAAACATATGAATGAAAAAACCTGGTGTTTCTATCTCCATCCTTAATCCATGATATGTTAGCCTTTTGGGACCAAAACTCTTCCTCAACTTTCAGCTTTGCTAGCAAATTAGCCTTAGCCAACCCAAGATTTATACAATTATCATCTGATGCACTGTTTTGGAGTAGCAACTCACATCTAGTAACTTCATCTTCAGCGTATTTGATTTGTTGATCAATCCTCCCAAACACCTCCTTGTTCCATTTGGATATAACCTTCCTCAATCTGGCTAGCTTTTTGGCAAACCGAACCATAGGCCTTCCATTCATTGGTTCATTCCAAGAATTCTCCACTAAAGGTAAGAAAGAAATGTGCTTCAACCAAACATTCAAAAATCGGAAAGACCCACCAGAATTTTGGGCCTCAGAATTAATTTGGATCACTAAAGGAGAGTGGTCAGAACATGTACGATTGATATGAGTAACATCAGTAGCATGGAACATCTCTAACCATTGAGTATTATAAAAGGCTCTATCAAGACGTTGATAGATAGTTGGCTTCCCTCTAGGCTTATCAACCCAAGTAAAACCATTACCTCTATAACCCGCATCAATAAGGCCTGCAACTTCAACCATGGCAACAAATTCCGAGACCGTAACTTCTTTGATAGGTTTTCCCCCCAATTTTTCAGCTTGTTCCAGCACACAATTAAAATCACCCACTATAAGCCAAGGTAGATCGGTCAAGCTTAAATCCATAAGAGTATCACACAAATCATGTCTAACATACCTATCACAGCTTGCATACACCACCGTGAGAAGGATAGGAGAATGCCAAAGGGGATGGGACACTTGAAGAGTTAATTCTTGAGCAGTGTCATGAATAGCCATGCACTCAAAGCCATGCTTCCAAAAAATCCAGACCTTGCTATTACAATTGGACAAACCTCCAATACAACCAAGAGTACGCTGAATTCTCTTGAGCTGAGTAGTTGTTAACTTAGGTTCAGAAATGGCTATAAAAGAAGCACCATAAAGACGAATCAATCTTTTTAATCTTCTGAGAGTAGACTTGTTACCAATCCCTCTCACATTCCAATTAATTAGAGCTACCATAATGACACATGAAAATAAGAGTATAAGAGACCAACAGATAATTATGAGGGTGGAGAGGCGGAATGGCCTCTTCTCTTCCGATATTCCACTTTAGTAAAACCATCCTCATTAACATTTGAATTCTGGTTAGCAAACGGAGTTGAGCCAGCATGATCAGTGACAAAAGTACCATTAGTGGGTGGGGCTCTTGGAGATTGATTAAAAATAGAGACCACATCATTTGGAACGTCTTGTGTAGTTGCAGCTACAGAAATATTAGGGCTGAGAGGAGTTAGGTTTTGTGCCTTATGAAGAGCAACATTCTGTTCAATGGCCTCCACACTTACCTCATTTGAACCATGGTTACCCATCGTATGCAAGACAGAACTACAAGATTTTTGGAGAGCTTTGTTAACAGATTCAGGAAGAGGTTGCCCTCTTACAGCCATTGTTGGAAAAACAGCCTTCTTAGGCTCGGAGATACCCACATTCTGATTACCATCACTAGCAACATTTTGATTCTTAGACTTATCATCACTAATATCAATAGCTTCAATTTCAGTAGCAACCCCACTGACCTTAGTTCCACTACTAGACGAAATATGACCATTAGCAACCTCCTTCGTAGCCTTATTCTCACCCAGTTTAGGCACATACTTCTTAGCCGTCTTCTCATTCTGTTTAGGAGGTACATGTAACAAACTAGGGTTTGCTTTATGACAAGAAGAAATATCATGCCCAAACATCATACAGTGCTTACAATATTTAGGGAATGAATCAAATTCTACCTTTTGATAAAAACTTGAACACACATCTCCACAGTCGATAAAAATTTCATGAGGCACTTTCTTGGACGCATCAACCTTAATAAGAATCTTGGCTATACTCGGACGAGAGAGTTCAGCTGTAGCTTTATCCAGTGATAACGATGAGCCTATCATAGATGCAGCAGCAAACATAAAGGCTTTGTTCATCAAATGTATAGGAAGACCGGGGAACCCTGCCCAATCCGGAATAAATGGAGATTCCTGATCGGGTCTCCAATCCGGAGACCAAGCCAAAGTACGCATAGGAAATCGAGTAACATACCATACGTCTTTCATAAACAACCTTTGATAGTCCTCTTCGTTTGCTAGCTGAATAAGAATATGCCGGGAGTCCAATAAACCAAGTTTATAGTGGCCTTTTAATTGAAATTTTGCAAAAGCAATGCGGGCATCTTCCATAGAAGGTTTGCCATGCTGAAATTTTCCAACCAACGTGAATTTGAAAGGCAAAGCAAAGGCATCAATAAGATCCTTGGAAAGTTTGACAGAGGGCGTACCTTTGTAGTTACCTGTAGGGATCACAGGAGTAAAGTCCTTGTTCAAAGTAGAATGAGAGAATAGGCCCGCAAAAGATTTAGCGGCATGTGTCGTAGGGTTTTGGTTTTGCGGCGCAGAATTTGAATTCCGTTGTAGCGAGGAATTGCCATTCACGGTTTGATTCCCACACAGAGGCGGGTTCTCAAGGGGCGGCGCATCATTGGAATTAGGGTTTGCATGAAGACAGGTTGGCGCCGTATTAGAATTAGGGTTAGGGTTCTGAGAAAGGCTCGCCAGGTACGATTGAGGTGAGTGACCGAGAGAAGGAGAGAAGTAGGGATTTCGATTGCTAGAGTTAAATGACTGGAATAGAGAGACCGGAGCAGCCATAGCTGCCGGCGAAAGGCCCCTAGGGAACAAACCCTAGTGACGGAGAGGAGAGCAGATTTCTAGGGAGAGAAAAAATTTTGCGCCCGCACTCAGGCTCAAGTGTAATCGATTTTCATATGACTGAATATTGTCTCTCAAAACTACTAGGTTTCAATCAAACCTATTCAATATCAGAGTTCCTATCCCTTTTAAGCTCTAAGCCCATAGCTCTGATACCAACTGTAACGACCCAAACTTTCACAATATAAATATAATCCATAAACTAGGGAAATCCCAAACATCAATCATAAGTTCAAATCCAACGTTAATATTCAACGGCTAGTTTACTCTAACCATAAATTAAAACAATGCAGAAGCGTAACTAATATTCAAATCCCAACAGCTAGTACAACCCACTAGCTCAACACAAAACAAAAATAATGTCTTAAACTCCATGATAACCACGGACTGCCCTTCCTTGCAATCCATCTAGATCCTTAGTCTTTACCTGGGAAAAATAATATAAGAAGGGCTGAGCGAACAATGCTAAGTAAGTTCATACGGGATCTCTCCGGGTACTAAGAAGAGATAACCGAAAGCACGGAGCCAAACAATATTCTCAACGAAAGGCTAACATCAATAAGCTTTAACTATACTTACACAAAATACATTTATCATATTCAAAGAATTATGGCCCTAGTACAAGTTCGTCAATTCCATAGTTTCATACATCACCTTTTCAGGGTGTTACACCTTTTCAGGGTGTCAAGAGACCTTACACCTCCTCACGGTGCTCTCTTATAAGTTCGATCATGATCATTAAGCAACTTCATCAAGCAGCATGTTTGTCTAATTCTTTTCAATCAAACTAGACTATCTTAATTAGTCCTTTTCACTTAGACTAATTCTTGCTAAGTCCTTTTCAATCAGACTAAGCTACTGTACCTGTTTCAATTAGACACAATAATATTTCACATAATATTCAAGGTACAAGAATACGTAAAGCAATTTCAATTTACTTAAGATACCCATTGAACAACACTTATCAAGGGAAAGATAATCAAAAGACGTTATATCAACATCGGAGTTCAAATGCTACCGGCCATTAGTAGCTACACTTTGAAAGAATCAAGAGAATCCTACTTTAAAGGATGAATCTCAAATACGTAAGGAACGTAATCCCTTACCTTGGGTTGCGTTATTCCTCTTAGCGAATCCTTGCGCACGAATCTACAATCATGAATAAAATACTTTTTAGGGCAAGTAATACTATTTACTTCCGTCCCCAAATACTTTCCTTTTACTTTCTTAACCTTATGAGTTTATCTTCTTAACCCCTTTAAGGTTGATATCCATTCTAGGGTTTGTTCTACCCATTAATTGTTTTTCCAAAATGCCCTCTTTAGTTTACCAAAATACCCCTAGGGTTTCTCTATCTCTTATTCCCAATTAACATGTTTTTGGATTGCATGATTCCCATTAAAACACTATTCACAGCTTGAAAAGTTACTATTAATTGGATTCCTAATCTTTATTGGGTTTTGAAATACTTGGGCCCAAAGTTAAATCCAACTCTCACTCTTAATTAAATAAGCTCAAATTAATAAGTAATTAATAAATAGTTTTCTTAAATAAAATAATTGGCCAAAAGGGCCCGGTTATTAAATATAATTGAGGAGATATCTTGATTAGGGTTTTGATAAATATTGTTGTGTGTGTGTTATGTGCGTGTGTGTGTGTGTGTTGGACAGTGTGTGTATGTGTGCGTGTGTGTGCTGTTGTGTGCGTGTGTGTGTGCAGTGTGTGTCTATGTGTTATGCGTGTGTGTGTGTATGTTTTTAAAAGTGAAAACAGTGTGTGTTTGTGTGCTGTGAATAGTGATTGAGGCTGTAAATAGTAACTTTTCAAGCTGTGAATAGTGTTTTAATGGGAATCATGCAATCCAAAAATATGTTAATTGGGAATAAGAGATGGTGAAACCCTAGGGGTATTTTGGTAAACTAAAGAGGGCATTTGGGAAGACAATTAATGGGTAGAACAAACCCTAGAATGGATAGCAACCTTAAAGGGGTTATGAAGATAAACTCATAAGGTTAAGAAGTAAAAGGAAAGTATTTGGGGACGGAAGTAAATTGTATTACTTGCCCTAAGAAGTATTTTATGCATGATTGTAGATTCGTGCGCAAGGAATCACTAAGAGGAATAACGCAACCCAATGTAAGGGATTATGTTCCTAAGTCTTTTGAGATTCATCCTTTTAAGTAGGATCCTCATAGTTCTTTCAAGTGTAGCTACCAGTGGCCGGTAGTATTTGAATTCCAATGTTGATATAACGTATTTTGAATTATCTTACCCTTGATAAGTGTTGTTCAATGGGTATCTTAAGTAAATTGAAATTGCTTTACGTATTCTTGTACCTTGAATACTATGTGAAATATTACTGTGTCTAATTGAAACATGTACAGTAGCTTAGTCTGATTGAAAAGGAATTAGCAAGAATTAGTCTAAGTGAAAAGGACTAATTAAGATAGTCTAGTTTGATTGAAAAGAATTAGACAAACATGCTACTTGATGAAGTGGCTTAATGATCATGATCGAACTTATAAGAGAGCACTGTGAGGAGGTGTAAGGTCTCTTGACACCCTGAAAAGGTGTAACACCCTGAAAAGGTGATGTATGAAACTATGGAATTGACGAACTTGTTCTAGGGCCATAATTCTTTGAATATGATAACTGTATTTTGTGTAAGTATAGTTAAAGATTATTGATGTTAGCCATTCATTGACATATATTGTTTGGCTCCGTTCTTTCGGTCATCTCTTCTTAGTACCCGGAGAGATCCCGTATGAACTTACTGAGCATTCTTCGCTCACCCCTTCTTATATTATTTTCCCCAGGTAAAGACTAAGGATCTAGATGGATTGCAAGGAAGGGAAGTCCGTGGTTATCAAGGAGTTTAAGACATTATTTTTATTTTGTGTTGAGCTAGTGGGTTGTACTAGCCGTTGGGATTTGAATATTAGTTACGCTTCCGCATTGTTTTGATTTATGGTTAGAGTAAACTAGCCGTTGAATGTTACCGTTGGGTATGAACTTATGTTGACGTTTGGGATTTCCTTAGTTTATGGATTATATTTATATTGTGAAAGTTCGGGTCGTTACAGTTGGTATCAGAGCTATGGGATTAGAGCTTAAGGGATAGGAACTCTGATATTGAATAGGTTTGATTTGAGCATTTTAGGAAGACTAGGGTTGCTTGAAGTCAAACTAGATATTTATGGAAACTTACTATTTTAGGAAAGAACCTAAGATTTTTTCCTTGGAGAGTATGTGGAATATGAGTGAACACTTGGGAGTAAAACTTAAGTATTGAAAGGTTGCATTAGAATGATGATTCTTTAAACATTCATATACCATTGATAATGATGATATTCACCTTTTAAGTATGTGATACTAATAATGATTATGTCTAATTGTAGGAAATGAACGGACATAGAAGGACTATCATGATGTGGAGACATAGAGTTCTGAGGAAGAAGTTGATCCAAAAGTATGCTCATGGGACTAAATGACTACTAAAGAAAATAGAGAGAGAGAGCAAGGACAAAGGATGTCATGGGAAGATTGATGTATGCTAACAATGCATATAAGGAGGTTAGAAGAGAGCTAGAAAAAACCAGAGAAGAGATAATTGATAACGAGGAGTATACTGAATTGGTGACAAATCAAGGACGTATATATTTCTATGAATTAAAAGAACTAAAGGCACAAATGGCCGCAAACCCTGTTCAAGGAAACCCTCTAGTCAATGAAACTCCAATAGAAGAAAACTTGGTAGCTGAAGAGGAACCCGTAGAGATTGATATCATAGTGGAGGGCAGTGAAGCCGCCCCAATCATGATTGAGGATGATGAAGTACTGGAAGAGGTACCGGTTCGTAGGCCAAGAGGAAGGCCAAGAGACTCAAGGAAAGCACCGAAAGCCCCAAGTGGAAGTCTAGGGGAGGACCTAGGAAAATATTTCATGATTGAAGATGAGACATAAAGTTATTTTATTCATTTCATAGTAATGATAGCTAGTTCTAGTTTAGAGAATACTAGAAATTTATTTTGTTTTGATATTTTATTCCAAGAAGGTTCTCTTAATAAAAGTTTGTGATTTATTTAAGCAAATGACTTTATTATTAACTGTTTTGTTCTTAAGTTTATGGCCTCCCCCTGTGGAAGTCTAGGGGGGAGGCCTTACAGCCTGTGTAAGGCCTCCCCCCTGTTATTTCCTTTCCCGGTGGTTGAGGTTGTCATGTCCCCCACCTTGCTTGTACTATTTTTCTTTAATTAATAAAATCTAGGGAGGTACCGTCCTCTTTTCGCCAAAAAAATAAAAATAAAAAAATTGTAAATACGTGCTTATTTGCTTTCTTTTTCTAAAAATAAAATTAAAAAATTGTCATATGTGTTTGACCCCACACTACGTGCACAAATTCCTATCAATTGCTCACTATCAAGTCGCACAAGTTCATAACCCCAAACCCGTCGAGGCCCGTCCTAGGATGTTTCAAGCTCCACTCGACCTTGACTCTTCCGAAGCGGTAAACCTTAGCCCGTGGCGTAGTTCACGACTACATACCGGGGGTTACCTTTAAGCCTCTCTCTAGCAGAGCACAAGCCAACACATTCTAGTTAGGGTCTAACACTCCGTGACTACGTCGGTTTTCATGTGCCGAGATTTCCCTAAACTAATGTTTTCAAATCATACATGCCGTTTCCAAAAGAAACAAATGGTTATTATGGACTAAATAAAATCCGTCCCCGCATGTATGCTTTACTACATTGATTTAGTTTAATCTTGACACGTGTAGGATTCACAAACGTGGTGGAATCCGATGAGTATATGGGACCGCGAGAAGGTTTATATACTAGTTTGACGATTCCACTATTTTCATAGAAACCCCAAAAGGGTGTCCCTCCGACTTATTAAAAAAAAAACTTTTTCTTTATGTGGTTTGAGTCGTGTGCCCATTGTGCGTTTAAATCCTCTCCATGGACAGAAAGTGTTACTCAAGACTGACAAGGGCCTCTTCTTCAATTTAGATCTGATTGGTACTTACCGCATCTACCAAGACTCAACAAACCGGCTAGTTCGTGAATTGATCACTCCGACCAACAGCGTCAATGGCCGGTCCTTCTGCAAACGACTCCAGCACCAACAACACCATGTCCCTCGAGCAACTCTATGCTTTGGTCCAGACTCTTCAAGAGCAAGTCTCCACTCTCAACAAGGAGGCTCAGAACAAAGATGACTTTTGGCAAGCTCACCTAGAAAATCAAAGGGGGGCTCATGAAGTCGAAATGGACCAAATAAAAGCTAAACTCCTTAAGCTTTCCAAAGGCAAAGACAATGATGACATCGAGGAATCCAAGTGGACCAAGGGTTTGTTTGAAAGCCCACATGTTAGTACCCACAGCAAGAAAATGGGGGAACCTAGCACCGAGAGCAATGAGCACAAAATGGTCGACTCAATCATTGCATACACTGACCAATGCTTCACTGGGCTCAATTTGGGGAAAGGCTCCAACACAAGCCTTTATCAGTCATCAATTATCATGAGGACAATGGCCGCTCTCCCCGACAAATTCAAAATGCCCGACATCAGCAAGTTCAAGGGCAATTGGCCCACATTAAAACTTACATATGGGATATCGTTCCAAAGAAGGTCTCCCCAAAGGTGATTGCACAATGTTTCCCTCTTACTCTCGAGGGGGACGCAAAAAATTGATATGCAACTCTCCCACTCACCATCCGTCTTGATTGGGACGCCGCCATGCTTGCCTTAAAAAGTCAATATTAAGGCAATACCACTCACGGCCCAACAAAGAAGGAGCTAGAAAGTACCACCCAAAGGGACAATGAGTCCTTCATTGACTTTACAAGAAGGTGAAATGTCAAACTCGCTGAAATAGTGGAGAGGCCCAACACAAAAGAGCAAATGGACATCTTCGTCAAGTGTCTCAAAATTGACTTCCGTACCTGATGTGGCAGATTTTGTATATGTTATTTCTCTTATTTTCCTATATATTTTGGTTTATTTTGATGTACTTAGATTATATTTGATGTATTTGGGGCATTATTTATCATTTGGGCTTTTATTGTAATATGGGGGTAGAATAGTCTTTTATTTATTTATTTTTGCCGGATGTAATTTTGGTGAGCTTCAAAGTCATGTCTCGAGGATCAAGAATAGTCAAAGTCAAGTCAAAGTCAACCGGAGCGGAGGAGTATAGGACCAAACTGCAATTTCTGGAAGTTGAGGGACTGTTTTGGAATTTCTGAAACTTGAAGGTCTGAACTGAAAATGGTGAAAACTCCAGGGACCTAATTAAAAAATTGGGGAAGTTGGTTTCCGCATTTATTCAGTGGAAGATCTCTGGCAGAGGGATATTATTTCTTTTCTTTTTCTTTTATTATTATTATTCTTTTATTTTGATTTTTGAAAAATAGTCATTATTAGTTAGGGAATTAGATTAGATTAGAACGCTCTCTTCACTTTTGGAAAACTACGTTCTTTCTTTTCTCTGGAGCTTTGTAACCCTTCCATGGAGAACTAAACTCCATTACTTTGGATTTGAGATCTTGATCCCGATTTTGATTTCTATTGAGGTATTTGTTTTTCCTAATTAATCCTTGTTCATAATCTTGCTTGTATTGATTTAGATTGATTTCTAGGGTTTGTAAATTTGGCCAATTTACTAGTCGTTTTTATTGATCTTTGCTAGATTACTCGTTCTGTGCCAGAATTAGGGTTTTCACTGTAGCATCTTCACGAATTGTGTATGTGCCATAGCAATTCGGGAAGTAGGCGAGATTAGACGATTATCTAATTAACTTTAGAAAGCGTTCTTGATTTTAGTCTCTTAAAAACATCATCAATTAATCTTTAGACATTTTCTGTGCCAGTTTAGGTTTAATTTTAATTAGGGTTTATAGTAAGTGTGCCACTGCTATAAACTAAACTGAAAGAAGAGACAGAGATTGAAATACATCTCGTAATCAAGTGAATAAAATTTACGGAGAAAAGAATTATCAGTGATATTAGAATTAAAATCCGGTGACAGTATCAAGTCTGAAGTTTCTTTAAATTATTGTTTCAAACACTTAGTTTATTTTCCCGTTTTAGGAATTAATTAAAATCTCAATTAAACCCCCAATCTGGTCAAGTGACTGTTCACAAATAATCAATGTTCTTCGTGGATCGACCCTGACTTACCCTAATTACATTATTAGTGGCCGAGTTTAGGTCTAATTTAGTAGGTGTGCGACTAAGCCTACCTAATTTTGGCGCCGTTGCCGGGGATGGTGTTATTGTTTGCATTCTTTTTCTTTTATTTTCTTTTTAGTTATCATTATTACTTGTTATCCTGTAGTGTAGAACCGTGTATGGTCCACACCCGTTCTACTAACGATTTGATTGTTCCGTTTGATCCATAAATCGAAAGATCTTTCAGGAAAGGACGACAATAAAGCAGGAGAGTCAAGGGGATATTGTTAGCTGAAGAGATGGAAGATGATCTGAATCAGGCCGGGGGTGGCGCTGGTGGAAATAATGCAGGTGGTGGTGGCGCGAGATGTGAACAAGCAGTCCCACCACAGACATTGAGGCAAAGGACTGCCCCGAATTGGAATGAGCAACCACATGCCATCCAATTCCCTGCCTTACCTGCCGGAGTGACATTTGAGTTGAAGCCGGGGCTACTAAATCAGCTACCGCACTTCACATGGATGCCCGGAGAGGATCCCAATCAGCACATCTCTCAGTTTGTTCAAATCTGTCAGAGTATGAAGCCGGCAGCGCTTCCGATCGAGCACTTATTGTTGAGGGCGTTTTCTTTCACACTGAAAGATAACGCGAACGGGTGGTATTATCACTTGCCACCCAACAGCATTACGACATGGCAACATATGAAAGAGGTATTCTTGGAAGACTTTTTCCCTCAGGATCAGATAAATGTGATGAAGAGAGACATCAGTAATATGGAGCAGAAGGATGATGAAACCCTATACGACTACTACAATCGCTTCCACAAGCTTTGTAGGAGTTGTCCGTATTATGGGTTTACTAAGGACCAGTTGATCGTCTATTTTCATGGAGGGTTGACCATTCAGGATAAGAGGCTAGTGGATTCATGCTGTGGGGGAAGTATTTTGAATAAGACCACCGAGAAAGCTAAGAGGTTGATTGAAGAGCTAAGAGTACAAGCACCCATGGCAAGAGGTCTAATATGAGACAGGTTAGCGCAGCGGGTTCTAGCAGTGGGTTGTCCAATAAGTTCGAGATATATATGGAGGATCTTAAGGGTATGGTTAAACAGTTGGTTTTGGGACAAACACCAAAGCCATGTGGGATTTGTTGTGAGATCACGCATCCTACGGATTCATTTCCTTCTTTGCAGACGGGTGAGATGGAGGATGTTAATGCAGTTGGGTTTGCGCAGCAGGGACAGAGACCAATGGGTAACACCTATAACCCCAACTGGAGAAATCATCCTAATTTCAGATGGGGTACAGGTCAGCAGCAGAATCAGCCGGGTGGTTAGGGATAATAGTTTGGTAATCAGTAGGGTTATCAGCAGCAGCAGCAGTACCAGGGTAATCAGTTCAACTCTTATAGACCACCATATGGGCAGCAGCAGCAACAGCCGCTGCCGCAGCAGTAGCAGCAGAATGCTCTGGGACAGTCTACAGAGGCACTGCTGAATTCTCTGGCTCAGAGTGTTAGCACCATAAACCATAACTTTCAGCAGTATCAGCATCACACAGATGCGAGCATAGGTAACTTGGAGAAACATATCGGTCAGGTAGCTGATGCATTGGGACGGATAGAGGCTAGGGATTCGAGGAAGTTGCAATCACAGACTGAACCGAATCCTAAGCAGAGTGCATGTGTGATCACTCTTCGAAATGGTAAGGAGTTGCAGGATAAGGTTGTAGCTGAGGAACCGGAGGTTGAGGTTGAGATTTTAGAGCCAGTACAGAAGGTACCAGAGCAAACAGAGACTAAACCAGAGGTTAAGGCTCCTGTATATGAGCCTGAGGTTCCATTCCCTGAGGCCTTAAAAGAACATCGAAATCCAGAGCCTGACAAGGCTATTTTCGATACATTCAAGAGGTTAGAGATTAATATTCCCTTTTTGGACCTTCTTCAAACTGTCCCGAGGTATGCGAAGTTTTTGAAGGAGCTGTGTACTCTAAAGAGGAATCAGACGGAGAGAAGTAAGAAGAAAGTTAAGGTTAGTGAGCACATATCTGTAGTATATCAGAAAAAGTTGCCTAAGAAGTGTAGTGACCCAGGGATGTTCGTGATTCCAGTTACTTTGGGAGATGCTTCTGAGCATAAGGCGATGTTAGACTTAGGATCTTCAATCAACGTCATACCCTATGCATTGTTTGAAACTCTTAAGTTGGGACCACTGCAGGACACCAGAGTCATGATACAGTTGGCGGATAGGTCGAATGCCTACCCGAAGGGATTAGTAGAGGATGTTCTTGTACGGGTTTGTAAGATGATTTTCCCCGCGGATTTTTATATGCTTGAGATGGAGACTGATCCTAAGGCTCCTATACTGTTAGGGAGGCCTTTTATATCGACTGCTCAGACCAAGCTCGATGTAGCCAATGGTTCACTAACCATGGAGTTCGATGGGCAAGTGATGGAGTTCAACATCTTTGACTCTATGAAATACCCTAAGGACTCAGAGTCATTGTGTTTCATCGATGTGATCGAGCCATTGGTAGAAGAGGTGTTTGAGGTGTCTAGTGGAGATGATGATCTCAAGGCCGCATTAGAAAATGCTTTGGAGTATGCTAATTTGGAGTTTGACATCTCGGATTCTATGAAGGAAGCAGTTATGGGTCTTACAGAGAGTGCCATGTTTGCTACCGCGCTGGGTCATGGTCACATGAAGTTAGAGGTTCCGATGGAGAAACTTGTCCCATCTATAGCGAAGGCACCGGAGCTCGAGTTGAAGGTCTTCCCTGAGCACCTTAAGTATGTTTATATAGGTGAGGGAGAGATGCTTCCTGTAGTGATTTCTAGCATTTTGACCAAAGATCAAGAGAAGAGGTTGATTGAGGTGATCCAAGAGCAAAAATCTGCGATTGGTTGGACAATTGCCGATCTCAAGGGCATTAGTCCATCTTTGTGTATGCACCGGATCAACTTAGAGGAGGGTGCGAAGCCGGTGAGGCAACCACAGAGGAGGCTTAACCCGCCGATGATGGAGGCGGTGAAGAAGGACGTCCTGAAGCTACTACAGATAGGGATCATCTATCCCATCTCTGACAGGGAGTGGGTGAGCCCCACACAGTGTGTGCCCAAGAGGGGCGGGATCACGGTCTCCCGTAATCAAAACGGAGAGATTGTACCAACCCGGGAGCAAACGGGTATCGTGTGTGCATTGATCTCCGGCAGCTAAATGAGGTAACTCGTAAAGACCATTTCCCCCTCCCCTTTATTGATCAGATGTTGGAAAGGTTAGCCGGAAGGGCGTATTTTTGTTTTCTTGATGGTTTTTCTGGGAATTTCAAATACCTATTGCCCCGGAAGACCAAGAGAAAACTACATTTACTTGCCCCTTTGGCACCTTTGCCTATCAGAGAATGCCGTTTGGATTGTGTAATGCACCTGGGACTTTTCAAAGGTGCATGATAAGTATTTTCTCCGAGTATGTGAAAAAATTTATGGAAGTTTTCATGGATGACTTCACTGTCCATGGAGACTCATTTGATGAATGCCTTGCTCATTTAGGACTAGTGTTGGATAGGTGCATTGAAACAAATTTAGTCCTAAATTTTGAAAAATGTCACTTTATGGTCGAGCAAGGCATTGTGTTGGGTCATGTTGTGTCGAAAAAGGGTATCGAAGTTGACAAAGCTAAGATTGATGTCATTTCTTCACTTCCTTACCCTACTAATGTGCGTGAAGTCTGATCGTTCCTTGGTCATGCCGGGTTTTACCGGCGGTTCATTAAGGACTTTTCAAAGATTGCTACACCTCTATGCACCCTGTTGCAAAAAGAGGTTGATTTTAATTTTGATGATAATTGCAAGCAATCTTTTGATGAGTTGAAGTCTAGGTTGACAACCACCCCCATTATTTAAACACCTGATTGGTCTCGTCCCTTTGAGATCATGTGTGATGCTAGTGATTATGCCGTGGGGGCAGTTTTGGGTCAAAAAGTGGAGCGTGCCTCGCATGTGATTTATTATGCGTCTATGACCTTAAATGGGGCACAGAAAAAATTACGCCACTGCTGAAAAAGAGATGTTTGTGGTAGTCTTTGCATTAGAAAAATTTAGGTCCTACTTGTTGGGTACTAAAATCATTGTTTACACCGACCACGCTGCTTTGAAGTACTTGATGTCAAAGAAAGAGGCTAAACCGAGACTCATTCGATGGATTCTCTTGTTGAGTGAGTTTGATATAGAGGTTAAGGACAAAAAGGGGGCTGAAAATCTAGTGGCCGATCATTTGAGTCGCCTTATAGTAGAGGAGGACAAGCCTTATAAACAAGCCCCAATCCGGGGTGAGTTTCCTGATGAGGTTCTCTGGGCTGTTAATTCAGTTGCCCCATGGTATGCAGACTTGGTCAATTTTCTAGTCTCTAATAAATTCCCTCCGGGGATGTCAAAATCTAAAAGAGACAAAGTCCGTAGTGAAGCCAAGTATTATGTGTGGGATGAGCCCAACTTGTGGAGGCACTGTGCCGACCAAGTCATTCGTAGGTGTATTCCCGACAGTGAGGTGGCCTCTATTCTTAAATTTTGCCATGAGTATGCGTGCGGTGGTCATTTTGGTGCGAAAAAGACCGCTAGGAAAGTCTTGGATTGTGGCTTCTTTTGGCCAACTTTGTTCCGGGATGCGGCCACTTTTTGTACGTCTTGTGATAGATGCCAAAGGGTTGGTAATATTGGGCGCCTTGATGAAATGCCACAAACCCTCGTTGTGAATTGTGAAATCTTTGATGTGTGGGGGATAGACTTTACGGGTCCGTTCCCTAATTCTTGTGGGTTTGTGTACATTTTGCTTGCGGTGGACTATGTGTCCAAATGGGTGGAAGCCATCCCTACACGCACCGATGATTCAAAAGTAGTGGTCAGCTTCCTTAGGAGCAACATTCTGTGTCAGTTTGGGATGCCAAGGGCCATTATTAGTGATAGGGGGACTCATTTCTGCAATAAGACAGTCAAAGCTCTAGTCAAGAAATACTACATCACCCATAAGGTGTCGACTTCTTATCATCCCCAAAACAAATGGCCAAGCTGAGGTATCCAATAGAGAAATAAAGTCCATCCTTGAAAAAACTGTGAACCCGAATAGAAAGGATTGGAGTCAAAGGCTTGATGATGTGTTGTGGCCTTACCGGACGGCTTATAAGACACCGATTGGTATGTCACTATATCGATTGGTATTTGGTAAACCTTGACATTTACCGGTGGAGCTTGAACACAAAGCCTATTGGGCGGTCAAAAAGTTCAACATGGACTTAGAGGGTTTCGGTGAGGAGCAAAAGTTGCACTTGAGTGAGTTGGTGAGATTAGGAGAGATGCCTATGAGAATAATCTTCTTTACAAGGAACAAGCGAAGATTTGGCATGATAAGATGATCATTAGAAAGGACTTTAAGGTTGGTCAAAAGGTCCTTCTTTTCAATTCCCATCTTCGTTTGTTTCCGGGCAAGTTAAGGTCTCGGTGGACCGGCCCTTATGTGGTGAGGGAGGTATCCCCGATTGGGACGGTGGTAATCTCTAGTCCTAATGAGGACAAAGGATTCAAAGTTAATGGTCAACGGTTAAAACCGTATTTTGAGAACGAAGTCGTGAATACCGTGGATTTGGAGGTGATTGATCTCCAAGACCCAGTATATTTTTGATAGTTTGGGTCCGAGTCTTGTCAAAGACTTTAAACTTTGATGCATGCCGGGTGCTTTCCCAGCATTTGGTCTAGCTAAAGATGGTAAAGAAGGGCGGCTAACCGGGAGGCAACCCGGGATTTATTTGCTTATTTTGTTTATTTTTGTATATTTCGCTTTTAATTTTTAATGTCTAGAATTGGTGCTACTGAAGGGTATATTTTTGTTTTTGTGGGTGCAGGAAATCTTGGCATGGAGGCAATGGAGGCACACATGGGGGCACTCGAGCGAGGCTAAAAAAAAAAAGTCTGGCTGAGAAAAGAAAAAAAAAAAAACAGAGTGCAGCAAATTACACGACTCGTGTACCTATGCACGAGTCGTGTAAGGCAAGATACTGAGGGAATGATTTTCTACACGAGGAGTGCACATGTACACAAGTTGTGTAAGGACAAGATACTAGAAGGTTAAAAATCTACACGAGTCGTATACCTACACACGAGTCGTGTAGATGTTGGGTTTAATAGTGCACGACTCGTGCGTGGATACACGACTCGTGTAGACTGGTTGGGGGCGCATTTTTTGGCACTGGACAGACCTTTCACCCCACATTTCTCCTCATTCTCTCTTACACGAATTCCCCCTCTCTTCTTCCACCTTCCATAGCCGGCCCCCCTACCAAGCAACCACCTTCCACCACTAAACCGCCATCCCCACACCACCAAATCATCTCCCCTCTTCATCTTCTTCCTCCCAAACTCCTTCTTACCCCTCAAATCCTCCATCATCACCCCCTTCACCCACTTTCTCTCTCTAAACCCTAAACCCCCAATTCATCAAATTACTTCAAATTACTCCATTCTTTCACCCTCACTTACTCTCTCAACCCTAAATACGACCCAACCCACCACCATTGACCATCAATTCCGAGTTTCAAAGCATAATTCAAGAACCCTAAAGTTTCAATTTTTGGGGCTTTTTGATTCATCTCTCTTGGAGCAAATTTGGAGGGACAAGGGTAGTTTCTAGGCACTAATAGAGCATTGGAAGGTAATAATTCTCATCTTCCTTCGAATTTTAATTTGTGGATTGTGGCATGGTGGCTATTGTGGGATTGTTGAAGGGATCTTATTGTGTTGATTTGGTTGATTGAGTGTGTGTATTGTTAATTATTGTTTATTGTGAGAGATTGTGAGCATTACTATAGAGTAGTTACATTTGGGAAGAAGTGTTGTGCAAAAATTTGATTGTTGAAAATTATGGGGAAGAAAGGAGACGGTAGTGGTCCTAGTCGGGCTACCAAAAAGTCTAGAACATCCGGAGTTGTACCACCCCCACCCCTCCCGAGGATGATATGTTTATGGGTTGACAACCTTGACTCGAGCTCAAAAGACCAAATGGAAGAAGTTAGATAAACAGGCCCGTTATCTTCAAATAACTCGGTTTTTAGATACCACGGTTCTAGCCAATCTTGGGTTGGAGACGCCGGCGAGGGTGTTGATGAAAAATGCGGGGCTAGAGGAATTTTTGGGTAAGAGTGCACCAGTTTATAAGAGGTACACACTTGAGTTTCTATCGACATTTAAGCGGGTGGTTTATAGACAGACTGGGCTGGAGATTAGGTTTCATCTCAATTTTGAGGAGAGGGTGTTGTCATATGATGATATCCGAAGTATTTGGGGAGTGAGCGGACCTCTGGGGGAGTTTGAGGAGGCGGAAGCGGTGAATGCAATCGTTTTCTTTCGGTTGACCGGTTTCCGTTGTCTCGTCCACATAATGTTGCAGTGAATCTGTCTCATCCCGCTTGGAAACTATTTTATAGAGGATTATCTATGACCTTTCTAGGGAAGGGCGAGCCCGCACAATTGAGTATTTCTGACATGGCCTTGATGAGATCAGGCTTACGTACATCTCCTTCCACGCCGTGTTGGATAGATGCTTTCATTGCTAGGTGTAAGGGATATCTTCTCTGGGACAGTGGCAACATCTCCGTTGGTGGGATGATAACCCTTTTGGCTCAACATTTTATTCCAGAAGCATCTGAGGATGCGGGGTTAGTGGGTGGACTAATTTTTTTTGATTTTGCATACTTGTGTCAATATGACTGCTTTTCCCCTATTCCTAATGATGCTAGATCCCTTACATTCGGGTATGGAAATTCATTCTTTTTACCTTGTTCACGGTATTCGACGTTTCCCGCGGGTGACTTTGCACAAGAGTGGGGAATGCCGGGGGTGGTTGACCTCGATGAACAACAAGTGCCGGTGGAGGATGATGTCGATATGGATGAGCAGGAGGGAGCCAAAGTTAGACATCCCGAGCGTTATACCGGGTCCAGTTCCATAGGTAATTAGGGAGAGATGAGGGCATTTCTCGATGAGCAGCACCAGAGATATGCCTATGAGGAGAGGAGGACACAGGACAGATATGCTTATGAGGACCAGAAGTTCATGAGCTGAGTGGCATTTGAGGATAGGCGGTTGGCGGAATATGGTGGTACTTTAGAGGAGCTACGGGACAAACAAATGACGATGGACAGCCGCCAGCGACATATGGAGTCCTGGATGCAGCAGCAGCAGGGACCTCCCGCATATGTGACTGTGGCGGATGAGAAGTATGCCATTATGTTGTCCCGTGCAGAGGCCCGTGAGCTGAGGCGTGCATCTAGACGGATGCCTGCTCCTGATGTGGGTTCTAGTTCGCAGACACAGTCTTTTGATCAGTGGCAGTACCCAGATTGGCAGTGGCCACCTCAGTGATGGTACTATTTTCCCCTCTTTTACGCTTTTACTGTCCTTGCACTTTTACTGTTTCACACACATTGAGGACACTGTGTAGTTTAAGCGTGGGGGAGGTTTGTATTGTGTATAGTACGTATTTTTCTTATCATAAAAAAAAGAAAAAAGAAAAAAGAAAAGAGAGGCTAAGTGAAAACCTGAAAGGGCGCTTAGGCAAAATGTGAGATTTTGAGTGATTTTATCATTTATTCACCGGTATTGAAGTCATAAGGGGGGTAAGGAGTCTCGGGTTAGGATTTTCATACTTGGTGTAGGAGGCTCGGTTAGAGGAGATAGGTTAGAAACCCTCATTCTTATTCTTGGAGTGATAAGGGGTGTTGGTGCTTTTCACGAGGTAAGTTTGGTTCGGGATCACTTCCCGGGCGTAAAATTTATTCTTACAAGGGAGATAGTAGTGAGAGATAAGCGTGGGGGAAACTTAGGACATGATTAGTTCCCCCTAGCTTTTATGTGTGAGCCTTAGTCCGGATATGGTTTTTCACTATTTTGGAGTTTGTATCGGGCTAAGGCCATTGATCTTTATTTGTTCTTGGTGTTAATGGGGACGGAGTTTTGTATACTCCGGTAGTAGTTGTTGACTCTTTGACTTGGAGGATTAGAGGAGATTAGGGGTCATTTTCTCCCATGCTACGCTTATTAGACCGGAGTTTATAGTGGGGTTAGGATGTTACTCAGGGACGAGTAACGGTCTAAGCGTGGGGGAATTTGATGTGGCTGATTTTGTATATGTTATTTCCCTTATTTTCCTATGTATTTTGGTTTATTTTGATGTACTTAGACTAGATTTGATGTATTTGGGGCATTATTTATCATTTGGGCTTTTATTGTAATCCGGGGGTAGAATAGTCTTTTATTTATTTATTTTTGCCGGATGTAATTTTGGTGAGCTTCAAAGTCATGTCTCGAGGATCAATAATAGACAAAGTCAACCGAAGTGGAGGAGTATAGGACCAAACTGCAATTTCTGGAAGTTGAGGGACTGTTTTGGAATTTCTGAAAGTTGAAGGTCTAACTGAAAATGGTGAAAACTCCAGGGTCCTAATTGAAAAATTGGGGAAGTTGGTTTCCGCATTTATTCAGTGGACGATCTCTGGCAGAGGGATATTATTTCTTTTCTTTTCCTTTTATTATTATTATTCTTTTATTTTTGATTTTTAAAAAATAGTCATTATTAGTTAGGGAATTAGATTAGATTAGAACGCTCTCTTCACTTTTGGAAAACTACGTTCTTTCTTTTCTCTGGAGCTTTGTAACCCTTCCATGGAGAACTAAACTCCATTACTTTGGATTTGAGATCTTGATCCAGATTTTGATTTCTATTGAGGTATTTCTTTTTCCTAATTAATTCTTGTTCATAATCTTGCTTGTATTGATTTAGATTGATTTCTAGGGTTTGTAAATTTGGCCAATTTACTAGTCCTTTTTATTGATCTTTGCTAGATTACTCATTTTGTGCCAGAATTAGGGTTTTCACTGTATCATCTTCACGAATTGTGTATGTGCCATAGCAATTCGGGAAGTAGGCGAGATTAGACGATTATCTAATTAACTTTAGAAAGCGTTCTTGATTTTAGTCTCTTAAAAACATCATCAATTAATCTTTAGACATTTTCTGTGCTAGTTTAGGTTTAATTTTAATTAGGGTTTATAGTGAGTGTGCCACTGCTATAAACTAAACTGAAAGAAGAGACAGAGATTGAAATACATCTCGTAATCAAGTGAATAAAATTTACGGAGAAAAGAATTATCAGTGATATTAGAATTAAAATCCGGTGACAGTATCAAGTCTGAAGTTTCTTTAAATTATTGTTTCAAACACTTAGTTTATTTTCCCGTTTTAGGAATTAATTAAAATCTCAATTAAACCCCCAATCTGGTCAAGTGATTGTTCGCAAATAATCACTTTTCTTCGTGGATCGACCCTGACTTACCCTTATTACATTATTAGTGGCCGAGTTTAGGTCTAATTTAGTAGGCGTGCGACTAAGTGGGGCTTCCGTACCCACCTAAGTGGGGCTTGCTACTCCGATTTCGCCCAAATGTATGAAGCAGGGGTCAGAATTGATGATTTGCTCAAGGAAGTCAAGAAATCCACTCCAAGCTTCCGCTATAAAGCCGCCTCTAATTCAACAAAAGAGGCCTCTGTCAATGTCGTCACCATTGATAAAGAAAACTACAATAAAGTCCCTCCGCCCAAGGGCAAGAAATTCCAAAGTGAACGTGTCTACACTCCTCTCCAAGGAATGACTTTAGCCGAGGCTTTTGAGGCCCTCAAGGCCAATGGGCAGATTACTCCTCTATAAGGGTACAAGCCCAAGATGATTACCGCCAACCACGCTCATCACAAGTGGTGCGACTATAATCAACATAGTGGCCATGTTACCGAAGAATGCTTTGGCCTCCGCAACAGCGTCCAAGACCTCATTGACAAAAAGGAGTTCATAATTCCTAGTGGGGGTGGGGTTCATGTAATAGAGGTAGGCGAGATTGAGGAAACCACTCATTCAATTCCTATTGTGAATGAGGGATCTAATGATATGAATGAAATTGACAATTCTTGTTACGTTGTGAATTATGATGAGATAATGAGGGGAGTCTTAGAGAATAGGAAAAAGAAGCAAGACGGGAGGGTCAACATACTAACTCGATCCGGCAGGGTCATAGTAAGCAATCCCAACACTTCTGCAGCAAGCACCTCTTCTCCAAGGTCGCAAACTCGTGACGCACCCGAAGATCCTTTATTAGTTCAACTCAAGAAGATTCAAGCAAACATATCCATTTGGGACCTCATTGCATCTTCAAAGAAGCATCGAGACCTTGTCATCAGCAACCTCGACGACACATCAGTCTCTCCCGACATAACTCCCAAAGACCTTACTGCTATGATAGGCCACATACACTTTGGCAATGTCATCACATTCGCCGACATGGACCTTCCACCATTTGGGTCCGACCACAATGAGGCCATCTATCTCAAGGTAAGGGCAAGAGGGAGACCAATTTCAAGAGTTTTGGTTGACGGTGGTTCCGCACTCAATCTAATGCCTAGCATGGTTATGGGCACACTGGGGCTTAAAAATTCAGATTTACAGCCCTCTAGCCATGTGATCTGAGGATACGACAGCACCGCCCGCACATTTATGGGCATGACAGAAGTGGACATTGAATTTGGGA
Source organism: Campanula takesimana (assembly GCA_026119855.1). NCBI lineage: Eukaryota > Viridiplantae > Streptophyta > Magnoliopsida > Asterales > Campanulaceae > Campanula > Campanula takesimana. The sequence goes on along the minus strand of JAOWBW010000533.1, from coordinate 147,714 downwards.
GTATGGTTATGTCCGTCCCATTTCAACTACTCAATGTCCCCTCTTCATTCAATTTTCTCTTGGGCCGACCATGGATACATAGCTCCAATGCCTTCCCCTCAACTCTCCACCAATGTGTCAAGATCCGAAATGGAAATGAAATGGTGACCGTCATGGCAAAAAATGTCACTATCCATAAAAATGGGGGACAACCCGTCCACCAAGTTCAACATGGGTTAGAAGACTCTACTCTCTTAGGCGTCTCAATCAACGCCATTGACAAAGAAGGAGGAAATGGGGCATGGACCCTCAGAAATCACAAGGTCTCCGCATGATGAGAAAGTTGAACTACTTTCCCGGCTTAGGTCTAGCGAAGTACCAGCAAGGAAGAAAGAAACCCGTGGAGATTCCTTTTGTCGCAAACAAGTTTGGGTTGGGATATGAGCCTTCCAAGGATGACATGAGATACGAGCAAGCCATCCAAATCCCAAGCTCGCATAAAAGGTTGTCGCTACGAAATCCCCAATTTGAGGCCCTATCACAAGATGTTGAATGGTTACTTTGTCTGCCAAAGGGAAGATGTTCCATATATGATTTTTCCCGAGCCGTGGGTTAAAAACAAAGGCATCAAAAAACCCGGTCTGGAAGTCTTTGCCGATTGTGAAATCCAGAAGCATAGAGAAGAACCTACTCCAATGTCACCCCGAGAATGGTGGGGGAAGAAAGTGATTGTTGAGACCGAGACATAAATTACTGTGGGGGAAGAATTGACTGATCTAGCCTCCATGTTCGAGGAACTTGCCGTTATGGGTGAATGGTAACTCAACGCCATCTCCGACGACACCGACATAAGAAGTGAGCCTATCAGAAAGATCAAGCCAAGCTCCGAGCCGATCAACAACTGGTATTCAACGAAGGGGCCCATGGTATCCAAGGAATTCTTGATCAATAAAATGGGTTGCATTCCCCGCAAGGCGACGAAGGAAGACGTGATGACATTCACTTTCGAGTCCGAGAGTGCTTCGGACACCCTCACCCAAGAGGATATGGAGACAATAGCCGAGCGTGTAATCCCTTTCTTTGCTAATGAAAAATTTGATCTTTCTAAATACCCCGAGATTGCAAAAATCATAAATGATGAGTTAACTAATAATGAATTTAATGAACTAGTTAATGACGATTCAAACTATGATGAAATAGACGATAAAAAAAACATACTTAAATTAACTAGATCAACAGGTCTGTAGTCATGGTGAAAATGGTCCAGGGACTGATGAAGAATTGCATGTCGTTAATCTGGGTATCGACTAAGAGCCAAAGGAAACCAAGATAGGAAGCTTCTTCAAAGGGGAAGAGAAAGACAGATTGACTGTACTGCTCAGAGAATTTGTGGATGTGTTCGTATGGTCATAAAAAGACATGTCAGGTTTAGATAGAAAGGTAGCTGAGCATAGAATACCAAAGATACCAAGCCAGTCAAACAGAAACTCAGGAAGATCAAGCCCGAATGGTCTCTATAAGTCAAGGAAGAGAAGCTTCTCAGTGTGGGTTTCATCAAGGTCATCGAGTATCCGACTTGGCTAGCACATGTTGTGACGGTCAAAAAGACTAATGGCAAGGTCCATGTTTGTGTGGATCTCGTGGATTTGAACAGGGCTTCCCCAAAGGATGACTTCCCTTTACCTAACATCGACATGTTAGTCGATTCAACAGCCACATACAAAGTCTGCTCATTCGTGGATGGTTTTGCCGGGTACAATCAGATTCTCATGGCCGAAGAAGATCAGCACAAGACTGCTTTCACCATACCGTGGGGCAATTTTTGCTATACAGTTATGCTGTTCGGATTAAGAAATGCAAGGGCTACTTATCAAAGGGTCGTGACAGACTTGTTCCATGACATAATCCATAAAGAGATTGAGGTCTTTGTGGACAACATGATCATTCATTCAAAAAGAACCGATGGTCAACACTTGATCGATCTCTGCAAGTTCTTCGAAAGGCTTCGACAGCATAAGATGAGGCTCAACCCCGCAAAGTGTAATTTTGGGGTCATACGAGGCAAAGTTCTTAGCTACATGGTCACTAAGAGGGGAATTGAAGAAGATCCCTCGAAAATTAAGGCAATCATTGACATACCTCCCTTGAAGACGCAGAAAGAAATATAAGGCTTCATGGGCCGACTTCAATACATCAGTTGGTTTGTGAACCAACTCACTTCAATGTGCGAGCCAATCTTCAAGTTACTCAAGAAGAACGCGGCTCTAGAATGGACCGACGCATGCCAAGAAGCCTTCGACCAAGTGAAGCATTACTTGACGTGCCCTCCAGTCTTGGTTTTGCCACATAAAGAGAAGCCTCTCTTACACTATCTCACTATGAATGATGAATCCCTAAGGGCTATTGTGAGCGCGCGCCCTTCCCGGTTGGTTTTCTCAGTTCGGTTGTTTGTAAGGACTTGATTGTTGCTCGATTGTTGTGAGTCGCCACCATGTTTAACGGAACACGGACCATGAGATTCTTGAGTTCAGGGGATAAGTTATGGATTGGGAAGGTCAAGGAGCACCCAATCCACCCGATCTAGGATCGGTCTTGCTTACGAAATCATAATCATCATCTTTAAAATTAACCAAATAAATAATTTCTTATTTATTTGGGATGTCGGATCATGTGCTTTGAGACCATCTCCATGAATTGGAGAGGCTCTAGACTGATCCTTTAATGGAATCACACTACTTCAAAGCAAAGAAAGGAGATGAGGAGATAGAAAACAAAGGAATTTACCTAAGCGTTCTTTGAGTATCCTATGGATGGCCTTGACTAAAGGCCTTGATGATCCAAAAAGCTTGACTTGAATGGTATTATGAAGGTTTGAATTTCTTGGGTGAGGAAGAGGGCCTGATTATGAGGACCTCTTTGATCAGATTTTGATTGGTTTTTCGGGGAATGACCATTCTAGCGGTTTTTGGTTCAAGAACCTCTATATTTATAGGATATCTTGACCTAGGGATCAAGCCAAGGAGGTAAGTTTGGATGGGAATCAAAGACTTGATTTCCAAGGAGGTATTTTTGGACTCTAGGATCGCTCATCAGATTTTTCCTGGATTTCATGAGTGTTTGCCAAGAAACAGGGTTGAGATCAACAAGGAAACTGCTGAAACCCGTCTGTCAAGGGGGATGTCTCGTACGAGACATCCAATGTCTCGTATGATACATCTTGTGTTTGAATCACAATTTTCCCTCCTGCAGAAGTTTAAATGTACATTTTGGCCCCTGATTAACGGAGTCAGTCAGAAACTTAACAAAACATGTCAATCTTAATGAGTTTCAACCCAAATCAAAGGCGAGACACAGAAGTAGTGTGATTATGAATGAACGTTCAAAATGGGGTGTCTACAGAGCCCTTCGGCGATGATACTTATGAATGAAGTAACGTCGTCGATAGAAAAGACACCATTTAGAACTTTGGGTATGGTTGTGCTGAAAAGATGCATACGTATTCCTTGGAAGGAAATTAGACCAAACGTAGTTCGACTCCAAAATACGCAAAAAAGGGAAGCTTGAGGTATTTTGAAAATCATTTTTGAAAACAATATTGCAGTAAGTAAAGTTTAGAGTTTAGAGAGTAACCCATACTGAGGAATCAATATCATTGACCCAATTCTGAATATACTCCTTTGTTGATGACAAACTGTCTCCAGTTACAATCCACACTGAGGAATCAATCTCTTTGACCCATTTCTGAATATACCCTATTATTGATGACGAACCGCCTTCAGCTTTAGTGTGAATCCTTGTTGGTGTTGGTGCCCTAGGCACATTTGTAAAACGTTATATATGTTATCATTTTATTCATATTAATAAAGAGATGTTTTGATTATTATTACTGTTCATGTTTACTTATAATAATCTCCGTCCCTAGTACTTGTGAAGCACTAGTATAAAGGCTAAATGATCATGGGATGATCATGTTAGATTTATGGGTACTTGTTTGGAACAAGGTACTGGACATGACCCACTGTATGAGATTTATGTCATGGTCTATGTCATACATATATCTCATATTAGTTATGTCATTTGAATCCTTATACATGAAGTTATTATAGACTTCCACTTGATGAACATTATGTTTGACATATTCAAACGCTACCTTTAACCAGAAAGTTATAAAAGGTATGATTGGCATAATCGGATTCAAGTAGGGAAGAATAATAAGCTAAATGGATTTGTCCCTCTTCGGAGAGATGTTAAGCTTGGGCCTCTCGTAGGAATGATGTTGATGAAATGTTTGGCCAAACTCAAGTGAATTGATTGGATCAATGTTTGGATTATCAATATATTCGGTATCGAGAAAGTATTGAACAATACAAGTTGACTTGTTGACCATAACTTGTGTTCAATGACATCGTGGGCAAAGGGATTGTGACATGTTATATAAAGGAATGCTAACTTGTATATAGTTACACTATTTGGGTAGGTATGACGGTTTGCTAGAACCTAATCATATCTTATGGGATCATGTTTGAACCCATTGCCAACTTAGTATAATCCTATAGGGTCACACACAAATAAAACGAATCTAAAATGATTTAAATGGAATTTTGGGTCGAAGGACCTTTGAGGGATTTTAGGACTTTAGAGGAGAAAACTGGAAATTTGGAAAATGGGTGGATCCGGGCGGACCTTTGGAAGGACCCAGTGTGAATACCCCTTTCCGAATGCGGGCGATGCACGAGAAGTTTTTATTTTATTTATCTTTATTTTTATCTTTTCTATGGGATTAGGATATTCAAGTTGGCATTTAACTTATTAAGAGTCACCACGTTGTTTTTATCGAGCTAAAACATTGAGAAACAACTAATAGAGAGGGTTCGGGGGTCAAGTTACGACAAGAGTAGAATATCAAGTTATCACTCCTATCGCCCGATAGATCGGACTTTCTATCATGATGAATGTGTTAGTAGTGTGTTAGTGATTGAGACCAGATCCAAAGATTGCCTACGTTCCTCTCGTGATGAGAAGCTCAGGTCGACGTAGTTCGCACATAATCTGAATAGAGAGAAGAAGAGGGATCATGCATAATGAAGGGGGAGGAGAAAGAATCATACAAGATGATCACATCCTAGAATAATGATTATACCATTGATAAGATCAATGTGTAGTCATCACATTCATCATGGGAGAGTTATTGATTATGGGAGTATTTACCTATAGTTAAGGGTTTAGAAGTAGTTTCTAGATCACGTGGATCATCATCGGCTATGCATATGAATAGGGATTAAAACATTAGATCTAGCATGTTATGCAGGATAAGCCATAGATATAGCATTATAATAAGAACATCATGAACATATGTATGAAATAAAACATAAACATGAAGATCGCTACCCTAGATATAGAGCATATTATGAATTCCAGCAAGAACATGAAGAACGTGTTATGAATCATATAAATATAGGTGTAAAAACATAATGAAACTAGCATAAATCAGATCTAAACTAAGAAAACGTGTAGAATTCTCACCAATCTTGACAAGAACGAAGTCAAATTTCTCGCGCAGATTCGCCGGACCTTCGGGATTGCTAGAAAGGCTTAGAAAAGTTATGTCTGCAGTTTAGACAGTAGAACTCAGGGTAGAGAATTGTGTGTCGAAATTATGAACTGAGGTCATCTATTTAAAGGGTTTCTGACCTGGAGGAAGTGGCCGCCCGGCCCAGCCTAGACTGGCCGCCCGGCCAGACCAAGTGTTTGGCTCGGTTCCCAATGCTCTGATCAGCTTGGACTCTGGAGATAACGTCTATCTTTGCAGCTCATCCGATCAGGTCGTCGATATCTTCTTATCTGGGCTTTTCGTGAATTCCAGATAAGTCCTGCGCAGCTCGTAAATACCTGGGAGGTCCCTGTGAGTTCTAGAATGCCTAATAACTCATTTTCAGGTTGGGTACTAACAGTAGCCCCTCGGCAACGCTTCTTGCAAGGCATGGAGGGTCGTCGATTAAGAGAAGGAACCGATCTGAAACATGAGTTCCAAATCGAGAGAAGAGTGAGAAAGAAAGTGACCAGGTTGGTCGAGCGGCTGAACCTTTGTCAGGCTACCTACGTATCCAAATGGAATCAAGCCAATCGTAGTTAAAGAACATAAGGGAGAAAGAAACGAGACATCGTCTTTTCACTGGGGATAGACAAACATCCGTTAAGTAATAAAGTCACGTGGACCCTACTGGGGAGAAAAGAAAAAGAAACGAAACATCGTTGAGCAATAAAGTCGTTGCAGATGGACTTTATAGAAATGAATCATCGTAGAATAATAAAGTCATTGCAGATGGACTTTATTGGGGAAAGAGGTGAAAAAGGAAGAAACCAAAAACAAACGAAACATCGTAGAGCACTAAAGTCATTGCAGATGGACTTTACAAAGATGAATCATCGTAGAACAATAAAGTCGTTGCAGATGGACTTAATTGGGGAAAGAGGTGAAAAAGGAAGAAACCAAAAAGAAATGAAACATCGTAGAGCAATAAAGTAGTTGCATATGGACTTTATTGGGGAAAGAGGAGAGGTCATATGCACAGTTCGACAAGAAGTTTAATAAAATTGAGAACAGAAAGAGGGATGAATTCTAACTTCCTATAGAGCGCACGTAATCGCATAATTTCTCGGTAAGCTACGGTACTTTGAGAAGTGCAGTCCTCAGCATTGCAGAATCCGGTAACTGGGAACACAGACGGTACATCGGGACACAGGTGTCTCGAGCTCGCACGGGCTACGCTAAATAACTTTCTCAACATGAAGGGTTTATGGATGCATCCCACCTCCAATTATAATCTTTAGGGATTATGGGCGTTTCCGACTTTTAATTATAAATTGATTTAGTTATTTAAGAATTTTATGACGGTTTCCTTAATCTGCCTTCGGGTTTATGGATGTTTCCTACCTCCAATCCTAATTTTAAGGTTTAAGGGCATTCCCAGCCTTTAATTATAGATTGTTTTGGTATTTTACATGGTCTTCCGGACCAGATTTGGTTAATTTACGTGGTCTTCCGGACCATTTTCATTAAGCTTGGTAATTTACGCGGTCTTCCGGATCAGATTTGATTAAGTTTGTTAATTTTGGATAAAAAAAAACAAGCTGGAGGGCTAAATTGCAAATTTTTCGCCTGTGGGAATAACTGGCCGCATGGCCAGTCCTTCTGATTGGCTGGACCTTATTGACAAGGATCGCTTGTGGGCGCGTGAGATGGAGGGTTGAGATCGTGCCACGTCGCCTGAAGACACTGGCCGCGCGGCTAGTCCCTTCGTTGGACAGACCCTACAAACAGCCACCGACTGTTGCTTTCATCTCCACTTTCTTCATATTCTTGCCGGGGAAAGAGAGAAAAAAGAGAGATTTTTTTGAGATATTTTGCTATTATTGAGATGGATTTTCAATATCTTTTCGGTGCTGAGCAACCTTTTGAGCAGGGTGAAGGTGCGGGACCACAATTTGAACAAGGTGGAGGTACGGGGAACCTTAAGAGAAGCATCATCAACAACGGGCGAGGATGGTTTCTCGAAACTTCCGTCCTGATGAGTGGCACTTCATGATGGGGCAACACTTCGACTTGTACGTGGGCGCTGACAAGCATTGGTCTGGAGGGAGACTGGTGGAGACGAAAGAGGTAACGATCTCACTTTTTTATTGCTTTTGGGTATTTTATGTCTTTTATTTCATACTCGTTGTATTGCTCTGAGACTGTGTTAAATTAAATTAATCGTTCGTGATTATTTAATTTTCTGAGATTGTTGATTAATTTTTGGGGACGGCGAAATATATGTGCGAGTAGATAAGATAAAGCATGTATGAACGCTTTAAATATAACACTTTAGCATAGAATTGGTATTTAATTGCTAGTTGGTAACGTACCTTTGCTGTGTTTACCTGCAGATGATGAAATCTCGTGGGTCCATGAGGGCGGTGGCAGAGCTGTGGCAGAGATTACCGCCGGCTGGTGCGGTGAAGGAGAGGATCAGGGCCCTTGGTTTTGGTCCGTTTTTTGATGCGGTACAGGCCGTAAGTGATGAGGGAGTATTGGTGGGACACTACCCACACATTCTATTTCAGCTGGGGAGAGATGACTATCACTCCTACTGACTTTGCTGCCATCACGGGGATCATGTTTACGGACGTAGAGCTACCTTTTGATGAGTCCTTGTCTGCGGACCCACACCGTCAGGTGGAGTTGATCGGGATGCCGTTGGGCAAAGGTGTGAAGGGAAATGGATTTGAGGCGGGTCGCCTGAGGACCCTGGTGGATGAGGCTATCCGTGATTTTGTTGAGGGCGTCAGCGACACTGATTGTCTGGTGTGAGCCGTTTTATGGTATAGCTTGTCACAGACTCTGTTCCCGAGTACGGGGACCTTTTGTCGGTTTTCTCTGTTGGGTGCTCTAGCTGATCTGAAGCGGGCGAGTCAGGTCTCTTGGGGCGGAGCCGGGCTGGCAGAGATGTATCGGGCCCTAGATGTCTGTTCAAGGTCCAGTACCTCGTCTTTTGATTACTTTCAGTTTGCCTTTGAGGTATGTCTCTGACTCTCTTGTTATTCCATGTCCGTCTTTTGTTTAGAACTATTTGGACTGAAATGTTGTCTCTTTCCACAGGTGTGGGTCTACGAGCTGTTCCACATTTCTCCCTTTGGTGTGCAGGGGGTCAAGGAAGTCCCGGTTATGAGATTTTGGGCAAAGAGGAACCGGTTGGAGGGCCGCGGCAAGGCCAGGAAGACCCCTGATTTGGGTCTTTTTACCTCGAGGTTGAGTGGTCAGCTGCATGAGGATTTCCAGTTCTTCCCCTGGTCGGATCTGGTGCTGGCAGGGGTTGGTCAGGCCCAGGATTTTACTACTTCCCGATGTCTCTTGACGGGGCTGACTGGGGATGCCATGTACCTTGGCGAGAGAGTCTGCAGGCAGTATGGCAGACATCCTGTGGTGTAGGCCCCGCTTGAGCCACCGAGGAACATGTTGTATCCGGCTAGGCTGAGGGCGAGCTATGACTACCGGGTGAGGACTCCAGATTATCTGTACCAGGGTGGTGCTGACTATGAATGGTTCGTGGAGAATGTGCTGGTAAGTCCACAGGTATTGGCGAGGAGGCAGGCTGGTGCCTATTCGGCTAGCTCGAGTAGAGGGGCTAGATATGGTATGGACATGCCGGGGTTCCCTGATAGTATCCGGATGCAGCGGGGCAGTGTTGAGGTGGATTTTGATCTAACTACCACTGAGGCTGATGAGGTTACTGGGGCCCAGCTTCCTCCGCTCAGAGCTACGGTATGATATCCTTTGCTTTTTATTTTTGTCTTGCACACACACACTTTGGACTTGTGTTTGAACTGTGCTTTTCTATCCCAGGTGACTCGGGAGGCCTACATCCGCTCTGTCTGCCAGGGAAATATATTTGAGCATTTGTTTTGGAGCTTAGCTGCTGCTTGTACCTGCCGTCAGGAGGATGTGGTGGTGCCACCGCGCAGAGAGAGGACACCTACGGAGGCTGCTTCTTCGTCTCGTGCCCGCAGGAGGTCTGTCAGAGGTAGAGGCTCAGGAGCCGGTGGATCCCATTATGTGCAGCAGCGGGGCCATAGTGATGATGTTGATAGTGATGACGAGGAGGAGGATGTTGATGTTGAGGATTCAGACTCGGATTAGATGTAGTCTTTATTCTTGCATTTGTTAGCAGGGAGAGAGAGAGAGAGGAGAGCAAACATATACATTTATGTACGATATTTTTATTTGTTTTTTGTATGAAATTAATTAATATTTTATTTACATGTTTTTACATTTAGTACAATACATGAGCCCTAGGGGTAAAGCGGGGATTACACACTATCAGGCAGTTCCATCCTCTTTATCGGACCTTCTTTGTGATTCGGGACCTTCAAAACATCTGAAATGGGTCCGTTCCGGCGCTTGACGGGGACGGATTTGCAAATCTGTACGGAATGGCTTAGGTGGCCGCGTGGCCAACCATGGGGAAAGACTGGCTGCGCGTCTAATCCCTGGTCTGACATGACTTTCGTCAGATTTCTCCTTGTATGATCAGGACTTGAACTCCTACCCTATTTAATCAGCAGTCTCGCAGAGGGACGAGGCAGACAACAGTTTTTCTTTCTTTTGCTCTAGATTTTGATCCTTCCACGCCTTTCTGATGGATAGACACCCTAGGATTTCTGAGGAGAGACAACAATACTTCATTAAGAGTTTGAAGATCTGGGTTAAGAAGCTTTCAAAGACAACTCGTGCAAACTTTGATAGGAGATTCGGGATTAAGTGCCTTTGGTCCCTATTCCGGGTTAAGGATGGGGGCTCCATTTTGTGACTTAAACCTCCCGTGCATCGGTCGTAAGGACGGGGTATTTACTATGTGGCTCTTTGGTTGAGTTAGAGCCAATTCGCATTTCTGATTCCAAACGTCTTCTGAGCAATTCTGTAATACCTTAAGGATCGGGTCTCCTGCCATCGTGAGGTGACTAATGTAGTGCAGTAGACCGATGAGATTGATCCTTTCACTTTCTTGGAGAGGGGATGACATCGTTATTAACTTTCTGATCTTTTCCGGGTCAGCCTCGAACTTCTGTCCCAATTTATACCCTAGAGCTTTTGTCTGAATAGTACCAAATCTGCATCTTGACGGATTAAGGAGAATTTTCTGACTTCTCAAAATGTTGAAGACTTTCCGCAGATCCTCAGTGTGTCGGTCGTAGAGTCTTTTGGAGTGTATAACCGAGTCATCTAGGTAGATTTCTGAGTCTGATGGTACCGCTGCTGGCAGATGGTAAGAGATACCAAAGCCTTTCCATTCTAAGAATTGTTTGGCGTGACAATAAGTACCCCATGGAGTTTGAAAGAGTAACTTCTCGTCTGTCTGTACTGCGGTGAGTATCCAATTTTTACCGGGGAAACCTTCAAGGAATGATCGAACTTCTCTGTCTTTGGTGGCCTCTAGCAGTGACTCTATGTCAAACGGAGGGAATCTATGCTTAGGGCTCAACTCGTCGAGACTCATGACATCTATATGAACTGTCACCTTTCTTTTGTACTTCTTTGCGGAGATAATGTTGAGCAACCACTTTGGCCAAAATACGAACTTGATAAGTCTCTCTGCCGCAGTGTTTCTATTTCTATGGCTGTGCGTGGTGACCATTCCGGCTTAACTGGTGGCGTTGCTTGCTTTGCTGACTCAAAGTCCGACGTTGTCACTTGTTCCCATTCTCTGTCTGGCATGTCGTCACAAGACCATGCAAAGATGTCTTCATATTCTCTGAGTAGTTTGATCAATGCTTCTCGCTCTTCGTCTTGAAAGAAGCTCCCAATCTGAGTCCACTTTGGCTTGTCTTGTCTTCCCAGATTCACACCTGTTAACACCTCATCGGCACCTTGGGCTCGGTTTACCCTTTGATTAATAACCTGCTCTGAGATTTCTCGGATATATTTGTCATTTAATTCGTTTGTGTCTCCCTCTTTTAATGAATCGTTATTAACCATTTGTATATCATTAGATTGATTAGTTAATTTATCATTTATAAGAGTGGCTATGGCGGGATACTCGGAAAGATTGAGATTTTCAATTAATACACGAGGAAAGACAGTGTTTGTGATTACATTGTAGTCTTTTGACTTGAGGTCATTAGACTTAGATGGAGACACGAACTCATAAGTGAGAAAGGGAGACCTAACTGACCTAGGGGGAAAGGACTCTCTAGGGGGTGAGCTGACCAGCCCTAGATTCTTGATAGCAGTAGTCACAGGTCCGTATTCAATAACAGCCACAATATCATCTTCGAGGCTCAGGTGCTGGAACAAATCTTGGCCGTCCCATGGCTCTGCTTCCTTGGCTTCACCCACTAAAGGTTCATCGAGAGACACGAACTCTGTATCATAATTCAGGTCTTTGTACACCTTGATGTAGTACTCGTTCTGGATGGTAGTAACTCTACCAGTAGTTTTTCGAGGTTCCATGTACTTTAGCTCTAGATTAGCCCGGTCAAAGTCGACATCTCTGAAGATTTCAAAGCCCTTTTGTAGTTTTTTGTTTTGGTCGAACCATGGCTCTGCGAACTCGAAGTTTGAGTACTCTTCACCTTCTTTTACGTAGTAACTGTTGAGGGACAGACGGTAAGGCTTCACGTCTGACTTCTTGTAAGGGAGTTGCTTCTTCTTGAGTACCTCTATCTGCTCTTGCTCTGTCTTGTCAGCAGGAGTAAGTATGTACCCTAGACTGAATAGGCCTTTGTGGTTCACCTCCTCTGTTAGCTCTGTGGGTCCTTGTAAGTGCTTGCCTAGCCCAGCCCTAGTATGAAGCCCATGTTTCGAAGTATCTTCTAGATAGGTTGCACTTTGTCAGAAGTTCTGGTGAGATCATTATCACATATCTGAGCTTGTGCCACTATTTCGAACCCCCTGAAGAGTCTGCGGTCTTCCTCATGTTGAATCTGTAATACGGGCACTCCCTTTGTGTCGGTGCCTTGTGCTGTTACTAGGTCCCTGTAGATAACTGTCACTTCATTCCCTGACTGGAACTTAACACACTGATGTAAGGAGGACGGGACAGCATTGGACTTGTAGAGCCAGGGGCGTCCTAGCAAGATGGTAAAGGAAGATGGTATGTCGATCACTTGGAAATCCGTAGACAGAGTTTGCGTCCCCACGGAGATGGGCAGAGTAACAATTCCCAACACTGATCTGCATGTAGATTCATAGGCTTTGATTGTCTGTTTGGAGGGCCTTAGAGTAGTTGCATCTACACCCATTACGTCCATCATCCGTGATGGCGGATTCGTTGTCCACAAAGGCTCGAGGAATTTTCTTACCACTGATTTCGACTGTAATGTGCAGAGGTTCATTATGATCGATGCCGAAGGGAGGTTCGTCGAGCTCTGAAAAGGTGATGATATTCCCGAAGTGAATCATTTGTGTGACATTCTCGGGAGTTGTGTCTGATGGGACCATAGTGGCTGCCAAGTTCTTCTCAAGCATCTGGTGGTGAGCTAGAGATGAGGTGAGTAGAGACCAGAGAGAAATGTGAGCTTGGTTTTGTTTAAGCTACGTGAGGATAGGATCCTCTTTCTCAGGATCTAGCGGTTCTGACTCTTTATTGAAGACCTTCTTTGCAACCTTGGGGTCTGACTGATAGATCTGTCTTGATCTTGTGAGTAGGTTGATTTCTGCTCGCATGTCGTATGGAGACTGCGGTATTTTCGCGGATTCAGCGAAGATTTCGGCTATAGATAGTTGTGGAGTTTTAAGTGGAGATTTGAGTAGACCGGAGTCGAAATCTCCTAAGAGAGAAGCTTCTAACGATAGTTCATCCAATGACAGCATATAACAAGAAGAATGACTATCATTAATAAACTTTGAAGTACAACCTATCTCATTATCACTACAAAACTCGGAGTCTGCCACAATAGGTTCGGCCAGATCGCCGATGTTTGTTGCTATACTATCTTCTTCTAATGAAAATCTAGGATCTTCGAGCGAGCCCTCATGAATGAGCTTCATTATGTCTTTCTTCAAAGCAATGCATTCCCTTGTTCTATGACCGGTGGCTTGGTGATAGTGGCAGTATTTCCATGCATTAGGGTATCCCTTGAGTTGTCTGAGGAGTCCTTTGTTTACAAGGTCGTGGAGAAACTTCTTCATGGAGATTTTTAGTCGCTCAATGCAATCCTCGAGCTCTAGCATGGTGATTTGATCAGTCTCTACCACATTAACTTCCATGGCGATGATCTTCCTTGGGTCAGCAATGATATTGTCTTTGATAAGCTTTTGTACGATCTGCATGATGGTGAAGCACTCATTGTTGGTGTGTCCGGACATTCTATGGTAATAGCAAAACTTAGACATGTCACAACCATGCTTGGGTCATTGGAATCCGCGCTCCAAGGGAGTTATCACCCCAATCTTGACTAGTCCTCCGAATAGAGCATTCATGTCTAGCCCCAGCTCGGCAAAGGAATCTACCATCTCGAGAATACCGATGTCACCTCCGATGAGCTCGACCATGTTGACGCCACCATTGTTAGGGAGCGGATTTGCTACGGTGTTCGGACCTTTAGGCTTCTCAATTTTTCCATCGGCTATGAGCTTTTGGATGATGGTACTTACAGAACTTAGTTCCATCAAGATTAGCTTTTTGTTGATTGGTTCAAAGTTCTCAAGTGGCTTGATCAAGCCTTTCTTCATTAAAACCTCGAACACTCGGCTAGTAGGCATGCCGAAGTCATCGAAATGGTCTTCTTTTCGGGGAAAGCTGTTAGTAACTGCTTGAACATCAAAGGCGGAGGTATCTTGGACTATGCTCACTTGACCGGCGACCTCTTTAGCTTTAGGAGCGGTACTTGTCGGAGCTTTGTAGTGGAAAGAAGTGTTTCCTATTTTGGCAGCTTCTTTAACAACACCAGTAATGCCGGCTTCGTGTCTGACCCCAGCATCAACCATTTCCCGCAGATCGGGAAAGTATCCATTGCCAATCGCCACCCTAAGCTCAGGCAACAAGCACTTGAAGAAGATTTTCTTTTATTCCTTTGCCTTAGGGGGGGTACTGAACCTCTGCTAGTTTGTGGTTCCATCTCTTGTAGAAGTCATAGATAGGCCCACTGGGCCTTTTCATGGTGTTCTTTAGATCATTGCGATTGACATGCCAGTCGAGGTTTGACTGGTACTTCTCACAGAAAGTTGTGGTGATTTGATCCCACGTCTCTCGTTCGGAGGGATCCAAACTCAAGAACCAACGAAGAGCGATTTCGTCCAAAGTGGTGTGGAAGACTCAGGCCATTTTATCGTTGGTGCAGTCACGGGCTCTCATGGCTAGCACATAACTGTCGAGATGAGTCTTGGCATGGAATGTAGAGACCTTCGGCATCTTGAAGTCTCTAGGCAGAGTACCCACGTTACTTGGGTTGATGGTCTTAACAATCGGAGCGGCTTGCTTGCTGACTGTATCTGAGAGCTTGCAGATCTATTCTTGCACTGCAACCACTAGAGGGTGGTTGGAGAAATCAGAGCTACCATAGGCTTGAGTAGCGGGAGGAGCAGTGGAGACTGTAGGTACGGCGGCACCGATACTCAATGGTAGTGAAGGCGGTGGCAACTTGGTAGAGGATAAGTAGCTACCCATCATTTCTAGCAATAGCTCATATTGATCCTTGTTGGAGGTTGCTTTAGTGCCAAAATCAGGAGGAGGGACCTTTTGGTAGTTGGGCACCTTGAGAGGGATAGCACCCTCGTTGGAAGGGTAGGTGACAGGCACTTCTTCATCTTGGACGAAGATTACTTCTTCATTGTGGAAGCTAGTGTCCACACCTTTCTTCTTCATCTCAGTATGAAGATGATCTGCGTGCTCTTGGTTGACCCTTTTTAGATAATTACTTCTATCCTCAAGCTTAGAGATCTGTAGCATGAGGTTGGTGAAGAAAGTATGGAGAGGTGGCGGAATCTCTGAGGGCTTGATACTGGCGGCGATTTCTGGATCGGCAGAAGCAGAGACTGGCGGAGTGGAGACATTAGGAGTAGTAGGCTCTGATGATGGAGAGATCGTTGACGCAGAGATTGAAGACTGAGCTTGCGGAGGGCTTGACCGTTAAAGACGACCACCGAAACGGACCCAAACTTGCTTCTCTGTAGAGGTAGCGGACGAGAGGTTTAGGACGGGACAAGGCTCATGCAATGTATTTTTTTTATTTTATTATTTTTTTTTTTTTTGGCGAAAGGAGGACGGCACCTCCCTAGGTTTTATTAATGTAAAGGGAAAAATACAAGCATGGTGGGGGACATGACAACCTCAACCACCAGAGAAAAGATCTAGGGCGGAGGCCTTACACAAAGCGTAAGGTCCTCTACACAAAAGGGAGGGGAACCTAGAGTACAATGAAAAGAGAATATAAAGGAACCTAGCCATGCTAACCAATACGAATATAGGGGATCTTAGCTTTGTCAAGTGCAAAGAAGCCTTTACAATGATTGGGAAGATCATGATAATGGGGGATGTCAAAATTTTGATTTTCATTCGCAGCCATGTTAGCCAAACCATCTGCTACACCATTGCCCTCTCTCAGTATATGAGTGACCCGCACCTCCATCTAATTCATGAGGCGAAAGATATGCTCTATTATGTAGCCCACAGCCCAAGGAATATGATACTCCTTTATGAGAATATGCATAAGAACTTTGGAGTCAAGTTCTAGCCAAACACGATGAAAACCCCGAACTTGAGCAGCAATGAGGCCATCCCTAGCAGCCATATCCTCAGCTACCATGTTGGATTGAACTCCATAAAAATTCGAGAATGCATAGATAAAATCCCCATGATTGTTTTGCATAATGCCCCCACCCGCAGCTATACCCGGATTGCCCTGAGAAACACCATCCGTATTAATTTTAATCCAATCAGAACAAGGGGAATCCCAAACGACCAATCTGATTTTTCTAGAGATAGGGGGCGAAATATGCAATCGAAAAATGTCCACCAAGTATTCATCACCATAATTGAGGGGGAAAGAGAGAGAGTGAGAGGCAGCAATATTTGAAACAACCAAGCAAACCTTATGAATAATGCTGTTCGGATTCATCTTGATTCCCTCAAACCTGCTCTTATTTCGAGAGTTCCATGCAATGTATTTTGTTATTTACAAAACAATGCATTATTAGTCCTAATGGTTGGAAGGGGTACCCTTTTTTGGGTTACTATCTACAAAACCTGGATTAGTGGAGGTCATCACTACGTCTATAGACCCCTCGTTTTTCACCTGTATTGCACATCCCAAACGGATAATTTGAGCGAGGGTCCTATAGGGCAAGCGACTTCCACCGACCTAACGGATCCTAGCCACTAACCCTTGTTTAAAGGCATTTAACATAACATTTATGTTACTTCCGTTAAGTTTTTAACGAGTCGAAATCCTTGTACAAAGTGTCACTCGGCTTACCATATGCACACCCTTGTAAGGAATTTCATTTTTTTTGTGCTTTTTCTCTCAAATGATATCGACTCATTAAAGACTTAACGGCTGACGGCATGAACGACACGTTAATTGTCTATAAAGAAAAGCTAGTCAAACCAACCGGTCAACTTTGGAGTGTCCTAGACTCTGTGAGTGCATGGTTTTAGAAATGAACAAGGGATTAACCTCAACCGCTCCACAAGTGAATACGGTGAGTTAGATAGCCCGGGTGCCACGAAGATAGAGGCAACAGGATCACCAAAATCTGTGCACTCAAAGGAGTATCCAGTAGGGTGTGCAGTGTGACACGGACCTAGTGGTAGTGTGTGAACAACAACTACTTATTTTTTAGGGAGAAAACAGAGGTTTTTTTTTGTATTTACAGATCATCGATATCTTCTTATCTGGGCTTTTCGGGAATTCCGGATAAGTCCTGCGCAGCTCATAAATACCTGGGAGGTCCCTGTGAGTTCTAGAATGCCTGATAACTCATTTTCAGGTTGGGTACTAACACCCGGCCGGACCACTTAAAGCCTCGGGCGGACCAAGTGATATACCCGGTCGGACCAAGCCTTGATCCGGCCGGACCCACTTGCACACCCGGGCGGACCTAGCCCTGTTTCGGCTTGGGACTTTCCTAGTCCGTTTTCTTGCGGGTTTAGACACTTGTTACCTATTTGGAATAGGTTTAACAAGTATATAAATAGCCTCTAACAGCCCTAATCAGACCTAATGATTCCTAAGCATTGTGAGAGCTTTCAAAGAGTTTGAGAGACCAATTTCTTGTTCTAAGATCCCTTGGTGAAGAACAAGAACATCATCACAATAAATTCCATATAGTTCTTAATTGTGAAAGAGTGTTTCATAATTTGGTCTAGCAACCAAGATCAAGTGTTTCTTGATATTCGTTCGAAGGTGTGGATACCAATAGAGGGTGAAACTTATCATCTTCAAAGTTCGTGTTCAAGCTTTGTGTTCGTGATCAAGTTTTCAAGTCTCCACCAAAGATCCAAGGTTGTTAGCAAAGGCATCAAGGGTTAGTATTCTAGTATTCATTATGCATGTATTTGATATATTCATATGAATGGATCTATGAGCTTTGGGTTTCATGAATTTTTAAATGCTTTATTCCGCTGCACATGTTGCTAGGAAACCCCCCAACAGTGGTATCAGAGCCCCGTTCATATTGATTATTTCAATACTAGATCATGTTGTATGTATATAAATTGTTTATGTGCCTAGCATGATATGAATATTGGGATTATGATGTTTATGTGTTATATGCATTTTATGTGGTTTATTGTTTTATAAACTTCAATCGCACTATTCAATCGCAATAAAAATTATGGTGGATTTAAAATTGTTGGGTTATCAATTTTTGATCGGATCAAAGTTTTGATAATCTAGAGATTCATGAATAACTTGTTTATCCAAGGTTTTGATGATCATGGTGATTGGATCACCAAGAACACCAAATCCTAATTGAATCAGGGCAAAACAATTTTGAAATAAATTTTGAATTTTGAAAATTCTGGGATTTTTCTGTGGGGTCCGACCGGACCTATCCCTTGACCCGGCTGGACCATCTGGTCTGGGGTGGATCTTAAGGTTTGAAACTCCTATTTTTTTTAGTCTTGTGATACTGAAATTGGATCAAGGTTTGGATGGCTAGCCTACGTTCTCGAGACTATGTTTCCCAAACTCGATCGCAATCAAAGATAAAAAGATAAAAAGAAGTTAGAATTATGAAGAGTTCATAATTGCTAAAATTGAGAAACAAAGTTCTTGATTCAAGCTTGGAGATCCATGTGGAATTGTGAATGCAATTGTCCTATGTTCATCAAGACCATCTATTGCTTAGTTTCGGCCACATGGACTACTTTCTTGGTTTCTTGAATTAGTGGGGAATTGTGGTTGCCTGATGGCTTAGTTCGACCGCACTTCTTGTTGTCTTGATTTGGAGATGATAACCAAAGCTCAAATAGTTTCATCCTCATAATTATAGAGAAACTAATGACACATAAATATTATGCTTTAATTAATGGAGATTAATTTAGTAGCTAAACTTGATGCTCTACATGCTTATTTTATGTGCTCATAAATGTGTTGCATGCTATATGGTGATGAACCTTCTTGAAAGTTTTAAGTCCTTATGCCACGCCATGATTAAAACACTTGTAAGTACATGGGTAATTTCATGTGGGCTCGCCAAAGCGAGGTGCATTGATCTTATTCTTGTATGAGCAAGATGAGTGAATAAGAGTTTCCTATGCGTTTAAAATGGTTGGACTTAATTAGGCGTCAAAACAGTTTTAGACCTAAGGCAAAGATGAGATTTAACATGCTTTTTGAAATTTGATTTCTTAAAGAATCTCATAAAGGATCTAAGAGTCATATGGGATATGATTGACATGTTTGTCTACCTAATTAATTCGATTTTGATCGGTGCGTCAAAGCGTACTTGAAATTAAATTAAAGTTGGATCTTAGCTCATTTAAATTATATTATATATTTGATGTATAAAAAGGTTATATAATTTAGTGGGAGTATTTTTTGGAAAAATACATTGTTTATCTCTTTAATGAAATTGGTACTTATTAAATTTTTGAAATTTTGCATAATTGTAGATAATGACATTTAACACTAAATTAATTTCGTTACGATCGATCCTTAAGAAGGATAAGCTTCAAGAGAATGGTACAAACTTTATGGATTGGATCCATAGCCTAAGAATGGTTCTAAGGCAAGAAAATAAGTTGTACATTCTTGATGGGCCTATTCCTGAAGAACCCAAAGCCAACACCCCTAGGGCGGAAAGAGACAATCACAAGAAACATCGGGATGATTCTAAAGATGTGAGTTGTCTCATACTTTCGACCATATGCTCAAAACTCCAACAAAGTTTAGAACTGTTGGAAGACTATGAGATAGCTGTGGAGTTACGAGACATGTTCAAGAGCAAGCTAGGCAAGAGGGGTTTGACACAATTGTTGCATTCACTCCTTGCAAAATGAGTGAAGGACAACAAGTTGGACCTCACATGCTTAAGTTTAATGGCTGCATGGAGAAAGGTTCTCCAGTGCTTATGGTTCATGATGGAATAGGGTCAAATTCTAAAAGAAAGGTTAAGGCAAAGGTTGCCAAACCCAAGATTAGCAACGCAAAAGTTGCCAAGGCTATAGTGGCAAAACCCGATGAACAAAGGATGCAATTTGTTTCCATTGTCAAGAAATTGGTCATTGGAAACGTTATTGCAAGGCTTTTATGGAAGATCAAAAGATGAAGGAGAGCAGTTGGACTGCATCGACTTCAGGTATCTATATGATAGATATTCTCCTTTCTACCACTAGCTCCTGGGTATTAGATACCGGATGTGGCTCTCACATTTGTCTAAATGTGGAGGGATTGAAGAATATGAGACTACTTAAAGTTGGTGAAGTAGACCTACGTGTGGGGAATGGAGCAAGAGTTGTTGCATTAGCCGTAGGGACATATGAAGTCACTTTACCTTCCGGTTTAATACTTATTTTGAACAATTGTTATTATGTACCGGATTTAAGTAGAAACATTATTTCAATTTCTTGTTTGGATAATGAAGGCTTTAAATTTCTTATTGAGAATAAGAGATTTTCTTTCTATTTAAATGATGTGCTTTATGGTATTGCAAATTCATTTAATGGCCTTTATATCCTTGATGTCAAGAATGAAAATAATGAAGATGTCTATCATATAAATAAGAAATCTAAACCTAATGATGTAAATCATACTTATTTGTGTCATTGCCGTCTTGGTCATATTAATGAGAAGCGTATCTCAAAACTCCATGGGGATGGTCTTTTGGGTTCATGTGACCTTGAGTCATATGATACTTGCGAGTCGTGTCTTCTTGGAAAAATGACTAAGACACCTTTTACCAAGATAGGTGAAAGGGCGAGCGACTTATTGGGGTTGATACATTCCGATGTATGCGGACCATTAAGTAGCAATGCTAGGGGAGGATTTCAATACTTCATAACCTTCACTGATGATTATAGTAGATTTGGGTATGTTTACCTAATGAAATATAAAAGTGAAGCTTTTGAGATATTTAGAATATTTCAAAATGAAGTAGAAAAGCAACTTGGCAAAAGTATTAAGGCATTTCGATCGGATCGAGGTGGAGAATACTTAAGTCAAGAATTTGATGATCATCTAAAGAATTGTGTAATTGTTTCACAATTAACTCCACCCGGAACACCACAATGGAATGGTGTGTCCGAAAGGAGGAATCGGACTTTGTTAAACATGGTTCGATCAATGATGAGTCAAGTTGATATTCCAATATCCTTTTAGGGCTATGCACTAGAAACCGCTGCTTTCACACTAAATCGTGTTCCAAGTAAATCGGTTCAAAAGACTCCATATGAGATGTGGAGCGGAAAGAAGCCAATTCTGTCTTTCATGAAGATTTGGGGTTGCGAAGTTTTTGTCAAAAGACTTATATTAGACAAACTTGCACACAAATCTGATAAATGTATTTTCATAGGATATCCTAAGGAAACTAAAGGATATTACTTTTACAACAAAGAGTACAACAAAGTGTCTGTTGCCCAGACTGGTGTCTTTCTAGAGAAAGAGTTTCTCTACAAAAAAATTAGTGGGAGTAAAATAAATCTTAAAGAAATTCGAGAACCAGAAAATGACATAAAACCAATGGTGGAACAAGAGCAAGTTCCACAAGGAGTTGTGGAACCTGTTCAAGATACACAAGTAACTCGCAGATCTGGTAGGATACGATCCGAGCCCGAGAGATATGGATTTCTCGTAACGGATAGTAATGAGGTGGAGATCATTGAGAATGATGAACCAACCACCTACCAAGAGGCGATGTAATCTCCTGATTCAGACAAGTGGCTTGGAACCATGGAATCCGAATTACAATCCATGAAAGACAATCAAGTTTGGAACTTGATCGATGCACCCGAAGGTGTCAAAACCATAGGATGCAAATGGGTCTTCAAGAAAAAAACTGACATGGATGGGAAGGTACATACTTACAAAGCTAGGCTTGTAGCGAAAGGTTATAGGCAGATTCATGGTATTGACTATGATGAAACCTTTTCACCTGTAGCAATGATCAAGTCTATAAGAATTCTACTTGCCATTGCCGCATATCATGACTATGAAATATGGCAGATGGATGTCAAAACCGCTTTCCTGAATGGAAACCTGCAAGTGTATGTGTATATGACACAACCAGAGGGTTTTGTCCAGAATTCTAAGGTATGCAAGTTGCAGAGATCCATCTATGGATTGAAGCAGATTTCTAGGAGTTGGAATCTCCATTTTGATGAATCAGTCAAAGAGTTTGGCTTCACCAAGAACGAAGATGAACCTTGTGTATACAAGAAGATTAGTGGGAGCATTGTGCTATTTTTTATTTTATATGTGGATGACATATTGCTCATTGGAAACGACATTCCCACACTTCAGTCTGTAAAGACTTGGTTAGGAAAGTGTTTCGCAATGAAAGATATGGGTGAAGCCTCATATATACTTGGCATTAAGATCTATAGAGATAGATCAAGGAAGCTAATTGGTTTAAGCCAAGGTACTTACATTGACAAGGTCCTTAGAAGATTCCGCATGGAAAATTCTAAAAAGGGAACTTGCCAGTGTTACATGGAGTTTCTCTAAGCAAGACTCAATGTCCTAAGACAAAAGATGAGCGTGAGAAAATGAGTGAGATTTCATATGCTTCGGTAATTGGATCCATCATGTATGCCATGATATGTACTAGGCCGGATGTATTTTATGCTTTGAGCATGACGAGTAGATATCAGTCTGACCCCGGTGAGAGTCACTGGATGGCTGTAAAAGCGATTCTTAAGTACTTGAGAAGGACTAAAGATTCCTTTTTGATCTATGGATGAATAGAAGATGATCTCGTTGTAAATGGTTACACGGATGCAAGCTTCCAAACCGACAGAGATGATAGTCGATCACAATCGGGTTTTGTGTTCATGTTAAATGGTGGAGCTGTAAGCTGGAAGAGTTCCAAGTAGAGTACAACCGCTGATTCTACAACTGAAGCTGAGTACATTGCTGCATCGGATGCTGCAAAGAAAGCTGTTTGGATTAAGAAGTTCATTGGTGAACTTGAAGTGGTTCCTAGTATTTCTAATCCAATAGACGTTTATTATGATAATAATGGTGTTATTGCTCAAGCAAAGGAACTAAGGGCATATCAGAAATCCAAACACATACTCAGACGTTTCTATATCATTCGAGAAATTGTGGATAGGGGAGACATAAATATATGCAGAGTACCAACTGATGATAACGTTGCGGACCCGCTAACAAAGGGACTTCCACAAGCTAAACATGATGGTCATGTTAGGTCCATGGGTATTAGATACATGGGAGATTAGGCTTAGGGCAAGTGGGAGATTTTTGGTGTTGGTGCCCTAGGCACGTTTGTAAAACGTTATATATGTTATCATTTTATTCATATTAATAAAGAGATGTTTTGATTATTATTACTGTTCATGTTTACTTATAATAATCTTTGTCCCTAGTACTTGTGAAGCACTAGTATAAAGGCTAAATGATCATGGGATGATCATGTTATATTTATGGGTACTTGTTTGGAACAAGGTACTGGACATGACCGCTGTATGAGATTTATGTCATGGTCTATGTCATACATATATCTCATATTAGTTATGTCATTTGAATCCTTAGACATGAAGTTATTATAGTCTTCTACTTGATGAACATTATATTTGACATATTCAAACGCTACCTTTAACCAGAAAGTTATAAAGGGTATGATTGGCATAATCAGATTCAAGTAGGGAAGAATAATAAGCTTAATGGATTTGTCCCTCTTTGGAGAGATTTCAAGCTTGGGCCTCTCGTAGGAATGATGTTGATGAAATGTTTGGCCAAACTCAAGTGAATTGATTGGATCAATGTCATTTGGATTATCAACATATTCGGTATCGAGAAAGTATTAAACAATACAAGTTGACTTGTTGACCATGAATTGTGTTCAATGACATCGTGGGCAAAGGGATTGTGACATGTTCTATAAAGGAATGCGAACTTGTATATAGTTACACTATTTGGGTAGGTATGACGGTTTGCTAGAACCTAATCATATCTTATGGGATCATGTTTGAACCCATTTCCAACTTAGTATAATCCTATAGGGTCACACACAAATAGAACGAATCTAAAAGGATTTAAATGGAATTTTGGGTCGAAGGACCTTTGAGGGATTTTAGGACTTTAGAGGAGAAAACTGGAAATCTGGAAAAAGGGTGGATCCGGGTGGACCTTTGGAAGGACCCGGCCGGACCACTTAAAGCCCCGGGCGGACCAAGTGATATACCCGGTCGGACCAAGCCTTGATCCGGCCGGACCCACTTGCACACCCGGGCGGACCTAGCCCTGTTTCGGCTTGGGACTTTCCTAGTCCGTTTTCTTGCGGGTTTAGACACTTGTTACCTATTTGGAATAGGTTTAACAAGTATATAAATAGCCTCTAACAGCCCTAATCAGACCTAATGATTGCTAAGCATTGTGAGAGCTTTCAAAGAGTTTGAGAGACCAATTTCTTGTTCTAAGATCCCTTGGTGAAGAACAAGAACATCATCACAATAAATTCCATATAGTTCTTAATTGTGAAAGCGTGTTTCACAATTTGGTCTAGCAACCAAGATCAAGTGTTTCTTTATATTCGTTCGAAGGTGTGGATACCAATAAAGGGTGAAACTTATCATCTTTAAAGTTCGTGTTCAAGCTTTGTGTTCGTGATCAAGTTTTCAAGTCTCCAC
Organism: Campanula takesimana; assembly: GCA_026119855.1. Lineage (NCBI taxonomy): Eukaryota > Viridiplantae > Streptophyta > Magnoliopsida > Asterales > Campanulaceae > Campanula > Campanula takesimana. Next base: position 122,950 of record JAOWBW010000533.1, on the reverse strand, counting down.
CAAGATCTAAGGTTGTTAGCAAAGGCATCAAGGGTTAGTATTCTAGTATTCATTATGCATGTATTTGACATATTCATATGAATGGATCTATGGGCTTTGGGTTTCATGAATTTTTAAATGCTTTATTACGCTGCGCATGTTACTAGGAAACCCAACAATCTTATGTTATTAGCATACGCCTTGATAACAATTATGAGATTCCAGATTTTGGAGACGCCAATTTCTAAGACCTTTCTTCTCCTTCCAACGCGACTTCCTTTCCGTTAAAAAAGTGAATCCTATGCCATTAGCTTACACCTTGATGACAATTATGGGACTCTGAGGGGTGTGAATCCTATGTTATTAGCATACGCCTCGATAACAATTATGGGACCACTGGGATTTGGAAACACCAATTACTCGGACCTTTCTTCTCCTTCCAACGCGACTTTCTTTCCGTTGGAAAAATGAATCCTATGCCATTAGCTTACACCTTGATGGCAATTATGGGACTCTAAAATGGTGGGGATCCTGTGTTATTAACTTACGTCTTAATAACAGATGTGGGATTCCCGACTTTGTAAATTATGTGCCATTAACGTATGTCTCGATGACAAGTCATTGGAATTAGAGTTTGCTGATGTAGATTTGTTGCTCACCCATGATCTTGGATGTGCGGTGAGAATAGATTCGTACTGAGAAGCAAATTCATTTGTTCCAATTCTGAAAATATTCCTTTTGTTGACGACTCAATGTTCCATCTTGAACCGGGTTCAGAATTGACCTTTTAGTCAAAAGCAGGGCTTTTATGACATTTCTGTTAAAAGCAGGGCTTTTTCTGGAATTTCTGTTAAAAGCTGGGATTTTTCTGGAATTTCCCAAGAAAACAGGGTTTTTCTGAGGATATCTCGTACGAGGGAGGGATGTCTCGTACGAGACTTCTCTGTTTTTGCACGAAACAGCCGCATATCACGTGCTGAGAAGTGATTTCAAAATCACTTTTCTTATTTCATTTCGAGAGCTTTCAACCCTAGGCGATTTTCTTTCCCAAAAATCTCCATTTTCACCAAATCTTAGTGATTTCCAACCCTTTCTGATGGCGGGTGCAAATCGTTCTCACAAAGAACACCTTTTCAGTAGGCATATGAGGGGTAAAGTGTGGGCGACAGATGAGTTGTGCCCATTCCCCGAGGATCATATTTCTCACGCCGTTCGGACGAAGCGGGTAAGGATCTCTTCCTTTGATTGAGTTTCCATGCCAATTTCGTTGTTGCATGTCTCAATTTGGTGCTTTCGCAGTTCGACTTTTGTCAAATTTCCACCTAGAATTATCGCTGCTAGGGTTTATCACGCATGGCTGATCTTTTGATGGGATTTCACCCTTGTTGATATTGAAAATCATTGTAGTATAGTAGTACATGATTTTATCTTTCGTTCTAGGCAATTCTGCGATTTTTTGGGTAAAATGCTTTAATGAGGATTTTACCGACTTTTCTAACATTCGTCTCTTTTGTCTCTGTCTTTGCAGCCATTCAGAATCATCAACAACTATAGAGGCAGCGTGCGAGAAGTTGCTGAGAGGTGGGAAACTCTCAACGGTGAGGTGAAGGAGGAGATTGAGAACCTGGGGTAAAGCCTTTCTTTGATGGCTTGGTGGGTGAGCGGCGGAATGCTCATGTGCTCCAGGTTATCAGGAGCGTTGGTGGGATAGTACCCAAACCATGCATATGAGGTAGGGCGAGTGTAAGTACCCCAATCTGAAATTGACCAACTTAGAGGAATTCTTAGCACCATTCAGGGATAAACTGATAGGCTGGGACCTCACTAAGATAAACATAAAATTCCAGGACTGCTCTGGAATTAAACTTGGAAAAATTCAGAAGCTCGCCTGGCTGAGCCGTACGGATGGTTTGGACGCGGGAGATCCCTATCCGTACGGCTACTATGGGCACCCTCAGTCCTTATAAATTGAAACCCTTGCTGATCATTTCAGGGGGGAGAAATTTGTTTGAGAGAGCCAAATCTCTGCAGAAATCATACCAGAATAGAGTGATCACCACATTTGAGTGAAAAGAGAGAAAGAAGATAGGTCCAAACCAAAATTGGTGAGGCCTCCTTCTCCCCATCTTCTCTTCATCTCCATATTATATCTTTGCTTCTTGTCAAATAATATATACTTGGAACCAAGCCTTGAAATCCATGGTACCCTTCATGTTTTATGCATGATGATGGGTTACAAACCATAGGATAGCCTAAGGCTTGTTATGATTTATGCATCTATAATACATTGTCTTTAAATTTATGCACCTTTACATTATGTCTTTAAATTTGTGTCATTTACTTTAAAGTCTTTGCATTTATGTTGAATAAATAAGGGAATGATCAAGTTTGGGTGATAAAGTTGCAATCTTTATCATCCAAACCATGAGTCAACCTCAAAATTTCCCTTTGATGATAAAGATTCAATCTTTACCCATCAAAGGTTGATTTTTGGATGTCTCAATACCCTTCCTTGGAAGAATCATCCATTTGGATGTTAAAGTTTCCATCTTTAACCATCCAAATGGTGATCTTGGCTCAAAAGCCATGACCATCACCTTTTCTCAATTATTCCCCAATGATTGCCTTGATCACACCCAAAATCCTTGTTTTGGTGTCTAATCTAGTGATCAATAATGGCATAGGGATGATTTAATTAATGTTTTGTTGCAAGAAAATAGCTGGAAATCCAGTTTCCAGCAGAATGCTCTGTTTCTGCCTGGAACTGGACTGATTTCCTGGGAATCTGTAAAAATTCCCAAGAAGACCCTCCATAGCCGTACGGCTACTTTGTCCAAGGGGCACATTTCCAGTCTAGTCCCCCCTTTTTATCCAGAATGTTTACAAAATATCCCTTTCTGTCAAATATTTAACTGTTTTCTGTTAAAGTCAGTTTCTCCCATTTTCAAGAACACACACACACTTGCACAATTTTAACAAATTTTAGGGAGACTCGGTTTCTTCCGAGGTGCTTTGGGTGAACTACCGGTTGAGTTCTTCCCAAAGCGTAACCTGACCTCCGAATCCTTTGTCTCTAACCATTTTTCGTTAAGTTTGGGTTTAAAGTTAAACTAACGTCGCGACTCCATTTTCCGTTAAAGTACCGTGTTTGATTCTCGAGGGAACTATTCATTTTTCCCGCGGGTATCTCGCAGCGAGCTCACCATGACTCCCACTGATTTTCATGCTATTACCGGGCTCTCTATCGCCGGTGAGCCGATCGAGGTGGATACTGATTTTCTCCCTGGTAGTGATGATATGAGGCACCTTCTAGGGTTCACTGTGTGCACCTCGGGCAAGGTGTCCCTCTCAAGGCCTTGAGGGATAAGGTGGATGCCTATGTTACCGTCAATGCGGGTCAGATGCACCTTGCTAACACTCGCATCATAGCTGTCCGAGGCTTTCTGTGGTGGGCTTTTTCTGAGACGCTATTTTCTAACCACACATCGACTGCCCTATTCACTCTGCTGAGCTGCTTGAGGGACATGCAGCATGTCACAGATGCTAGTTGGGGTCTAGCCGGTTTGGCCCATTGTTATGTGGCTATGGATAAGAGTTCATGGGATCAGGCGAATGCTGGCTTAGGCGGTTATAGACATGATTGGGAGGTATAATACTCATTCTCTGCTGTACTCCTCTCTTTATTTCAGCCCCAGTTTACTTTTATCTTGATAGCATGTTTATTTTAACCATTGTATATTGATATTTTTCATGTTTCTCCCATTTGCAGGCTTGGGGTTATGCCATGTTCGGCCTCTACAAATTTGATCTCCGGGACAACACCATCATGTTTCCGGATACTTTGAGGTGGCGTAGGGGCAACAGAGATACCAGCGGTGAGCACGCTGAGGGGGCAGATTTGTCAGTGGAGCACATGCGGCGATACCTCGATGAGTGGGTAGTCATTCCCGAGGTTGCTACTGCCCTTTTCCCTTGGAGGAGCTTAGGTATCGATCAGGCTTATTGGCAGTCAGGCTTGAGGTTTTTGATGATTGGCCTCGGTGGGGGATGCTTTTACTTGGGAGAGCGAGTCTCTCGCCAGCATAACGGTGGTAGGCTAGATCTTATCGTCCCTTTGGATCCACCGGCTCACATGCTTAATTTCTGTGTCATAGGGGACGCGGAGAGGGAGGACCTTGTGATAGGTCAGGTCACTTTCGACCATATACACCTCGAGGCTGATTATGATGATTTTCTGACTCACCTCATGCCCCGGCTGATTATAAAGGGTGACCAGGCTCAAGCCCAGGGGGTTGTTCATGTCCCTTTCCGTCCGTAGCTCGGACCAGCTTCATTTTCCTACATCATGGCTGAGGGGATAGAGAGCATCGAGGACCTTCCCGCCCAGTACGATATGCCTGAGGGACTCATACCTCCTGCTGATGCGACTATGGTATGATTTATGACCCTTCTTTTGCCATTTTCGTCATTCTACCATTTCCTTTTTATGCCTGAGTTGATAGGATCCCCCATTCCCTTTTTTGTTGATGATGTATTTATTGCCTCGGCGTAGGCAAAGATAATTTTTTTCTTTCTTTTTGGTTTGTACCTATGCAACAGTTAATTCCTAACTCTAACACACAAACTTTTGTTAATTTTAGTTTTTATTTCTGACTGTGTAATGAATTGATTCACATCCGGTTGGTCAACCGAGGGTTCTTTTCATGAGATATATTCGTGTTGGGTCATTTGTATGTGATGTATGAACTGTTTTGAGTGAGTTTCTGAGGTGGTCGAGACATGTTTTGACTCGTCGGGCAACCTGAATTTGAGCAGAGTTCCTGTTGTCTGAACTGGGGAGATGCCTCGTACGAGACATCGATGTCTCGTACGAGACATCCTTTGAATCTGCGACTGTTTCTCCTTTTTCCTCGAGGATTTGGTGTCCGAACTTGTATATAAACACCCCTAGTACCTTAAATCAGTTCTGGGAACTCTCTTTTGGAGTGAAATTCTCAACCTTTGCTCCCAATGGCCCCAAGTAAGTCCGTCCCTTCATCAATAATTGTTGATGAGTTTTACTTAGACTCGGAATTAGTGGAACGCTACAAGGAGGACTTAGGAACGTTTCTTTCGTTCGTTTGACAGGCTCGTCAAGAGAGATTCATAGAGATGTTTGGTTTTAAGATTATTTTCACCTTGAAGAACCTAAAACCGGATTGCGACCTTTTAAAGGGAGTTGCACGCTTTTGGGATCCTTCGACCCATCTCTTCAACTTTTCACTTAATGAGATGGTCCCCACTGTGGAGGAGATGGAAACTATCTTGGATATTCCATTGACCGGGGTGATTGCAGTGTCCAAGTATGATAAAGTACCGGCAGAATCTCTCAGGGATATATTGAGCATAGGCCTTCCTGAGGCACAGAGTTACATTCATAACCGCTATGTTGATCTTCACGCTTTGCCTAGGAGATTTAAGGGTCGCGTGACACGTACACATGGTGTGGATTCCCAATGTTGCCTCTTGGCATTGTGCTTGTTCTGAGGCGTGCTTTTTATGAGCAAGTGTGGCATGGCGGACACGGAGCTCGTATACATCATTTTTCAAGCTAGAGGACGGTCCTTCAACGTTGTTCCTCTTATCTTAGGGGAGACCCTGCATGGTCTTGATGAGCTACACCGAACCGGCTCTATGACTCGGGGAAGTCCGCTATTATTGACTATTTGGCTTAGAGAGCACTTCAGACTGTTGAGTTCCCCGACCGAGTATTCTACTTATACTTTCCATAGGTGGAGATATTAGTAAAGGGTTTAAGCATTGAGGAGTGGGCCCATCTTTTTACGAAAGCAGAGACCGGTGATATTGTTTGGTGTCCACCCTTTTGGAAGGTAAAGAGGTTTGTGGCTAATAACCTTGGATACGACAGGGTCGCCCTTCGGGGTTTGAGAGATTCCTCTTTTTATTTTGCTCGAAGGGTAATGCGACAATTTGGTCAGCAGCAGGATACTTTTGTGCTATGGGGACATGCTCATGATGTCTCTTTCATGGACTCAGATCTTTCTACGATCTTGGCTCGTGCTTGGGGGTAAGGCACCACTATGGACTGTTGGACCAATCTTCATCATGATGGGGGGAGCATTTACTTATCGGACAAATATTTGGATTGGTTTCTCAAAGAACTCCGTCCCGATGCTGATGGTATTGATGAGATTCACCGTTCTCTGTTGGGGGACCAGTTTGAACCTAGCTTGAATTTGAGGAAGAAGGAAGCTAATGAGGATCCTTCTAACATCAGTGTGGATGCTACCCAAGACTTTCTGGACAGTGACTTTTATGAGAAGAGGGCGAATGGACTTCCCGGTAAATTCCAAGCTCTTGACAGGCCTCACGTATTCACCAGATTAACTCGCTCAGTGTTCAGTAGACTTGATGTTCCTCCCGGTTTCGAGATACCTTGGTTCAAGAGGAAGAGGGATGACAAGACGGATCGTGATCAAGCCCCTACTAAGTTAAGGAAGAAATAGATTTCTAGGAGTATCGAGAAATTGCTATAGATAGACCAATGTTTAGATTTTTAGTATTTTATTTATTTTCTCTTGCAAGTTGGTATTCATGTTGGGAATTTTCCTATTATTTTCTTTGAAATGCATTCAATTAATAGGAGAACAAGATTTTGATTTTATTTGTTGAATAGACCGGACCAAAAGGCTGCCTACGTTCTCCTTTTACATCAATTAAATAAGGAGCTCAGATCATCGTAGTTCTTGTTCAAGAAAGATAAAATATGTCTGCTGACTGATTGACATGTCTCGTAAGAGACTGTCCCCTATTATTATTATTATTATTATTTTAATGCACGCCCTGATTTTTGCCTAGACCGCCCTTTCAGGTTTTCAATCTAGCGGGCTTCTTTTCTCGTGCCTTTTTTTTTTGAAATAGGGGACAGAGAAATGAGTAGAACTTCTTCAGCTTGTTCATATTGATGGGTTTCGGTAGTTGAACTCCATCTACGTCTGCGAGTTGTACCGCTCCTCCAGAGAAGATCTTCTTGACTATGTAAGGGCCTATCCATCTTTGTCCCCACTTTCCCATAGGATTGAATGGTCCAGGATGATGTTCGCGTAGGACAAGGTCCCCTTCTTTGATGTTTCTGGATTTGACTTTCTTATTGAATGCCTGGGCCATTCTCCATTGATATGCTTGGATATGCTCAGCGGCTCGAAGTCGTCGTTCATCTAGCAGGGCTAGTTGTTCGTAACGGCTGTTCAACCATGCGACTTCGTTTACTTGGTTTTCTAGGAGAACCCTTAAAGATGGTACTTCCAATTCGATTGGTAACACTGCTTCCATCCCATAGGCTAGGGCGTATGGAGTTTCACCGGTGGCAGTACAGATTGAAGTACGATAGCCCCAGAGTGCGAAAGGTAGCTTCTCGAGCCAGTCCTTGCCAGTCTTAGCCATTTTTCTGATGATGGTCTGTATGGTTTTATTATTAACTTCGACTGCTCCATTGGTCTGTGGTCGGTACGGTGACGACTGATGCCTTTCTAACTTGTATTCTACGAGTAGTTGGTCACATTCTTTCTCAAAGTGCGTGCCATTGTCGGATATCATCTCATGAGGTACCCCGTATCGGCATATGATGTTGGTCTTAATGAATTCATCCACCTTCTTGGCATTAAAGACTTTGTAGGATTGAGCCTCGATCCACTTGGTGAAGTAGTCTACGGCGACCAATACGAACGAGTGCCCATTGTGACCTGTCGGCGAGACTTTGCCAATGACATCTATCCCCCATATGGAGAATGTCCAAGGGGATGTCATGGGGTATAACATGGATGGTGGTGCGTGTTGCAATTTAGCATGCATATGACACTTGTGGCATTTCTTAACCATGTTGGCGCAGTCGGCTTCCATTGTAGCCCAATAGTACCCTAGTCGGATAACTTTCTTTGCTAGCATGTTGCCATTCATGTGGGTTCCACAAACTCCTTGATGGATTTGGTCCATGATTTCTATAGCCTCGTGTTCATCAGCACAGAGTAGACATTGCTTGTGATGTTTCTTGTAGAGGCGATCACCTATAATAACAAATTGGGCAGCGAACCGTTTGAGAGCTATCTTTGCTTTAAGTGATGTGTCTAATGGGAACGTTCCGTCTAGGAGGAAACGCCATACATTGTAATACCAAGGTTTATCGTCCAAGGTGTTGACGGAAACAAAGTCATATGGCTCTTTGTAGTCATGCAAGTCAATGATCGAGTAATAAGCAGGAGTCGTTCATCTCGCAACTTTGAATATTTTGACTTCAGTCCATTCGGGAATCTCCATCAGTGATGCCTAGCATGGCTAGCGAATCTGCTAATTGGTTTTTATCTCTAGGAAGATAGTAAAAAGTGACTTCTTTGAATTGCTTGACCAAGTCTTGGAGATGGTCGTTGTATTTATGAAGTGTAGGATCTTGTACCTTCCACTTTTTGAGTGACTGATAGATTATGAGTTATAAATCTATGTACACCTCTAGTTCAGTCACATTTCTTTCTAAGGTTGCTTCAAGCCCCGCTATGCAAGCTTTGTACTCAGCAATGTTGTTAGTGGCCTCGAAATCAAGGCGAATTGGGAGTGGAGTGTATAAATCTGAGGGATCTACTAGTAACATGCCGATACCATATCCTCGTTATTGGCTGCGCCATCGAAAAATAATTTCCACTTATTTTCTCCTATTGCCGTGATGTCCTCATCAGGGAATCGTGGGTCTTCCCCCTTCGCTTTATCACATGGAAATTCGGCTAAATAATCAGCAAAGACTCTTCCTCTTACGGATTTCTGTGTGATGTAAGTGATATCATACCCCGCGAGCATAAAGTACCACATGGCTATTCTAGAGGAGACATGCGACTTCTCAAAGTTGTACTTCATTGGATCCATTCGGGCAATCAGTTGTACGGGAAATGCTTCCACGTACGGCTTTAGTCTCTCAGCCACCCATGCTAGTACAGCACACGACTTTTCGAATGCAGAGTAGTTCAATTCAGCCCTTTGAAAGCGGCGGCTGACAAAGTAGATGGCATTCTCTTTCCTCGAGTCGGGTTGCTCTTGTCCAAGCATAGCCCATAGTGCAGTATCATTGACTGTGAGATACAAGGTCAACGGTCTCTTTATGTGGTGGGACCAATACTGGTGGATTAACCAAGTATTCTTTGACTTTTTCGAAGGCCTCTTGGCACTCTTCAATCCATTCTAGGGATCATTCTTCTTGAGGAGCTTAAAAATGGGCTCGCACATCGTCGTGAGTTGATTGATGAAACGACTATTGTACTGAAGATGACCCATGAATCCCTTTACTTCTTTCTGCATCTTAGGTGCAGGCATGACAATTATGGCTTTGATCTTAGCGGGGTCTGCTTCTATACAACGCTCGGTGACCATGTACCCAAGGACTTTCCTTTTCACTACCCCAAATGTGCACTTGGCCGGATTAAGTCTCATTTTGTAGTGTCTCAGCCGTTCAAAGAACTTTCTTAGGTCGACAAAGTGTTGTCCATCGGAGCCTTTAGAGTGTATGATCATGTCATCGACGTATACTTCCATCTCTTTATGTATCATATCATGGAATAGGGTAGTTACCGCTCTTTGGTAAGTGGCTTCGGCATTCTTGAGTCCGAATGGCATGATTGTATAACAGAACGTCCCCCAGGGTGTGGTAAACGCCGTTTTGTGTTGGTCCTCCTCAGCCATAAGGATCTGGTTGTACCCGACGAATCCGTCTATGAATGAACGGACCTCATATTTTGTTGTATTGTCAATAAGCATGTCTATGTTAGGGAGAGGAAAGTCATCTTTCAGAGATGCTCTGTTGAGATCACGGAAATCAACATAGACACAAACCTTTCCATTTGCCTTGAAAACCTGCACAATATTAGCCAACCAGGTCGGATACTCTATCACTTTGATGAACCCAACACTCAGGAGTTTCTCTATCTATTGCTTGACTTGTACCGACCATTCTGGCTTAATTCTGCGGAGTTTCTGCTTGACTAGCTTCGAATCTGGAAGCAGCGGTATCTTATGTTCAACAATCAAATTGGATAGCCCCGGCATATCTTTGTAGGACCATTCGAACACATCTACGAATTTTCGAAGAAGCGCTATGAGGGCTTGTCGGTCTTCCCCTTTGAAGAAACTGCCAATCTTGGTCTCTTTCGGATCGTCGTCTGTCCCCAGATTAACTGTTTGCATTTATTCGGCATCAATAGGACCATTTCCGCCATGACGACCTACTTGTTTATTAATTTCTTTTAAGATTTGTTCATTTTCTTGATCTATATCGTCATATGACTCATTATTATCTAATTCGTTAGAGTTATTAGTTAATCATCATTTATGACGCTAGAAATCTCAGGATACTTAGAAAGATCTATGTTTTCATTAAAAAAAGTAGGGGAATACATGTTCCGCGATGGCATCCAAAGCCTCTTGGGTGAGCTCATCGGTAGCGATATCTGATTCGAAGGTAAGAGTTACAAATTTTCATTCCATATGGGGATGGGGAGTGCATCCCAACTTTTTGGTCAGGAAGTCTTTCACTTGCTATGGGTCCCCCAGTTGTGTACCAGTTCTTGATGGGCTCGTCACATTTCTTGATGAGCTTGGTATAGTCTTGCTTCGGAGCATCCCCCTCGTCTATTGCATTGATCTGAGTGTCCTCTAGCTTGCAAAGGTTGAGAAATTGGTGCAGTAGGTCTTCTCCCAACACAAATTCCCATTCACTGAACGCTTCGACCTTGGTACCCCCTAATTCTCGAGGTAGCCACGAGAATTGCATCGGTTCTGTCTCAAGTGAGTATGGATCACAGTCACTGAAAATTTCAAAGCCCGGTTGGCGCTTCCCCCTATGGTCGAGCCATGGTTCAGGGAACATGAAGTATGGCAAGTTTTCCTCCTCGCGTACAAAGTTGTAGACACCCCATTTTGAACATTCATTCATAATCACACTACTTCTGTGTCTCGCCTTTGATTTGGGAAACTCGTTAAGTTTGACATGTTTCGTTAAGTTTCTGACTGACTTCGTTAGTTAGGGGACAAAATGAACATTTAAACTTCTGCAAGAGGGCAAATCGTGATTCAAACACGAGATGTCTCGTACGAGACATTGGATGTCTCGTACGAGGCATCCCCCTTGACAGACGGGTTTCAGTCAGTTTCCTTGTTGATCTCAAACCCGTTTCTTGGCAAACACTCATGCAATCCGGGAAAAATCCCATGAGCGATCCTAGAGTCAAAATACCTCCTTGGAAATCAAGTCTTTGATTCCCATCCAAACTTACCTCCTTGGCTTGATCCCTAGGTCAATATATCCTATAAATATAAAGGTTCTTGAACCTAAAAAGCTCTAGAATGGTCATTCACCCAAAAACCAAGGAAAATCTGATCAAAAGGTCTTCATAATCAGCCCCTCTTCCTCACCCACAAAATTCCAACCTTCATAATACCATTCAAGTCAAGCTTTTTGGATCATCAAGGCCTTTAGTCAAGGCCATCCATAGGATACTAGAAGAACGCTTGGTATATTCCTTTTCTATCTTCTCATCTCCTTCTTTGCTTTGAAGTAGTGTGATTCCATTAAAGGATCAGCCTAGAGCCCCTCCAACTCATGGATATGGTCTCGAAGCACATGATCCGACATCCCAAATAAATAAGAAATTATTTATTTGATTCCTTTTGTACATGAATGCATAATTTTAATGATGATGATGATGATTTCGTAAGCAAGACCGATCCTAGATCGGGTGTTGATTGGGTGCTCTTTGACCTTCCCAATCCATAACTTAACCCCCGAACTCAAGAATCTCACGGTCCATGTTCCGTTAAATATGGTGGTGACTCGCAACAATCGAGCAACATTCAAGTCCTTACAACCAACCGAATCAGAGAAACCGACTGGGAGGGGGCGCGAGCTCACAGTGGAAACTCCGCTGGGGATGATCATCATAAGAGGGTTAGACTTGTGTTGAAATCATCGTCATTATTTTAAAAATTCTGAATTCTATACTGTAATCTGATCCCAGACTGAGATGCCTCGTACGAGGGATCGCTTTCTCGTACGAGACATCTCAGCTCTGTCCGGCAGTCTGTTCTCCAGGTTTGAAAAAAGAATTCCGTTCGGTTCAAACACGTACATAAGATTTCTGATCTTCTCTCCCCCTCTGTTTTTGAGTCTTAGGACCTTCCTAACGATGAAGAAACTCCCGTATATCATAAAGCTAACCTTGGTTTTGCAGGAGTACTTATTAACTTGAAATATTTCTTTCTTACTTTACCTTTAATTTTCTTTATGTGTGAACTACGATGGCCTGAGTTCCTCCACAAGAGGGAAACGTAGGCAGCCACTTAGCCCGGCCATTGCATGTTTTTGTTTTGCTTTCAAAAAAAAATTTCTATTTTCTCTTTGACACCTAGAACTTGACTCTCACACACGTGCACGCATGTAGATTAATTACACTACATACCCTTTAACCCGGGTCGCAATCAGAGGACGGATGTCGGTCAGCACACCCACTCTACGAATGGCACTCGCCGGTCTCTCCAAAGATGGTGTACCCACTCCGTGGCATGCTCCTAGACTGTGTTCATGGGGATCCTTAGCGTAAGCCCTGCATCAACCTCATGCATACATACTAGTTAATAAGACACTCCTAGAGACCGATCGGTTCGATTCTTAGGGTTGTTTTAATCTTTGCCCAAGATAACGCTTCACTTACAATCTGTAATACTCCCTTCATGAATTCTTGACGAATGTCCCTTCGGTTAAATTGTTAGACAAAGGATTGCGATGGTGAAATTGAGAATTTTTCTACCTTCATCGAGTCTAGTCTCTTTCACCATCAAGATCCTGCGTTTGACAATGTCCCTTTCGGTTATCCCTTACAAGAATTCATAAGGTTTGATTGCATTAAAGGCGTTGTCTAACAAAGTGCAAAACAACTACGGAATCACTTAAGTTTGGCTAATTGAATGGTGGATTCCGATGAGAATATGGGACCTTTGCCTGAATTGTCCGTTTGGGAGAGTGCAATACAGGTGAAAAACAAGGGGCTCATATTCTAGGGTGACAGAATCCACTGTTCCAGGACGAACTAGATAGTAACCCATCAAAATGGATTAAATTATGTCCGACCAAAATAGGATTAAAATCTGCAATCTGACTGTCAGGCTACATGCCTCGTACGAGACATCAATGTCTCGTACGAGACATCTTCCCTTTTCTGTGTTTCTACCGTGTTGAACCTAATAAAAGCCGACTTGTTGGGACCCCAGCCTGGATTTGACACAGTTTCTAAACTCTAGGTCCGTCCGATCAGCAAGGTAGCTCCATACTCCCAACACAATCGCTTCGGTAGTCTACATCCATGATCCCAAGACCAAGAGACTAGAAAAGGTTGCAGTAATGGCCGGTACCCCCATCACTGATTTGGAAACCGCTAAGACCGTCATTGCACAACTTGAGCAGCAAGTCAAAGAGCAAGCTGAAATTGCCCCCCGTGAGAGTGATCGTCACGCCAAGGACATAGACTCCGTCCTACAAGATCTCCAAGAACTCAAGAGGAGTAATAAGAAGTCAAAATCCCCCTCCAAAGACGGGGAATCCCATGCTAAGAAAAAGAATAAGAGGGATGATGATTCCGACTCCGATTCGAATACATACGATTCTTCCTCCTCCTCCGATGACGAGGATGCTAAGGCAAATGATAAGAAAAAGAAAGCTAGTGATGAAACCAACATCATCAACTCCGCCACTGCCGAGTTTCTCGAAAAGATGTTTGCGCATCTTGGTCTAGCAAAGGGCTCCATCATTCCATTTGACCCCATTGCACTACGTAAGTCAATCACTAAGCTACTCGAAAGTTCCGCACTCCTGACATAGCCAAGTCAATGGCACTACTTGTCCTCATGTTCATGTTGTGAAACCTACACTTGGGCCATGCTTCCAATGAAAGTGGAGACACTGTTTAGCCCAAAGCTTTCCCCAAACTCTAGAGGGGGCGGCAAGGGATTGGTACATGTCTCTCCCCTTAGCCACAAGGGCCGACTGGGCTACCACATGCGAGGTCTTCCAAAGGCGTTTCGAGGACAATACTACTTATCGTCCCACCAAAAGAGACCTCGAGCGAATCTAACAAGGCACTAATGAGACATTTGGTGAATTTTTGTCAAAAGGTGGAGAGCCAAGCTCACCGAGATTGTCGATAGGCCAACTACGGATGACCAAATGCAAATCTTCCTAAAATCACTCCGCAATGAGTATGAGGACCGTCTCTCTGGTACTTTCTTCCCAAGCTTCTCTGAACTTCATAAAACTGGTCTTCGACTAGATGACATCTTCAAAAGTAGGAAAGAGGCTAAGAGAGATAGTGGTTACCACTACACTAACAAGGGCTCTACTAGCAAAGACACATCCGTCAATGCTATTGCTTTCAATAACCAAGGGAGGAGCAAACTATTCCTCCGTCCCTCCACCAAACACAAGCAAGAACGGCCCTAAGAAAGAAAGAGTATACAACAAACTAGAAGGTATCACTCAAGAAGAACTGTTTGATATACTCGTAGAAGCCGGAAAGGTCGCACCAAGGAAGCCATCCTACTGCTCCCGAGGAAACTCCCTAAAAATCATGATCACCACTCTACTGCAAGTTCCACCAGTTTAGTAGCCATGATACCAACTCTTGCAATCACCTCAAAGATGTGATCCAAGATCTCATAGACTCTAAGCAGCTAGGGGTTCTTAATGTAGTGACAAACCCCCTCCCAACTGCGGGAGGAGGGATCAATGTAATAGAAATAGCTAGAAAGGAAGAGGAGACTACTCGCCTAGTCCCAAATGTGGGCGAGAGCACTCCAAAGATCAATAATAAAGTTCCTTTCTGTTACATGTTGTCTTGTGATCAAGTGATAGATAGGAAAAATAATGACTTTGTACGCGAGGGGGGAAATTTTTCGTACTTCATGTTCCCTGAACCATGGATTGACCATAGGGGGAAGAGCCAACTGGGCATTGAGATCTTCAATGACTATGATCCATACTCACTAGAAACAGAACCGATGCAATTCTTGTGGCTACCTCGAGAATTAGGGGGTACCAAGGCCAAAGCATTCAGTGAATGGGACTTTGTGTTAGGAGAAGACCTACTGCGCCAATTTCTCAACCTTTGCAAGCTAGAGGACACTCAGATCTACTCCCTCCGTCCCAGCTCACTTAAGACTTTTTGACCAAACTGGTCAACTTAAGGTCGGTTTGACCAACACTTTATAGAATATTGATGTTCCAAAAACTTTTTAAAAATTGTTATTGAGAGGATTTTTAATGGTGGTCATTTTACATTTTTTTAATTTTTGTTCGGATCATAAATATTTCTATAAAGTGTTGGTCAAACCGACCTTAAGTTGACCAGTTTTGGTCAAAAAGTCTCAAGTGAGCTGGGACGGAGGGAGTATGCAATAGACAAGGGGGACACTCCGAAGCAGGACTATACCAAGCTCATTAAGAAGTGTGACGAGCCAATCAAGAACTGGTTACACAACTGGGGACCCATAGCAAGCGAAGACTTCCTGATCAAAGAATTAGGATGTACTCCCCATCCCCATAGGGAAAGAAAATTTGTAACTCTTACTTTAGAGTCAGATACCGCTACCGATGAGCTCACCCAAGAGGACTTGGATGCCATCGCGGAACGTGTATTCCCCTACTTTCTTAATGAAAACATAGATCTTTCCGAGTATCCGGGGATTTCTAGCGTCATAAATGATGAATTAAATAATAAATCTAACGAATTAGATAATAGTGAGTCATATGATGAGATAGATCAAGAAAATGAGCAAATATTAAAAGAAATTAATAAGAAAGTAGGTCGTCGTGGCGGAAATGGTCTTATTAATGCGTAAGTAATGCAAACAGTTAATCTGGGGATGGACGATGATCCGAAAGAGACCAAGATTGGCGGTTTCTTCAAAGGGGAAGACCGACAAGCCCTCATAGCGCTTCTCTGAGAATTCGTAGATGTGTTCGCGTGGTCCTACAAAGATATGCCAAGGCTATCTAATTCGATTGTTGAACATAAGATACCCCTGCTTCCCGATTCGAAGCCAGTCAAGCAGAAACTCCGCAGAATTAAGCCAGAGTGGTCGGTACAAGTTAAGCAAGAGATAGAGAAACTCCTGAGTGTTGGGTTCATCAAAGTCATAGAGTATCCAACCTGGTTGGCTAATACTGTGCAGGTTTCTAAGGCGAATGGAAAGGTTCATATCTGTGTTGATTTTCGTGATCTCAACAGGGCATCTCCAAATGATGACTTTCCCCTCCCTAACATAGACATGCTCATTGACAATACCGCAAAGTACGAAGCCCGTTCGTTCATAGACGGATTCGCTGGGTACAACCAAATCCTCATGGCAGAGGAGGATCAACACAAAATGGCATTTACCACGCCCTGGGGGACGTTCTGCTATACTGTAATGCCATTCGGACTCAAAAATGCCGGAACCACTTACCAAAGAGCTGTAACCGCGCTGTTCCATGACATGATACATAAAGAGATGGAGGTGTACGTTGATGATATGATCATACACTCCAAAGGCTCCAATGGGCAGCACTTCGTCGACCTTAGAAAGTTCTTTGAAAGGCTGAGACACCACAAGATGAGACTTAATCCAGCCAAGTGCACATTTGGGGTAGTGAAAGGAAAAGTCCTTGGGTACATGGTCACCGACCGTGGTATGGAAGAAGACCCCGCTAAGATCAAAGCCATCATTGACATGCCTCCACCTAAGATGCAGAAAGAAGTAAAGGGATTCATGGGTCGCCTTCAGTACATTAGTCGTTTCATCAATCAGCTCACGACGATGTGGGAGCCCATTTTCAAGATTCTCAAGAAGAATGCATCCCTATAATGGACCGAAGAGTGCCTAGAAACCTTCGAAAAGGTCAAAGAATACTTAGTTAATCCGCTGGTATTGGTCCCTTCAAATAAAGAGAAACTGTTGACCTTGTACATCACAGTCAATAACACTGCACTAAGGGCTATGCTAGCACAAGAGCAACCCGACTCGAGGAAAGAGAATGCCGTTTATGCCGTCGCTTTCAAAGGGCTGAATTGAACTACTCTGCATTAGAAAAGTCATGTGCTGCACTGGTATAGGTAGCTGAGAGACTAAAGCCATACATGGAAGCATTTCCTGTACAACTGGTCGCCCAAATGGACCCAATGAAGTACATCTTCGAGAAGTCGCATGTTTCCTCTAGAATAGCCAAGTGGTACTTTATGCTCGCAGGGTACGATATCACTTACATCACTCAAAAATCCATAAGAGGAAGAGTCTTTGCGGATCATTTAGCCGAATTTCCATGTGATGAAGCGAAGGGGGAAGACCCGCGATTCCCTGATGAGGACATCATGGCAATAGCAAAAAATAAGTGGCAAATATTTTTCGATGGCGCAGCCAATAAGTGGGGATATGATATTGGCATGTTACTAGTAGATCCCTCAGATTTCTACACTCCACTCGCAATTCGCCTTGATTTCGAGGCCACTAACAATATTGCCGAGTACGAAGCTTGCATAGCGGGGCTTGAAGCAGCCTTAGAAAGAAATATGACTAAACTAGAAGTGTACGGAGATTCACAACTCATATCTATCAGTCGCTCAAGAAGTGGAAGGTACAAGATCCTACACTCCAGAAATATAACGACCATCTCCAAGACTTGGTTAAACAATTCAAAGAGGTCGCTTTCTACTATCTTCATAGAGACAAGAACCGCTTAGAAGATTCGCTAGCCATGCTAGCATCACTTGTTGAGATCCCCGGATTGACTGAAGTCAAAATATTCAAAGTCGTGAGACGAACAACTCCTGCTTATCACTCAATCATAGACTTGCATGACTGCAAAGAAGCGTGTGACTTCGTTTCTGTAAATGCCTTAGACGATAAGCCTTGGTACTATGACGTATGTCATTTCCTCCTAGACGGAACATTCCCATCAAATGCATCACCTAAAGCAAAGATAGCTCTCAAAAGGTTCGCTGCCCAATTCGTTATTATAGGTGATCGCCTCTACAAGAAACATCACAAGCAGTGCCTACTCTGTGCTGATGAGCACGAGGCCATAGAAATCATGGACCAAGTCCATCAAGAAGTCTGTGGAACCCACATGAATGGCAACATGATAGCAAAGAAAGTTATCCGACTAGGGTACTATTGGGCTACAATGGAAGCCGACTGCACCGAGATGGTTAAGAAATGCCACAAGTGTCAGATACATGCTAACTTGCAACACGCACCACCATCTGTGTTATACCCCATGACATCCCCTTGGCCATTTTCTATGTGGGGAATAGACGTTATCGGCAAAGTCTCACCGATAGGTCACAACAGACACTCATTCGTATTGGTCGCCATAGACTACTTCACCAAGTGGATCGAGGCTCAATCTTACAAAGTCTTAAATGTCAAGAAGGTGGTTGAATTCATTAAGACCAACATCATAGCCGATATGGGGTACCTCATGAGATGATATCCGACAATGGCTGCACTTTGAGAAAGAATGTGACCAACTACTTGCATAGTACAAGATAGAAAGGCATCAGTCGTCACCGTACCGACCACAGACCAATGGAGCAGTCGAAGCTGCTAACAAAACCATAGAGACCATTATCAGAAAAAAGGCTAAGAGTGGCAGAGACTGGCCCGAGAAGCTACCCTTCGCACTGTGGGGCTATCGTACTTCAATCCGCACTGCCACCGGTGAAACTCCATACGCCCTAGCCTTTGGGATGGAAGTAGTGTTACCAATTGAATTAGAAGTGCCATCATTAAGGGTTCTCCTAGAAAACCAAGTGAATGAAGTCTCATGGTTAAACAGCCGTTACGAACAACTAACCCTGCTAGATGAACGATGACTTCGAGCTGCCGAGCATATCCAAGCATATCAATGGAGAATGGCCCGAGCATTCAATAAAAAAAGTCAAATCCAGAAACATCAAAGAAGGGGACCTTGTTTTACGCGAACATCATCCTGGACCATTCAATCCTATGGGAAAGTGGGGACCAAGATGGATAGGCCCTTACATAGTCAAAAAGATCTTCTCCGGAGGAGCGGTACGACTCGCAGACCTAGATGGAGACCAACTGCCGAAGCCCGTCAACATGGACAAGCTGAAGAAGTACTATTTGTAGCTCCGTCCCCTAGTTCAAAAAAAAAAGCACGAGAAAAGAGGCCTGCTAGATTGAAAACTTGAAAGGGCAGTCTAGGCAAAAATCAGGGTGTGCATTAAAAAAAAGGGGGGGACAGTCTCGTACGAGACACCTATGTCTCGTATGAGACATGTCAAGCAGTCAGCAGACGTATTTTCTCTTTCTTGAACAAGAACTACGATGACCTGAGCTCCTTATTTAATTGATGTAAAAAGAGAACGTAGGCAGCCTTTTGGTCTGGTCTATTCAATAAATAAAATCAAAATCTTGTTTTCTTATTAATTGAATGCATTTCAAAGGAACAATAGGAAAATTTCTAACATGAATACCAACTTGCAAAAGAAAATAAATAAAATACTAAAAATAAACATTGGTCTATCTATAGAAATCTCTCGATCTCCTAGAAATCTATATCTTCCTTAACTTAGTAGGGATCACGATCCGTCTTGTCATCTCTCTTCCTCTTGTACCAAGGTATCTCGAAACCGGGAGGAACATCAAGTCTGCTGAATACTGAGGGAGTCAATCTCGTGAACACATGAGGTCTGTCAAGAGCTTGAAATTTACCGGGAAGTCCATTCACGCTTTTCTCATAAAAGTCACTATCCAGAATGTCTTGAGTGGCATCTGCACTGATATTAGAAGGATCCTCCTTAGCTTCCTTCTTCCTCAAATTCAAGCTAGGCTCGAATTGGTCCCCCAACAGAGAACGACGGATCTCATCAATACCCTCAACACTGGGATGGAGCTCTTTGAGGAACCAATCCAAATATTTGTCCGATAAATAAATGCTCCCTCCATCATGACGAAGATTGGTCCAACGGTCCATACTGGTGCCTTGCCCCCAAGAACGAGCCAAGCTCATAGAAAGCTCCGAGTCCATGAAAGAAATGTCCTGAGCATGTCCCCCTAGCACAAAAGTATCCTGCTGCTGACCAAATTGTCGCATCACCCTATGAGCAAAGTAGAAAGAGGAATCTCTCAAACCCGGAAGGACGACCCTGTCGTATCCAAGGGTATTAGCCACAAACCTCTTCACCTTCCAAAAGGGTGGGCACCAAACAATATCACCGGTCTCCGCTTTCGTGAAAAGATGAGCCCATTCCTCAACGCTTAGACCCTTTACCAATAATCTCCGCCTATGGAAAGTATAAGGAGAATACTCAGTTGGAGAGCTCAACAACT
Source organism: Campanula takesimana (assembly GCA_026119855.1). Taxonomy (NCBI): domain Eukaryota; kingdom Viridiplantae; phylum Streptophyta; class Magnoliopsida; order Asterales; family Campanulaceae; genus Campanula; species Campanula takesimana. The sequence goes on along the minus strand of JAOWBW010000533.1, from coordinate 102,559 downwards.
TAAAATGCTCTCTAAGTCAAATGGTCAATAATAGCGGACTTCCCCGAGTCATAGAGCTGGTTCGGTGTAACTCATCAAGGCCATGAAGGGTCTCCCCCAAGATAAGAGGAATCATGTTGAAAGCCCGTCCTCTAGCTTGCAGAACAATGTCTACGAGCTCCGTGTCCACCATGCCACACTTGCTCATAAAAAGCACGCTTCAAACAAGCACAATGCCAAGAGGCAACATTGGAAATCCACACCGTGAGTACGTGTACGTGACCCCTAAATCTCCTAGGCAAAGCATGGAGATCAACATAGCGGTTATGAATGTAACTCTGCGCCTCGGGAAGGCCTATGCTCAATAAATCCTGAGAGATTCTGCCGGTACTTTGTCATACTGGGCACCGCAATCACCCCGGTCAATGGCATATCCAGCATAGCTGCCATCTCCTCTACAGTAGGGATCATCTCATTAAGTAAAAGTTGAAGAGATGGGTCGAAGGATCCCAAAAGCGTGCAACTACTTTTAAAAGGTCCCAATCCGGTTTTAGGTTCTTCAAGGCGAAAAGAATCTTAAAACCAAACATCTCTGGGAATCTCTCTTGACGAGCCTTGTCAAACGAACGAAAGAACATGCTAAGTCACTCTTGTAGCGTTCCACTAATTCCGATTCTAGGAGAATTCATCAACAATTATTGATGAAGGGACGGACTTGCTTGGGGCCATTGGAGCAAAAGGTTGAGAATTTTACTCCAAAAGAAGATTTCCCATAACTGATTTAAGGTTTCATGGTATTCTAGGACGGAATAGAGGTGTTTATATACAAGTTCGGACACCAAATCCTTAAGGAAAAAGGAGAAACAGTCATAGATTCAAAGGATGTCTCGTACGAGGCATCTCCCCAGTTCAGACAGCAGACACTCTGCTCAAATTCAGGTTGCCCAACAAGTCAAAACATGTCTCAATCACCTTGGAAAATCACTCGAAACAGTTCATACATCACATACAAATGACCCAACACGAATCCATCTCATAAAAAGTGCCCGCGGTTGACCAACCGGACATGAATCAAATTCATTACACAGTCAAAAATAAAAACTAAAATTAACAAAGTATTGTCTTCGCCTACGCCGAGGCAATAAATACATCATCAACAAAAGAAGGAATGGGGGATCCTATCTACTCGGGCATCAAAAGGAAGGAGACGTCGCCACTACCACATGATCACTCATTAGTCTGAGGTCTCTTCCCGAAAGAAGCTGACTCTGATATCTGGCGAGCCAATCGGCCTAAGAGCTCCACTGTCTCTCTCTTCACCCTCTGGGCATAGGCCATGAACTGGGCAAGCTGTCCTGCAACCTCTCTATACTCAGCAATGGGCACCTATTGAGAAAAAACAAATAGAGATGTCAAAATCTTCAGATAAAGGATAAACAGAGACACAAAATGGTAGAATGGCGGAAATGGCAAAAGAAGGGTCATAAATCATACCATGGTTGCTTCAGCAGGAGGTACGAGTCCCTCATGCATATTGCACTGGGCGGGAAGGTCCTCGATGCTCTCTATCCCCTCAGCCATGCTGTAAGAAAATGAAGCTGGTCCGAGCTGCAGACGGAAAGGGACATGAACACCCCCTGGGCCTGAGCCTGGTTACCCTTTATAATCAGCCGGGGCATGAGGCGAGTCAGGAAATCATCATAATCAGCCTTGAGGTGCATATGGTCGAAAGCAACCTGACCTATCACAAGGTCCTCCCTCTCTGTATCCCCTATGGCATAGGATTTAAGCATATGAGTCGGTGGGTCCAAAGGGACAATAAGATCTAGCCTCCCGCCATTATGCTGACGAGAGACTCTCTCTCCTAAATAGAAGGATCCCCCACTGAGGCCAATCATCAACAACCTCAAGCCTGACTGCCAATAAGCCTGATCGATACCTAAGCTCCTCCAAGGGAAAAGGGCAGTAGCAACCTCAGGAATGTTTACCCACTCGTCAAGGTACCGCCGCATGTGCTCCACTGACAAATCTGCCCCCTCAGCGTGCTCATCGCTGGTATCTCTGTTGCCCCTGTGCCACTTTAAATTATCCAAAAACATGATGGTGTTGTCCCGGAGATCAAAGTTGAAAAGACCAAACATGGCATAACCCCAAGCCTGCAAATGGGAGAAACATAGAAAATGTCAACATACAATGGCTAAAGTAAACATGCTATCGAGATAAAATTAAACTGGGGCTAAAATAAAAAGAGTAATACAGCAGAGAATGAGTATTATACCTCCCAAGCATGGCAATAACCGCCTAAGCCAGCATTCGCCCGATCCCGCGAACTCTCGTCCATGGCCACGTAGCATTGGGCCAAGCCAGCTATTCCCCAGCTAGCATCTGTAACATGCTGCATATCCCTCAGGCAGCTCAACAGAGTAAACAAGGCATTCGACACATGATTGGCGAATAGCGTCTCAGAGAAAGCCCACCACAGAAAGCCGCAGACAGCTATGATGCGAGTGTTAGCAATGTGCATCTAACTTGCATTAACAGTAACATAGGCATCCACCTTATCCCTCAAGGCCTTGAGAGGGATGCCCTTGCTCGAGGTTCTCATAGTGAAGCCTAGAAGGTGCCTCATATCATCACTACCAGGGAGGAAATCAGTATCCACCTCGATCGGCTCACCGGCGATAGAGAGCCTGTAATAGCATGAAAATCAGTGGGAGTCATGGTGACCTCGCCCCACCTCATATGCATGGTGTGGGTACTATCCCACCACCGCTCCCTGATAACCTGGAGCACATGAGCATTCCATCGCTCGCCCACCAAGCTGTCAAAGAAGAGCTTAAGCCCAATGTTCTCAATCTCTTCCTTCATCTCACCGTTAAGAGTTGCCCACCTCTCAGCAACGGCTCGCACACTGCCTCTACAGTTGTTGATGATCCTGAATGGCTACAAAGACAGAGACAAAAGAGATAAATGTCAGAAAATTGGTAAAATCCTCATTTAAGCATTTTACCCAAAAAATCGCAGAATTGCCTAGAATGAAAATCGAAATCATGCACTACTATACTAAAATGATTTTCAACGTCAACAAGGGTGAAATCCCATCAAAAGATCAGCCATGCATGATAAACCCTAGCAGCGATAACTGCGAAAGCACCAAATTGAGACATGCAACAACGAAATTGACATGGAAACTCAGTCAGAGGAAGAGATCCTTACCCGCCTCATCCGAACGGCGTGAGAAATATGATCTTCGGGGAATGGACACAACTCATCCGTCGCCCACACTTTGCCCCTCATATGCCTACCAAAGAGGTGTTTCTTGTGCGAACGATGTGCACCGGCCATTTGAAAGGGTTGAGAATCACTAGAACTTGGTGAAAATGGAGATTTTTGGAAAGAAAATCGCCTAGGGTTGAAAGCTCTCGAAATGAAATAAGAAAAGTGATTTTGAAAATCACATTTCAGTGCCTGATATCGTCTCTGATTTGCGTAAAAATGGAGAAGCCTCGTACAAGACATCCCTCCCTCGTACGAGACATTTTCAAAAAACCTACAGAAAACCCTGTTTTCTTGAGAAATTCCAGAAAAACCCTGCTTTTAACGGAAATGTCAGAAAAGCCCTGCTTTTACAGAAATTTCAGAAAAAGCCCTTCTTTTGACTGAAAGTTTGAATCTGAACCCGGTTCAAGATGGAACATTGAGTTGTCAACAAAAAGGAATATTTTTAGAATTGGAACAAATAAAGTTGTTTCTCAGTGCAAATCTATTCTCACCGCACATCCAAGATCATGGGTGGCAACAAAATCTGCATCAACAAACTCTAAATCCAATGACTGTCATCAAGACGTATGTTAATGGCATAGGATTTACAAAGCCGGGAATCCCACAACTGTTATCGAGACGTAAGTTAGTAACACAGGATCCCCACCATTTAGAGTCCCATAATTGCCATTGAGACATATGTTAATGGCATAGGATTCATTTTTTCAACGGAAAAGAAGTCGCGTTGGAAGGAGAAGACAGGTCCAAGTAATTGGTGTCTCCAAATCCCAGTGGTCCCATAATTATTATCGAGGCGTATGCTAATAACATAGGATTCACACCCCTCATAGTCCCATAATTGTCATCAAGGTGTAAGCTAATGACATAGGATTCATATTTTCAACGGAAAGGAAGTCGCGTTGAAAGGAGAAGAAAGGTCCGAGAAATTGGCGTCTCTAAAATCTGGAATCACATAATTGTTATCAAGGCATATGCTAACAACATAGGATTCACACCAAAGCTGAAGGCGGTTCGTCATCAACAACAGGATATATTCAGAATTGGGTCAAAGAGATTGATTCCTCAGTATGGATTGCAACTGGAGACGGTTCATCATCAACAAAAGAAGTATATTCAGAATTGGGTCAAGGACATTGATTCCTCAGTATATTCAGAATTGGTGTCTTTTCTATTGACGACGTTACTTCTTTCATAAGTATCATCGCCGAGGGGCTCTGTAGACACCCCATTTTCAACATTCATTCATAATCACACTACTTCTACGCCTTTGATTTGGGTCAAAACTCGTTAAGTTTGACATGTTTCGTTAAGTTTCTGACTGACTTCGTTAGTTAGGGGCCAAAATGAACATTTAAACTTCTGCAGGAGGGCAAATCATGATTCAAACACGAGACGGGTTTCAGTTAGTTTCCTAGTTGATCTCAAACCCGTTTCTTGGAAAACACTCATACAATCTGGGAAAATCCCATGAGTGATCCTAGAGTCTAAAAATACCTCCTTGGAAATCAAGTCTTTGATTTCCATCCAAACTTACCTCCTTGGCTTGATCCATAGGTCAATATATCCTATAAATATAGAGGTTCTTGAACCTAAAAACCTCTAGAATGGTCATTCACCCAAAAACCAAGGAAAATCTGATCAAAAGGTCTTCATAATCAGCCCCTCTTCCTCACCCACGAAATTCCAACCTTCATAATACCATTCAAGTCAATCTTTTTGGATCATAAAGGCCTTTAGTCAAGGCCATCCATAGGATACTCGAAGAACGCTTAGGTAAATTCCTTTTCTATCTTCTCATCTCCTTCTTTGCTTTGAAGTAGTGTGATTCCATTAAAGGATCATCCTAGAGCCCCTCCAACTCATGGATATGGTCTCGAAGCACATGATCCAACATCCCAAATAAATAAGAAATTATTTATTTAATTCCTTTTGTACATGAATGCATAATTTTAATGATGATGATGATGATTTCGTAAGCAAGACCGATCCTAGATAGGGTGGATTGGGTGCTCCTTGACCTTCCTAATCCATAACTTAACCCCCGAACTCAAGAATCTCACGGTCCATGTTCCGTTAAATATGGTGGCGACTCACAACAATCGAGCAACATTCAAGTCCTTACAATCAACCGAACCAGAGAAACCGACCGGGAGGGGGGGCACGCTCACAAAAGTATTCGTTTAAAGTCATTCGATAGGGTGGTGCAATTGGCACTATGTATGAAGTCCAATCCCTTTCCTTCTCAGGGATGTTCTTATGTGGTGACTCATACCCTAGACCACATTCAGGTGGGTACAGAATGACAGGTGGTGGTTCTTTTATCCCTTATAAATTCTTGCCAAGTCCAAGACCGGGGAAGTATCCTTCTTTTAGCCTCATATTAAGCACTGGGCGTGTTCCAGAGAATGGAATTACCTTAGAATAGTCATTCTCATTGTGCACTTCTACCATCTCTACGCTACGTTGCTTTTGCAAAAGACAGAAAATTTGAAAGAAATTAATTATTACTAAAAGGTTGAAACAGATAGGAGGGCATGCTCTCACCCACAATGTTTATCGAGTGAGTAGGATCCCTTTAAGAAATAAAAACAACTATTCTATCGAAAAGGAAGAAAAAGCAATCAACTAGTCTATTAAAAAGAAAAGAAATGAAACAACTAATCTATTTAAGTTTCTAACTAATGAAGCGGAAAAGAAGACTTTGACTCTTCCTTCTTCAAAACAAAGCCGATTCCGTCGCCTATTAGTTGGAGAGTGCCTTGGTCTATAAGGTCTTGGACCTTGTCTCTTAGGTTATTGCACTTGTTAGTGTGATAACCACAGCATTGGTGGTAGTAGCAGTATAAGTGCAAGGCTTTTCCCGCCCCTTCATATTTAGGATTGTATCCCTTCATTTGTGCAAGTTTACCTTCCCTTTCAAGTCATGGAATACTCTTCCAATCCGGATGCAACTGAGATTTGCGTAAGCCCTTTGAGGCTTGGGTTGGAGGTGCTGGATGATGCGTTCGTAGTGATTCCTCATGACATCGAGGTGGTGACGTTGTTCTTCCTCCATTTGTTCCTTGAGGTCATTGTAGAGTAAACTTATGCAATGAACCACCTCTTCTTTAATGGCTTTTTCTTGGCTTTCTTCTAGGACTTGGGCTCTTTTGACGGCAGCATCATACCATGCACTCATTTGGTTATATTCTGCTTGCAGCATTTTGAGCTTGCCATCATAGATTATTTTCTCAATCTCGGCCCAGTCTTTCTCACTTTGTTCGTTACGCTGTTTGACTTGGTCATTAGCGTTGTGACTATGAGCATAATAAGAGGCATAATCAAGCCCCTTGAAGCGAAATTCCTGCACGACATTGATTTCCAGGACTTCACCATTGGGTAGGCCTTCCTTCCATCCTCATGTAGCCTCCATTTTGAAGCGAAGTCTTTTTGAGATCTCTCATAGAGACATTTCTATGTGAGCAGGCATTGTGTTGGGAATATGGAGCTACCTTGCTGATCGGACGGACCTAGAGTTCAGAAATTGTGTCAAATCCAGGCTGGGTTCCCAACAAGTCAGCTTTTATGAGGTTTAGATTGACCAACATGGAAGAAACACAAAAAAGGGAAGATGTCTCATACGAGACATGGATGTCTTGTATGAGGCATCTAGCCTGACAGTCAAATTGCAGATTTTAATCCTATTTGGTCGGTCGGAATTTAATCCATTTTGAGGGGTTACTATCTAGTTCATCCTGGAACAGTGGATTCTGTCACCCTAGAATATGAGCCCCTTGTTTTTCACCTGTATTGTACTCTCCCAAACGGACAATCTGGGCAAAGGTCCCATATTCTCATCGGAATCCACCATTCAATTACCCAAACCTAAGTGATTCCGTAGTTGTTTTGCACTTTCTTTAAACAACGCTTTTAATGCAATCAAACCTTATGAATTCTTGTAAGGGACAACCGAAAGGGGCATTGTCAAACGTAGGATCTTGGTGGTGAAAGAGACTAGACTCGATGAACGTAGAAAAATTCTCAATTTCACCATCGCAATCCTTTGTCTAACAATTTAACCGAAGGGACATTCGTCAAGAATTCATGAAGGGAGTATTACAGATTGTAAGAGAAGCGTTATCTTGGGCAAAGATTAAAGCAACCCTAAGAATCAAACCGACCGGTCTCAAGGAGTATCCTATTGACTAGTATGTATGCATGAGGTTGATGCAGGGATTACGGCTAAGGCTCCCCATAAACACTGTCTAGGAGCGTGTCACGGAGTGGGTACACCATCTTTGGAGAGACCGGCGAGTGCCACTCGTAGAGTGGGTGTGCTGACCGACATCCGTCCTCTGATAGGGACCCGAGTTAAAGGGTATGTAGTGAAATTAATCTACATGCGTGCACGTGTGTGAGAGTCAAGTTCTAGGTGTCAAAGAGAAAATAGAAAGTTTTTTTTTTTGAAAGCAAAACAAAAAACATGCAATAGCCGGGCCAAGTGGATGCCTACGTTTCCCTCTTGTGGAGGAACTCAGGCCGTCGTAGTTCACACATTGAGCATAACAAGAGAAAAGAAATAAATATTTCAAGTTAACAAGTACTCCTGCAAAACCAAGGTTAGCTTTATGATATACGTTTCTTCATCGTTAGGAAGGCCCTAAGACTCAAAAACAGAGGGGGGAACAGATCTGAAACCCTGTATACGTGTTTGAACCAAACGAAATTCCTTTTTCAAACCAGGAGAACAGTCTGCCGGACAGAAATTGAGATGTCTCGTACGAGACATAGGACCCTCGTACGAGGCATCCCAGTCTGGGATCAGATTATAGTACAGAATGCAGAATTTTTTAAAACAATGACGATGATTTCAACGCGAGTCTAACCCTCTTATGATGATCATCCCCTGCGGAGTTGCCACTGTGAGCGCGCGCCCTTCCCGGTCGGTTTTCTCGGTTCGGTTGTTTGTAAGGACTTGATTGTTGTGAGTCGCCACCATGTTTAACGGAACACGGACCGTGAGATTCTTGAGTTCGGGGGTTAAGTTATGGATTGGGAAGGTCAAGGAGAACCCAATCCACCCGATCTAGGATCGGTCTTGCTTACGAAATCATCATCATCATCTTTAAAATTATGCATTCATATACAAAAGGAACCAATAAATAATTTCTTATTTATTTGGGATGTCGGATCATGTGCTTCAAGACCATATCCATGAATTGGAGAGGCTCTAGGCTAATCCTTTAATGGAATCACACTGTAGATACCCCGGGAGAGCCCACTGCTTGGCTAGAGCGGTGGAAGGATCCTAGGATGTCTAACTTGTTTTAATTTTTGTAGAGTCGCCACCTATGTTTTAGAGGAACATAAGAAAAACCTAATGTATAGCCTAAGTTTGATTATGAAAATAGAGATTCTTGTTTGGAGGTTCGGAGGTTAGGTTACGAGATGGGAAGTAATTAAACACCCACCTCGCCGAACTAATGTTGGTCTTGCTTGATCAAAGTCTACATAAATAAAATGATGTTCTTCCTATTTTTGACTATAATAAAAAGGGGTTAAAAAGGGGGTGTTTGAAATGTAGGGAGATAACTCCTTGACTAGCTTCAATGAAGTGAAGTAGTCTCCGGTGTCATGTCCCAAAATGTTTGGGTGATTGCACGTTGATTAAAGTAAAAGAGAGAAGAGATGAAGTAGAGAAGAAAAGGAAGAAAATGGACTTTTACCTATGCTTCGAAGACCTTTAAACACTTCTTGGTGAATTACTTGAAAGAAACCTTGGAAGTGATTTTGGTATAGTTTGTGTAGAGAGAATTTTCGGTCCTTGAAAATGGTGGAAAAGGGATGTTTTTATAGGTAGAAAATATATGTTTTTGGTGCCAAAACTCAGTCATCAAGAAATCTTTCCCGGGCAAAATCATGTAAGATGAGCAAGTGAGAGATTCTTGGACAGAAATCTTTAACTGACCCCCAGAGGCGCGCGCTTCCTACCTTGGGGGTGGAAGGCGCGCGCTTCTGGCTCCTATGGTCGGAGGCGCGCGACTCATAGATGGCTTGTTAGACAGAATGGACTAGAAAGTCAGCCTTGTTATTCAGTTTAGTCCCTAGACTTAACGAAGTCAGTCAGGAACTTAACGGAAGTAACAGAAACTAACAAAAAGTACTTAAAAGAAGGAGAAACACAAAATCAAATGTGCAATCGGGGTGAGCGGTCCAAGGCGGGGTGTCTACAGAGCCCCTCGGCGACGTGGATTGCAAAGCAAAACGTGTCAACAAAAGAACAAAACATCCGCCGAGGACATCACAAGGAAAAAAAAAAGCAAAGACTCGATGAAAACAAGAATCTTGAAATTACCAGAGATAGGATTGCGCTCCCTGTGTGAGCAACTTTTGCCGTGGCCAAGATTTAGAGTCCGTATAGAGGACTTAGAAGGAATCGGGAGTCTGCCTGCCGATGTAAAGGGACTCGAGAGTCTGCATGCCGATGTAGAGGGACTCAAGAGTCTGCCTGCTGATGTAGAGGGACTCGAGAGTCTGCCTGCTGATGTAGAGGGACTCGAGAGTCTGCCTGCTGATGTAGAGGGACTCGGGAGTCTGCCTGCTGATGTAGAGGGACTCGAGAGTCTGCCTGCTGATGTAGAGGGACTCGAAAGTCTACCTGCTGACTTGGAGTCCGTATAGGGGACTAGAGATGAATGTGAATTTGTTTAGTAGAATTTGTTGATGAGGAGGTGATTTCGGTGGTTCACCGCGAACCAAATTTGCTGTTTTGAAGCTGTATGCTGCTTGGAATCGCACTTGCAGTTGACTTTTTTTGGGGTGCGGGCGCAGTTGGCTGCGGACCACTTATTCTATATTCTCTTTTGAGAGGAAAATCCGAGATTGACCTTGACTTTTGTAAGAGAGAGAGAGAGACACAACCTACTTTTAGTGGGAGTTTCTATCTTACTTTGATTCAGACATGCCTTAGGGGCGAACCAAATTAACGCGTGCCCAACTGTATGTTCGAGGGAAGAGATTGTTGTGGATTTGATGAAGAATTTCGGGCCTGTTGATTTTGGTAGTGTCCGGACCTTTGTTCCTGCATGATTTCTTCTCTTGACACGGGCCGGTTGAGGCATTCCTGAGGCGGGAGGTGGGCGCCTCGGCTGATGGCTTTGAGGCACGCGTGCTTCCCAAATGGGTGGCGGGAGGCGCGCGCTTCTGGGGAGCGAACTTCAGGGCATGACATTTGCTTGCCAAAAGATCCTCAACAGCTATAATATTAGCCTCTGTTCGAACACATTCTTCCAACAGCTCTTTTCTGCCATTTTTGAATACTCTTTTCTTGCTCAATTTTACTTGCAATCCACACTTTCCATGGCCTTCAATTCTTTTGTTCTTGATACCAAGGTTGTCGGTGAGTATGAGAAGGATTTATCAACCTTTGTTTACTCTTTTAAGACTCATCCTAAGAAGGCCTTTGTCAAAGACTTTGGATTCCGCATTCTCTTCACGTTACGGACGTTGAAGCCGGATTGGGATTTGTTGAAGGCCGTTGCAGCTTTCTGGGACTGCGATAATCACACTTTTAACTTTTGGTAAATGAAATGGTGCCGACTGTCGATGACTTTGGTTCCATTCTTGGCATGCCGCTGGTGGGTCATATTGCCGTCCCCAAATACCATCGTGGCGTGATGGATTCTTGGTCCGACTTGCTGAACCTCCCTGTCGGAGATGTGAAGAAGATGTTGCATTGTATCGTGGTAGATATAACCGAGCTGCCGATGTTTTTTAGCTTGGATTCGGAGGATATGGCGGTCCAGTCTCTCAAGAGGAATGCCATGGCAACTTGTCTTTTCAGCGAGGTTCTTTTCATGACCCCATTCGAGACAGGGGATGCGCAGTTGGCTGAGATTATCTTGCAGGCTAAGGAGCAACAATTTAGTATAATCCCTCTTATAGTGGGGGAGACCCTGAACGGCCTTGATGAGTTACATCGAACGGGTAAGATGTGTCGGGGAAGCCCCTTTCTTCTAACCATATGGCTCCAAGAACATTTCAGAGTTTATTCTTTGGAGGGTGACTTGTCTCCTTTTGCTGTTCACAGGAGAAAATTGCTAATTCGGGATTTGTCTGAAGATGGTTGGAAGAAGTTCTTTGCATCTCGGGTATCGGCTGACATTAAGTGGTGTCCTCCCTCTTGGGGTATTCGTCCTTTTATGGAGTGGACTTTGGGTTTTGGACATGTGGTCCTTCCTGGCCTTAGGGATTCTTCGTTTTATCAGCCGGAGCGGGTCCTGAGGCAGTTCGGCCGTCAGCAGATAATTCCCTTCCCTAGGAGTGGGGTGCTTCGTCCTGTCTCGTATATGGGCCCGGACTTTTCGAGAGAACTCCAATCGGCTTGGGGCAATGATCGTCATCGGTGGGCTTCCGTCCCTACTCATCGGGTAGTATTTCTCTTCCCGAGAGTTACTAGGACTATTTGTTTGGCAGCCTCTGCCGTGGCATCACTTGGGTAGACACTCTTCGGGCTGAGCTGTTGGGAAAGGATTTTGAGTCTAGCAGTGCTTTAAGGTATAAGGAAGCTGCTGCTGATTCAAGTAACATTCTAGCCGACCCTTTTGGAACTCCCTTGGATGACTTTTATGCTTGGAGGCGCTCTGTTGCGCAGAAGGTTTCGGTCCGTCTTAGCGTTCCTAGACCTCCCAAGAAGAGTAGGATTGAGAGTCGTTCGGGTGGCCCTTCGAAAGCTAAGAGAAAATTAGATTTTTCCTAGTACCCCAAGATTGCAATTAATAGACCACTTGTTAGGATTTAATGTTTTCATTGTCTTTTATTGCTCAACATATCCGTTGTAATGATCAAAATAATTCAAGAGATGAATAAGAATTGCATTTTGTTATCACATGATTGGGTAAAAATTTATGTTTTAGACCGCACCCGAAGGTTACCTACGTTCCTCTCGTAGAGAGGCTCAGGTCTCCGTAGTTCAAACAAAATGAAGACCATTTTATTTTTTATTTTTTTGTGTACACCCTATTTTTTGGCTAGACCGCCCTTTCAGGTTTTCAATCTAGCGGGCTTCTTTTTTGCACTTGCTCTAAGTTTTTCCTAAGCCGCCCTTTCGGGTTTTTCAACCTAGCGAGCGTTTTTTTTTTTTTTTTAATTCCCCTTTGAAAACTTTGCTTGATTTCTCCATGGTTGTTGCTCTACCTTGCTTTGGCACTTGATGTCTTGGATTTGATGTTGTCGCCTTCGTCACGATGTTTATCCCCTAAGCGTTCAAGTGATGGCCTTTGTTCTAAAACTTGTTTAGACATCTTTTCATCATTTTGCCAAGAATTAAATTGAACAACTTGGAAAAGTGTATGAGGATAAGAACGACTTTTATTAAGACCGACTCAAACTTTAGCATTGACGAGAAGGAAGAAAACTTAATGAACACAAAAGAGAACTTTTGACTCTCTTTTTTTTTTCTTTTTTTTTTTTTTTAATTCCTATTACTAGGTAGAGAAAGAGAAACGGAGATTGTTGTCATCGTCTTTGCCGTTGTAGTCTCCTTGTAGCATGATCTCTTGTTGAAGCCCCATTTCAAATCTGAGCCTCTTCCTTGATGAGTTTCTCTTCACCCAAGGGTTCGGGGGTTAGATGACGGAGTGGGAAGTACTTAAACACCCACTCCGCCCCGCTTACGCGGGTCTTGCTACTATCGGTGTTCTAATGCTAAATGTCCTTATTTTATTGATATTAAAAATGTGCTAACAATTATAATGTAAAGGAAAGGGGAGTTGCAAAGGGAAATAAAAAAAGACTTATTTTATTGATTTAATGCCAACAATTACATGTCAAACTATTACATTAAGAAGTAAATGGTAAATCAAAATGGAGTTTAGAATGTTGGAATGTAACCTTGACCAAACTTCAATAGTGAAGTGGCCTTTTGGTTGTATTCCTTTTTATGGAGATTGCATACACATTAGAAGAGATGAAAGATGAAGAAAGCAAATAAGATTAAGAGTTTAGAAGAAAAGAATAAACATTGTACCTTGTGCTTGAATGGGGAAGAACTAATTTCTCTATAGTAACCACTCTTGAAAATGAACTTTTAGTTTTAAGAGAGTTTTTGAGTCAAGAATCCTTCCTCCCTTTCCATGGTGGAATGAAGAGGTATTTATAGGTGTAGGGAGAGTGTTTGTGGTCACAAAAATGGCCTCTCCCCGGATCAAGCCAAGGCATAATGGTTTTGGAGGTTACAAATCAGAAAATGAGGGAAATTTGGCAAAATCTGAGATTCTGGAGGTGGGATGCGCATCCCACCCACCTATGGGAGGCGCATGCCTCTCACAAAGGAGGGCAAAGGCGTGCTCGTCCCATCTTCAGAAAATCCATATTTTAGCCCAAAAGTTAACCCTGTTATGCAGTTAAGCCCCGAAACTAACATAATTAGTCAAAAACTTAACGAACACCACGAAAGTCAACAAAAACAAAGCAAACAAAGACTCAAGGTTGAATTTGTCACTTAGTCAAATCCAATACTAAAGGAGTAAGTCAGGAACTTAACGAAAAGTAACGAAAGTTAACGAAAAGTAACAATACTTAACAGAAAAGAGGAAGATAGAGAATATGTATGCAATCGAGACATGAGAGGTCCAAGGCGGGGTGTCTACAGAGCCCCTCGGCGACGTGGATTGAAAAGCAAAACACGTCGATGAAAGAACAAAACATCCGTCGAGGACATCGACAAGGGAAAATAAAAACTAAATGAAAAGCAGGAATTATTGAAATTGCAAGGGATAGGAATGCGCTCCCTGTGTGAGTGACTTTTTCTGATAGAAGGGGTGCGGTGGCATAAAATCGGCCCACCGTGGATAATATTTAAAGTCCGTATAGGGGATTGGAGGGACTCGAAAGTCTGCCTGCTGATTTGGAGGGACTCAAAAGTCTGCCTGCTGATTTGGAGGGACTCGAAAGTCTGCCTGCTGATTTGGAGGGACTCGAGAGTCTGCCTGCTGATTTGGAGGGACTCGAAAGTCTGCCTGCTGATTTGGAGGGACTCGAAAGCCTGCCTGCTGATTTGGAGGGACTCGAAAGTCTGCCTGTACCTGTTATGCGTATGCTTTGCAAATGCATGTGCTCGTGTGAGATGAGAGAAAATTATGCTTGTAGTGTGAAATGTGATTTGAAAAGCAGAGATAGCTTGAGAGAGAGATTTTGCAAAGATGGAGAAATTGCTTTTGTGTGTGATGTGATTTTAAGGAGCTTTGATGAATGATGTTCATACCTTCACTTACCATGGCCGCTTGATTTGGGATGGATTTCTGATACCGTGGCTTTGATGAAGGATGCCGACATTTTTTATGAAGATGAGTCGCTTGTACTTTGATGGAGTGTCGGTGAGATGACATTTTGGATGACGGGTTGGTCGTGCCAAAAGGCTGCCTACGTATCCCTTAAAGAGAATCAGACCAGCGTAGTTCAGGATGATGGAAAACGCTGGGGAAGAAGCTAGGAGTAAAGTGAAATAAAACACATACTTTTATGCAAGTAAGGAGACAACGAAAAATAAAAATAAAATATTTTTGTCGTTTTTTTTTTTTTTAGTTCGTGGGTGAACCATTTTAACCATTGTGTGTATATGAAGCCAACCCAAGATTAAGTCATGTTCGATCGAAGTCCGGATTGCCTTGTTGAATTCTGCTGTTGTCGCCGTTGTGCCCAACGAAGATTGATGTATAGCCCCAAGAGATTTTTCGATTGTGGGGCTTCAAAAGCTTTTTGATGCCGAGATTCCAAGGGATGGCTGATTGTGAAGCCCCTAGAATGCCTTTGATGCCAAACTTTGAGTGACTTTCATAGCCCCAAGATAAATCTGCTCTTGGCTCATTCGAATAAATTGCCTTTTATCGACGTGAGCAAGCCCCAAGCTTCGAGAGATTGCTAAGCCCTAAATGTCATGTACTTGTTGTTTGCGAGCTTCAAGATGGTGGAATGTGAAGACCTTTCGATGTAAAGCCCCAAATTATCTTGGAATCGGCTCGGCATTGAGAGCGGATACACTGTCGGGTAGAATTCTTGATAGAGATCTCCTTCTTGCTCTTACTGGGGAGATGAATAGCCTCATTGTGGTCGGTACCCAAATGCAGTAATGTCTTGTGGTGCCGTCGAGGTCGCGGATGATAAGGTCTTGGTGTGATAAGGTCCCAAATGGGTATGCTTGCTTGAGTCTTCTTGTATTGAACTAATAATAGATCTTCGGATGCAACTTGTGCGGATGCAACTTGTGTTTTTGATCTCTGAGAAGGGGGTGCTGAATTGCAGAAACATTGGGATTGGCCATGGAATTTCCCGCTATAACCCTGTTTTGATAGAGTTTAGCATATTGAATCTTTTTCCTTTTCTCTAAGAATTTCTTCATAACCTCGTCGTAAGTCACAACATAAGAATCATCAAATTCATTCATAACATCGGAGCCCTCCTTTCAAACCAGAAGACCTTTGACGTGAAGTACTAAGAGACCCTTGAAGCTTGATCACTTTCATGAAGCCGTAAGACTACTCCCCAAATTGTATTGCTCGGGTATCATCCTCCAAAAAGATTCCCAATTGCGAAGCCCCAATATTGCCCTTTGCTCGGATTACTGTAATGCCATAGCCCAAAAGATTGTAGATTGCGAAGCCCCTTGAGACCTTCGGTGACAAACTAATTGAGGAAGCTTCCAATGTTACATATGACTTTGCTAGGGCTCTTGTTGGGAGGTGAAGTGAATTGCTTCTTGCCAAGGGAGACTTTCAAACTTGAGTGTAGCCCCTAGAGTGCCATCGTTGATTATAGGTGGAGCAAGAAAGGCCCATCCTTGATTGGGGGAACAAGCATGAGCACACATGACAAGAAGGCTTCTCAACATTCCCTTTTGAGAGACTTTAAGGATAGTCTCACACATCTTTCTTGAGCGTAGCCCCTAGGGCTCATTAACTGTCAAATGAAGCAGAAGAAGCTCTCGTTCTTGAGTTATATAGCCCCCATGGCGTCATCATTTGTTGAGCAAGAGACTCGTCCTCGTGCGAGGGAACAAACATAAGAGGACATGGCAAGAGCTACTCCATTTCTCAGGAAGCCTTTCGACATATTGTAGGGGCATATGCTTGGAGAAGCTTGAAAACTGAGTCACATGTTGTTTCCATTTGCTGCCCAAACCAATTAACTCACTGGGGACTATTTATGCAACCTCGTACCCCATATCAATCATGAGCTCATTCTCAGACGGGCCTTCTTTCACATGAGCCCCAAAAATGCACATTTCAAGAACAATCTGTCATGACCCGAAAACTAGGCTCTATTTTATTAGTAATAAATAATTGTCATTTATTTATATGCTCATTTATTCATTTAAATTATTATTTAATTAATGAATTATGTGTGATTTGTATGTGTTATAATAATTTATGCCTAGCATTTTATTTGGGTTAGTGTAGTATTGTTGGGTCTTAATGGTTAGTAGGGACTGTAAGTATTGTGTTAGTGTGTAGGGGAGGGGGTCTATGTGTAAATTCTCTAATCATCCTACTTACTCCCTCTTTTCCCCTCACCTCCCTCTCTTTCACCCTCACCTCACTTTTCCCTCTCTCCCAGCAATCTCTCCCTCTCTCTCTATCCATTGGGTAAGTTTCTTCCTCTCACTTCTCTCTTCATTTTCTTTCTCTTCCTCTCATTATTTCTCATTTCTTAAAACATGAATCTTGTTTAGATCGTCGATAGGATCGTAGGAAGCCAAGAAATTTCGAGTTCCGACACCTTTGAGAAAATTCAAGTAAGTTACTTTCCCCCCATTTTTATGCTAAAATGTTCATATCATGTTTATATAATGCTTGATGTGTTATATTTGAAGTTTGGTTGAGTATAGAATTTATTTTGAATTTATTTGAGTTTTTTGGTAAAAATGGTGAAATCTTGAATGCGGAGATTTGGTGTTGGTTTGGGTGATTACAGGGTGTTATTTAGGTTCCCTTTAGGTTGGGTGTTGTTTAGGAGCTTTAGAAATGTATTGGGAAGCTTTGATTTTGATACTTGAATGATGGATTGTGGTTTTGGTCGAAAATGGCATTACCCAGTTCTGTTCTTGGCCAGTGCGTAGACCAGGCGCCCGCCTGCCCTTGCCCAGGCGCCCGCCTGCACCCCTTTTTCCAGCGATCAAACCTTCTGTTGAAACAAGCGCGCGCCTGCCCCTGCTCGAGCGCCCGCCCGCCCGCCTGCTTGGGATTTTGACCTTTTTGCTTGGTTTAAGACTAATGGCTTACCTAGAAGGTTTCCTTCTTCTAATTAACTTAAGATAACACCGTGGAACACTTTAGTAATTAAAATTGGTTCCTTTGTGAACAATAGAGTTATGTAATTTGATCAAGTATTGTTTGGGCATCTTATGATGTGTTCGTGTTTGTTCCAACCGAATTGAATTTCGAGTAAGACTTGGTCTAGGTTTTAGGCGATATCCTATAGTACCTATAGGGTTGTTATTGAACACCAAGGTGTAGGGTTTAGTCCTGTCGTGATCATGTTCTAGTAAGTGTAACCTTTCGGATTCGTTTGGGGTGTTTAGAATGGGTTCGTTATGAACGGAGATAAAGCGTGAATTGGCAATTGGGTACCTACGGTTTGATTAACCTTAAGATGTATTCATTCAGATTTCTTATCTGGAATTCCAGGTGTGATGAGATGGTTGAGTTCATAGTCCTAGTATATCTTTTGAGTAAATGTTTATGATCATTTTGGTAATAGTCATTGTGCCATTGGTGAGCGACCGTTTGGGTTGTGCTCTTTATGATTAACTTGTGGGTATCATATTTAGGATGTATTTGGTATGTGCCTTATCTTGGAATCATTATGTTTTAATGGTCAATGTTGTTGGACTCTTTTATGAGAAATTCCTTGTGCTATTGTTGTTGAACTCTTCTTGAGTAATCGTTTGCATCTTTTATGGTGATTAATTGGTATGGTTCCCTACTTTGGAACCTTAAATTGTTTATTTAAGCTAGTATTTATTGCTTAGCATTTATTTGGAAGCCCAGCTGGCATATTTGTTGCATCGGACGATGGGAAAGATTATAATGGTTAAGCCAAGTCCATTATAATGTTGACCATTGTTTTGCCCCCTTCTATACCCCCTTTTCCAGATTGGCCTTGGAAGGGATAAGTTAGCTTCCTTTGTGAATGTATCTAGCTACCGAGCATGACTTTGTGGCATGGCTCTTGTCCTTTGTGACACTCTCATTGTTATTGGTTCCGGTACCGGGTTTCTCTTCAGCTTTCATGCTAGTATGAAGATGATGAATTGTTGTTTATTGAAGCTGCGCAGCGACCTTTATTTGGTTCTTCAGTTGGGTGAAACCTTGGCTATGTATCCACTTATGAGTGTTTATTTCAGCTTTATGTGTTGCATGATGAGCTGGTCGTTATTTCCAACCGGTATGGGACGGTTGGCGATAGGGAGCCTCTCATTTGTTGTTATATGTTTATTTATATGATTGATTATTGGATGTTACCGTTCGTCAGCATGTCACTTATTATTCCGCTGCTATCTGTCTTATGTTAATTGCTATTGGTCATTGCATATTAGCATATCATGTAGTTGCATTAGTAACTTACTGAGATTTTATCTCACCCCGTTTATTTCCATCTTTGTTTTTTCTTAACCCCCCCCCCCAGGAGGAAAAGGATTAGGATTCGCGGTTCAAGGTGGACGTCGAGAGGATTGAGATTTTGGGGCAGGTTGTTATGGATCGGTTTACATTATTTAAATGTATAACCTTTTGGGGATAATTTTACCATTATTGACGTCATTAAGAAGTGTATATTTTATTCTTTTGGGTATAAGCTGTGGAGCTTATGTTGGATGTACATTGTTGATTTAATCTTGGATTTGTAAAACCTTGTGTTATCATCTTTTGGTTCAAAATGGAATTTTTAACTTCGGTATTTCATAGTTTTGGTTTTAAGTCGACGTCCAGCTCGTGGTCTCGGGCCCACGGGGTTCGGGGTCGCGACAGTTGGTATCAGAGCTATGGTTTAGCTCTAAGTATTGGTATAGGTGGCTAGAACGACCTAGGAGGGTAGTTGTGTTCGGAGTGAGTAACGGTTGATGTTTTATACAGGTAATTGTTCTCAATGGCTAGAAGAAGGACAGGTGAAGGTTCTAGTGGGGCTCAGAATCAGAATGATCTTCGGGAAGAAAACCGTGCAATGTTTCAAGGGAGGTTTGAAGCGGTCGTGAAATCAATTCATGACCAAGGGCCGAGAGAGGAACATGTAGCACCTCCGCGATATGGGTTGGAGCAGTTCTTAAAGTTGAAACCAAGTGTGTACGACGGTGAGCCGGATGTGAAGAAAGCCGAGCTATGGATAGAATCGATGGAGAAAATATACGATGTCTTTGGTTGCACTGATGAGGATAGGGTTCTGTTTGCAGCTTATAAGCTCGTGGGGGCTGCGGAACATTGGTGGAAGGCACTGAAGACCAGTTGGGATGCGACTCTTGTACCATATCCTTGGGAGTGGTTCATGAGGAAATTCAAGGATCATTTTATCTCTCTAGTGGATCAAAACCGGAAAGAGATCGAGTTCCTCAGCTTGGAGCAAGGCATGATGTCAGTAGCACAGTACTCAGCTAAGTTCGCAGAATTAGCCAGGTGTTGTGACTACCTTGTGCGGACCGAGGAGCAGAAAGCGATGAGATTGATCAGGGGTTTGAAGACAGCTATTAGGACTCAACTTTTAGCCCAAAGAATTCAACCTTTTCAGGATGCGGTGGATCGAGCCTACTTGATTGAGCAGGATATTGGGGAACACAAAAGGAAGACTGAGATGGTTAACCCGGGTAAGCAAGGAGGGCAGAGTAAGTCACAACAGCAACATTCGGATAACAGAGGTAATTCTGGAGTGCAAACTCGATTCAGAGGGCAACTTCAAGGGCAACCAACAGTAGGAAATCAAGGTTCTAATAAGGGGACACGAAATAGGAAAGTCTGCAGCTACTGTCAGAGGAAAGGACACTCAGAAGACAAGTGTTGGAAGAAGCAAGGAAAATGTGTGAAGTGTGGTCAGTTGGGACACTTCGTTAAAAATTGTCTGAGGTTTAGAGTTCAGTCATCGGGGACAGGAACTGGAATACCACGGGTCAGAAGAGGGATGCTTCGGGGAAGCCCAAGGTTTCTGGTAGAGTATTTGCAATAAATCAGCACTCACCAGGTAACGGATAATTTCAGGAGGTATTATTTTGCGTCGTGAGAGCGAACGCGTGCATTTTAGGATCATCGCATTTATGTGTTTCTGTGCATTTAGTTGCATTTATTTCTTCTGAGTCTTTGACTTATGTGTTGTAGGTGTCTACTCCTATGGAGGAGTTTAGGGTATCTGATGAAGTCTTATGTGCTTATGATGTGCTTAAGTATGGTTATGTCTCACCTGCTAAATTAGCCATGTTGCTATTACAAGATTTTGATGTTACTATTGCTTTAATCTATTGTTGTAGGGGATTGTTATATTCTCCATTCCCAGTTTCTTAAAACTGTTTGAGACCGTTCCTTTGGGTAGAGTTATACCTATCTTTTCTTAATTGAAATCCGAGTATTTAGTTTCGGTCAATTTGTTGGGTGTATATATCATTCGTAAGATTTTTGTTTTCTTCCGAATAGTACCCAGTGTTTGAGGAGAAGCTTGGGTTAAATTGAGTTGTTATGGTACAAGGTTGTAGTGCTAACATTTAGATCAATGTCCTTATGGCATCGGTTGGGTAATAAGAGTTGAGGATTCAAATTGAGGATTTCTGGATAGGAGATTTTTGTTTACTTTTAGTACATCTCCGTGAATGCATCGGAATGGATTAGTATGGTGAGGTGTACGATTTGTTATGGATGATGAGTTTGTTGTAGGAGTTCCAATCATTAATGGTGGTAAGCGTGTTAAGTTAGAAAGGACTAAGTACAGGTTGGGAGAGTAATAATTTCTCAATCTATGTTAAAGGCATTTTAAAATTTTGGTTAGATAGTGGTTCTATGGTTCTAAATCCTTTCTTGGTGGCGTTTCCCGAATTGGATCAAGGGTATGTGAAGGAAGTTGATTATCAATACTTGGGCATAATTAAGGAATATCATGAATTGGTATTGGGTCAGTTGGAACGTTGCTAGCTAATTGGTTTATTATGACGGTAACACTATTGAACCTAAGTATCATTAGGTTAATAAATGTATGCGTGAAAGACTAACTTGGGTTAGTTATTGAAGATTTGAGATTTGTAGATTTCCTTGGGTATATGAGCACAGATTATTAACTAAAAAGGGAGTTAGAGGAAATCCCTTGAAGATAAAATTTAAATCATTTTCGGACTATTGAGTATTCGTAATTATTTTAGGCTTTCAAGGATTAGAGTGTTATGACGATGATATTATGGCGTAGATTTAAGTGAACATTTTGTATTAAAATTTTGGGTTTATATTACACCCCTAGTTTAAGGTGCTACCTAGAGCGAGAGAACTATAATGGGAATCCTTAGAGATATAGCCTTTGGTGAATATTATGGGGATGGAAAATTTCTTTAGCTCTTCATATATTAAAAAGCTAATTTAGCTCGAGAGGATAATGTTTTGAATTTCTGGGGAATAATACTAAGTATGCGATTTACAAATGGAAGTACCTTTGCGGTGTAGTTAAGGTTATGAATAAGGCGAGCTTGAGATACCTCGAGAATTATGTGTGGAATTAATTTGGATTCTTCGATTTTTAGTACGGATTTTGATTAGTAATGAAGATAATAATGGAATGATTCGGTTCGAGAGGTGGTGTTATCGTAAGCATTACTTAAGGTTACCTTTTAGTGGGTTAGATTGGACAATTGAGGAATTTGAGAAATGCGGAACTATCGTATCCGTAGCTAATTAGTCTTTCGGGTAAGTCTCGTTAAAATTCGGGTCGAATTTTCATTAAGGGGGAGTGAATGTCACGACCCGAAAACTAGGCTTTATTTTATTAGTAATAAATAATTGTCATTTATTTATATGCTCATTTATTGATTTAAATTATTATTTAATTAATGAATTATGTGTGCTTTGTATGTGTTATAATAATTTATGCTTAGCATTTTATTTGGGTTAGTGTAGTATTGTTGGGTCTTAATGGTTAGTAGGGAGTGTAAGTATTGTGTTAGTGTGTAGGGGAGGGGGTCTATGTGTAAATTCTCTAATCATCCTACTTACTCCCTCTTTTCCCCACACCTCCCTCTCTTTCACCCTCACCTCACTTTTCCCTCTCTCCCAGCAATCTCTCCCTCTCTCTCTATCCATTGGGTAAGTTTCTTCCTCTCACTTCTCTCTTCATTTTCTTTCTCTTCCTCTCATTATTTCTCATTTCTTAAAACATGAATCTTGTTTAGATCGTCGATAGGATCGTAGGAAGCCAAGAAATTTCGAGTTCCGACACCTTTGAGAAAATTCAAGTAAGTTACTTTCCCCCCATTTTTATGCTAAAATGTTCATATCATGTTTATATAATGGTTGATCTGTTATATTTGAAGTTTGGTTGAGTATAGAATTTATTTTGAATTTATTTGAGTATTTGGGTAAAAATGGTGAAATCTTGAATGCGGGGATTTGGTGTTGGTTTGGGTGATTACAGGGTGTTATTTAGGTTCCCTTTAGGTTGGGTGTTGTTTAGGAGCTTTAGAAATGTATTGGGAAGCTTTGATTTTGATACTTGAATGATGGATTGTGGTTTTGGTCGAAAATGGCATTACCCAGTTCTGTTCTTGGCCAGTGCGTAGACCAGGCGCCCGCCTGCCCTTGCCCAGGCGCCCGCCTGCACCCCTTTTTCCAGCGATCAAACCTTCTGTTGAAACAAGCGCGTGCCTGCCCCTGCTCGAGCGCCCGCCCGCCTGCTTGGGATTTTGACCTTTTTGCTTGGTTTAAGACTAATGGCTTACCTAGTTTAGGTTTCCTTCTTCTAATTAACTTAAGATAACACCGTGGAACACTTTAGTAATTAAAATTGGTTCCTTTGTGAACAATAGAGTTATGTAATTTGATCAAGTATTGTTTGGGCATCTTATGATGTGTTCGTGTTTGTTCCAACCGAATTGAATTTCGAGTAAAACTTGGTCTAGGTTTTAGGCGATGTCCTATAGTACCTAGAGGGTTGTTATTGAACACCAAGGTGTAGGTTTTAGTCCTGTCGTGATCATGTTCTAGTAAGTGTAACCTTTCGGATTCGTTTGGGGTGTTTAGAATGGGTTCGTTATGAACGGAGATAAAGCGTGAATTGGCAATTGGGTACCTACGGTTTGATTAACCTTAAGATGTATTCATTCAGATTTCTTATCTGGAATTCCAGGTGTGATGAGATGGTTAAGTTCATAGTCCTAGTATATCTTTTGAGTAAATGTTTATGATCATTTTGGTAATAGTCATTGTGCCATTGGTGAGCGACCGTTTGGGTTGTGCTCTTTATGATTAACTTGTGGGTATCATATTTAGGATGTATTTGGTACGTGCCTTATCTTGGAATCATTATGTTTTAATGGTCAATGTTGTTGGACTCTTTTATGAGAAACTCCTTGTGCTATTGTTGTTGAACTCTTCTTGAGTAATCGTTTGCATCTTTTATGGTGATTAATTGGTATGGTTCCCTACTTTGGATCCTTAAATTGTTTATTTAAGCTAGTATTTATTACTTAGCATTTATTTGGAAGCCCAGCTGGCATATTTGTTGCATCGGGCGATGGGAAAGATTATAATGGCAAAGCCAAGTCCATTATAATGTTGACCATTGTTTTGCCCCCTTCTATACCCCCTTTTCCAGATTGGCCTTGGAAGGGATAAGTTAGCTTCCTTTGTGAATGTATCTAGCTACCGAGCATGACTTTGTGGCATGGCTCTTGTCCTTTGTGACACTCTCATTGTTATTGGTTCCGGTACCGGGTTTCTCTTCAGCTTTCATGCTAGTATGAAGATGATGAATTGTTGTTTATTGAAGCTGCGCAGCGACCTTTATTTGGTTCTTCAGTTGGGTGAAACCTTGGCTATGTATCCACTTATGAGTGTTTATTTCAGCTTTATGTGTTGCATGATGAGCTGGTCGTTATTTCCAACCGGTATGGGACGGTTGGCGATAGGGAGCCTCTCATTTGTTGTTATATGTTTATTTATATGATTGATTATTGGATGTTACCGTTTGTCAGCATGTCACTTATTATTCCGCTGCTATCTGTCTTATGTTAATTGCTATTAGTCATTTCATATTAGCATGTCATGTAGTTGCATTAGTAACTTACTGAGATTTTATCTCACCCCGTTTATTTCCATCTTTGTTTTTCCTTACCCCCCCCCCCCAGGAGGAAAAGGATTAGGATTCGCGGTTCAAGGAGGACGTCGAGAGGATTGAGATTTTGGGGCAGGTTGTTATGGATCGGTTTACATTATTTAAATGTATAACCTTTTGGGGATAATTTTACCATTATTGACGTCATTAAGAAGTGTATATTTTATTCTTTTGGGTATAAGCTGTGGAGCTTATGTTGGATGTACATTGTTGATTTAATCTTGGATTTGTAAAACCTTGTGTTATCATCTTTTGGTTCAAAATGGAATTTTTAACTTCGGTATTTCATAGTTTTGGTTTTAAGTCGACGTCCAGCTCGCGGTCTCGGGCCCGCGGGGTTCGGGGTCGCGACACAATCTCTCTTATGCCAATAAACCAAGACAACCTTTGATTGTGCCGTATCTTGTCGAGCCTTTTGCAATTCCGAAGTTGACTCGGTGGTGAATTGACTTGCTGATGAGATTTAATGTAGAACTTGTCTTTTTTAGAGGCCGGGGATCTCCATTTGTCTTTCCCTTCTCTCTCTCAATCTCTCTTTTTTTTTATGACACACCCTGTTTTTTGCCTAGACCGCCCTTTCGGGTTTTCAATCTAGCGGGCATCTCTTTTGCGTCTTCATTTTTTTTTTACTCAATTAATGAGGAAGTGTGCATTGACTCTAGCTGAGGATGAGAGACATGTGATTTTGCGGTGTAGACCTTTTGTTGATGAGTGACATTGACTTGACTAGGGAAGTGGCCCCTAGTATTGACTTCATGTATTTTTATTTATTGAATGACTCACGAAGGCAAGTAAGTCATTAAGGGAGAAGAGAAGGAAAGTCCCAATTTTATTGCAAGAAACTGGGAGAGTTGCTGAAAGATAAGAAGCCTCTAGACTCGACAAGGAACGTGAAATGATTTCAATTCTAAGAAAGTTGTTCAATCTTGCGGTGATTTATTCATTGGCAAATGACTCGTACAAAGATGTCTTGACAAGTTCGAGATGAAGGCCAATCACCATAACGCATTAGGGCTAAACATATCTTCTTTTTTGCATGAGACCGAACCCGAAGGTTGCCTACGTTCCTCCAGTGTAGAGGCTCAGGTCACCGTAGTTCTTGTGAATGCTCCTTTTGTTGTGAGGAATTGTTGCTTCGTCCTTCATTGATGGAATGGTGTTGATTTTGTACTTCTTTGATTGAGGAGGGTTTTTTTATTTTTTATTTTTTTGTGCTTTAACTTTTGCCTAGGCCGCCCTTGCGGGTTTTCAACCTAATGAGCATTTTTTTTAATCCCCCTTTGAAAACTTTGCTTGATTTCTCCATGGTTGTTGCTCCACCTTGCTTTGGCACTTGATGTCTTGGATTTGATGTTGTCGCCTTCGTCACGTATTTAGCCCCTAGGCGTTCAAGTGATGGCCTTCATTCTAAAACTTGTTTAGACATCTTTTCATCATTTTGCCAAGAATTAAATTGAACTTGGAAGAGTGTATGAGGATAAGAACGACTCTTATTAAGACCGACTCAAACTTTAGCATTAACGAGAAGGAAGAAAACTTAATGCACACAAAAGAGGACTTTTTGACTCTTTTTTTTTTTAATTCCTATTACTAGGTAGAGAAAGAGAAAACTGTTGTCATCGTCTTTGCCGTTGTAGTCTCCTTGTAGCATGATCTCTTGTTGAAGCCCCATTTCAAATCTGAGCCTCTTCATTGATGAGTTTCTCTTCACCCAAGGTAAATTCACCATTATCGATCAAATCTTGGATGAGGTTTCGGAGAAGGAAGCATTCCTCGGTAAGATGGCCTATGTGTTGATGATAGCCACAATATTTTTGATGGGCATGGTTGGGACGCATCGTCTTGGGTTTGTACCCTTCTAAAGGCTTGATTTTTCCACTTGCCACCAAAGTTTCAAATGCTTTGGCTTGGGTTACTCCTAGGAGAGGAGTGAAAACTCGGTTGTCGGCGGTACTTTTGTGGCTTTTGAGGGACGGGCCACTTAAGCATGTTTTACCGTTGACTTTTGCCTTGTTGTCAGTGAACTCTTACAGACAGGCTTTGAGTTCGAAAACCTCTTCCTCGTGAATTCTCCTCTTGAGATCAAAACGGGCTTGCCATAAATTGTCCTTGCGGGGGGCATCCTCGACAAGTCTATCAATTTGTTCCCCCATGGCTCTTATTTTGTTGAAAAGCCTTTCGTTGGACACGGAAATGTTCTCTCCCTTGTTGTTGTTGCCGTTCGAAGACATTGGACCTATTGGAAGAACACAGTTGATCTTAGGATGACCCCACAAACATTTTTTGAATAAAATAAATTAACCCACAAACAGGAAAAGACTCAACCACATAAGGGAAAATGACTCTTTTTTTTATTTATTTATTTACAAAAGTCGGAAGGACGTAGTCCTTTTTGGGTTTCTAAAAAAAATAGTGGAATCGTCACACTAGTATATAGACCTTCTCGCGGTCCCATATACTCATCGGATTCCACCACGCTTGTGATACCTACATGTGACGGGATTAAACTAAATTAATGTCATAAAGCATACATGCGGGGACGGATTTTTATTTCGTCCATAATAACCACTTGGGGATGGAGTTTTATTTCGTCCATAACAACCACTTGTTTCTTTTGGAAACGGCATGTATGATTTGATGACATTAGTTTAGGGAAATCTTAACACACGAAAACCGACTTGGTCGCGGAGTGTTAGAACCTAACTAGAATTGTGTTGGCGACCGTCTCACACCGGGTGAGACGTCCGCCCCCCTTCCCAAAATCTACGTGTTTGTTAAAAAAAAAAAAAAACTAGAATTGTGTTGGCTTGTGCTCGGCTTAAGAGAGGCTTAAGGTCACCCCCAGCATGTAGTCATGAACTACGCCATGGGTTGAGGTTTACCGCTTCGAGAGAGTCAAGGTCGGGTGGAGCTTGAAATTCTCTAGGACGGGCCTCGACGGGTTTGGGGTTGGACTTGTGCGACTCGATTGTGAGCAATTCATAGGAATATGTGCATGTAGTGTGAGGTCAAGCCAAGTGACAAAACATTTTTTTTTCAAAAGAAAAAAAAACAAATAAGCACATAATTTACAACGTTCGAATCACCCGTGTAACCGATAAAATAAACAGAAAGTAAAGGAAGTTATGTGTAGGCCCGGTGCCCACACACTGTCAAAACTGTCCATTCTGTTCACTGTTCTGTTTCTGGAGAATTTTCCAGAAGCGCGCGCATTGGGCTGCCTACTCGGGAGGCGCGCGCATTAGAGGAAGTGGGCAAGAGGCGCCCGCTTCTGGGTGAAAACCTGCAAATCAGTGGGTTCAAGGGATTGCCTTGACCCTAAATAATAAAACTTTCCCCTGCAGTAATTGTTAGCACAGAGACATGGAATTGAAGAACGAGATGAGAGGCGGGCGATTCTGGTGGTTGGGGTCGGACGCGCGCGCTTTAGGACAAGAAGGCCAAAGGCGCGCGCTTCCAACCCATTTCACCAGAATTCCCAGAAAGCAGAATAAAAGAACACCAAAAGCAGAAACGCAAGTTTAACCTTCTAAATTATCCCCAGCGGAGTCGCCACTGTAGATACCCCAGGAGATCCCACTGCTTGGCTAGAGCGGTGGAAGGATCCTAGGATGTCTAACTTGTTTTAATTGTAGAGTCGCCACCTATGTTATTGAGGGAACATAAGAAAAACCTAAAGAAATAGCCTATTTTTATATACAAAACCAGAGATTCGGGAAGAGAAGGGTTCGGGGGTTAGATGACGGAGTGGGAAGTAATTAAACACCCACTCCGCCCCGCTTACGCGGGTCTTGCTACTATCGGTGTTCTAATGCTAAATGTCCTTATTTTATTGATATTAAAAATGTGCTAACAATTATAATGTAAAGGAAAGGGGAGTTGCAAAGGGAAATAAATAGACTTATTTTATTTATTTAATGCCAACAATTACATGTCAAACTATTACATTAAGAAGTAAATGGTAAATCAAAATGGAGTTTAGAATGTTGGAATGTAACATTGACCAAACTTCAATAGTGAAGTGGCCTTTTGGTTGTATTCTTTTTTATGGAGATTGCATACACATTAGAAGAGATGAAAGATGAAGAAAGCAAATAAGATTAAGAGTTTAGAAGAAAAGAATAAACATTGTACCTTGTGCTTGAATAGAGAAGAACCAATTTCTCTATTGTAACCACTCTTGAAAATGAACTTTTAGTTTTAAGAGAGTTTTTGAGTCAAGAATCCTTCTTCCCTTTCCATGGTAGAATTAAGAGGTATTTATAGGTGTAGGGAGAGTGTTTGTGGTCACAAAGATGGCCTCTCCCCGGATCAAGCCAAGGCATAATGGTTTTGGAGGTTACAAATCAGAAAATGAGGGAAATTTGGCAAAATCTGAGATTCTGGAGGTGGGATGCGCGCACATCCCACCCCCCCTATGGGAGGCGGACGCCTCTCACAAAGGAGGGCAAAGGCATGCTCGTCCCATCTTCAGAAAATCCATATTTTAGCCCAAAAGTTAACCATGTTATGCAGTTAAGCCCCGAAACTAACGAAAATAGTCAGAAACTTAACGAACACCACGAAAGTCAACAAAAACAAAGCAAACAAAGACTCAAGGTTGAATTTGTCACTTAGTCAAATCCAAGACTAACGGAGTAAGTCAGGAACTTAACAAAAAGTAACGAAAGTTAACGAAAAGTAACAAAACTTAACAGAAAAGAGGAAGATAGAGAATGTATATGCAATCGGGACATGAGAGGTCCAAGGAGGGGTGTCTACGGATACCCCTGGTAGAGCCCACTGCTTGGCTAGAACTTCTTGAGCTTGTCGAGGTTGACCTCTTTTGGCAATTGATCACCGTTCAAGTCTACGAGTCGGACTGCACCGCCGCTTAGTATCTTCTTGACCACGTAAGGACCGATCCATCGAGGTCCCCATTTCCCAAGGGGATTCATGGCATTGGGAGGATGTTGTCTTAGGACCAAGTCTCCCATTTTGATATTTCGAGGCTTCACCTTCTTGTTGAAAGCCCTTGCCATTCTTTGTTGATAAGCCCTTGTGCGTTCAAACGCTCTTAACCTCTTTTCGTCGAGTTAGGCTAGTTGCTCGTATCGACTTTGCATCCAATCAACCTCGTTGACTTGGTTCTCGAGTAAGACCCATAGAGAAGGAACCTCGAGTTCGACTGGGAGTACGGCTTCAGAACCATAAACTAATGAGTACGGAGTTTCTCCCGTCGCTGACCGTATTGACGTGCGGTAGCCCCACAATGCTAGTGGTAATTTCTCGGCCAATCCCTTCCTGTTGAAGCTATTTTCCGTATGATGACCTCGATTGTCTTATTTACTGCTTCGACCGTACCATTGGCTTGGGGACGGTACGGGGATGACTTGTGCTTGGTAATCTTGTAGTTAACCAAAAGTGCATCCATTTCTTTCTCGAAGTGGGAGCCATTGTCGGAGATGGTCTCATGAGGAATACCATATCGGCACATGATGTTGTTCTTCACGAATGTTGGTCCCAAAGGGGCAACAAGGGTATGAAAAATGCTAGAGGGAGGGTGAATAGCGTTTTAAAATTTTTTTCAAACCCTTTTGCAAATGCAAATGCGCACGACTCTTAATTTGGCTAAGTATAGCGCGCAGCAAGAGTGTAAAATGCACAGCGGAAAATTTAAAGCAATCACTTATGCGCAGGTATATGTGCAAAAGTGTAAATACGCACGCACTAATATTTAGTTTAAAGAGTGGCGCAAAATGGAACTAAGGCAGAAAGCACACAATCACAAATCAAACAGTTCAAAGCAATCTACAAGATCAAACAAAGCAATATATCAGAAATGTATAATGTAGAAAGTAAAGCAGATTATAGAGACAAGCTATTTAGAGAGGTTCGGTCGGGAAAAGATCTACGTCCTCTACAAAGATGGTTAGTCTTGGATTTCTAATGGAGATCTTATTATGAGAGAGTTTACAAGTTATAACAATTGAGAACAAACAAACTCAAAGATCTATAATCTATGAAAGAACAAAATTCTAGACAATAACCGGTGTATCTCTAGAAGTATGATCGATGAGATCGAAACTTCAAGAGGTGTGTGTGTGTCAGATATCTGGGCTCTTTGAGTCTATGAGATGGAGAGCACAATATTCTGGTGTTTACAAAGGCTTATAGGATCTGGGCTTGGATGAGTATGAAGGTATGAAGGTTGATCTTGAGAATTCTGGAAATGTGCAAGCAATCTTCAAATCTTCAAAGTTTCTCTTTGGAAGCAAAAACTCAAGCAGCTTGGAAAATGAGGATGAGCATGCTATTTATAGCTGAGCTCCAAGAACTAGCCGTTGGGGAGCAGAGCAAGGACAATGTGCTGTTGCAATGTGATTGGTGCGCAGTTGTCCTTTATAGCCGTTGGAGACAGAGCAAGTTCACAAATTTCAAAAATCTTCTAGAAGGGTGACAGCTGTCTTCAATTTGAATTTCAAATATGAGGCGCGTCTCCATCTACGTGTATGCTGAGTGTGCACGTTTTGTCGTTTGTCCATATCAACACTTTGACTCATTACAAAAAGCGTAGCTTGTCAAGATGCTTTCCAAACTAATAAAAGGTGAGGTCAGAAACAAGAGAATTGACTAAGGCAAATTTGCGCTGCGCATGGACATGCGCATCACATTTAGCCATTTGCATATGTGACCTCAAATCCAAAGCTTCAGCCCTGAACACTAAGCCTAGTCTATAAAGAGGACATAGCTAAAAATTGAAGTTATAAAACTTCTTACATAGGGTCCTACAGTCCTTAAAATAAACTAAGGTGATGGTATCAATCAATTCTAACATAAGTAGGAGTGTTAAGTAATAAGCATACCCAACAATCTCCCCCTAAATGATTGATGCCATTACCTACTATAACAAAGGCAATTCATTGTACTTGATAATAACATGTCCATAGAAATGAAAATGGTAAATCATGTCTCAAGTCAATGCACACGCTAGCCAGTGTTATAGATTTCTAGTATATCCAAAAGAATAACTTACATTATGGGAAAGACAGAAATATTATTCAGCGCATACAAAATATTATGAGTTTAAGTTGAGTATGCGTTTAAACTGAATGTTTAAACATCATGCAATGAAATATGAGCAGATATGAATATGCGCATGATGTAGGGTTTAGATAAAGCATTCATTGTTCCACAAACGAAAAGTTTGAATTGAACAAAGTTTTGTGAAAAGCAATGATGCATTCTTCTCATTAAAACTTGAAAGATTTGAGTTACAGGTACAAGTTTTACATGGAAGAAAAATCAAAATCAAAAAGTTAAGTGCGCATCAAAAACTTACAAAATATGCGCAGCAAAAGAAATTACAATTCTAGTCTATGTGAATCCTAGAAAGTGCTTCCCTAAGCTCGTTCTACAGGCCGGTAATCTTGTCTATTATCTCAATCTTGAGAGCTTGAAACTTAGCATTATATTCCACAGCATGGTTAACATATGTCTTCATTCCTCCGAGCATCAAACTGTTGTCTTTTTTAATTTCTTCAGAGACTCTATTAAACCCATTTTCAAGCGCATTTAGTTGATTTACAAGAGACTACTGAGAAGACGCAATTAAGTCTTGAATCTCCTTCTGAGCATCCACTAAGCTCTTGGTCAGCTCCACCTGAACCATATTCTGACTGGCTTGCATATCTAGCATAGCCTGGTTCATGGCGCCATTGAAAGTATCATTGAACTGAACTAAGCAGTGAGTGACATGAGATTTCAGCGCATCAAAGGAGGCGTAGGAAGAGCTGGATTCACCGGGCGCATGGTTTTCAAAAGCGTTTAAAATCTTTGCAGTTTCAATCTGCATAACATCTTTCATAGCTTCTTCCACGGAGAGTAAGGCTTCATTGAGACCATGCGTTGAAGGAATTTTTGAGAGCGCAGTGGTAATAATACCAAAGTCGTGCTCTATGTCTTGGCGGAGCGCATCAAAATTTGGAGGCATGGGCGCAGCTCCAGAACTTGTAGTTGCAGGCACAGAGGGGGTTGCCTTTGTTGCAGAATCTCCCCCTTAATGGCACAATCAATTGCTTGAAGTAGACTGGCCTGCGCATCTAGCCTAGCAGACTGCGCATTCAGTTGCTCTTGAATCTTAGCTTGCGCAGTGACCACTTGAAAGTGCTGGGTTTGCGCAGCAAATTGATTAGCCTGGATAGTTTGGAGCATGGCCATAATTTGGCGCATGTCCGTTGTAGAACTTGAGGGATCGGAGGGAGCAGCAACTGGAGGCACTTCTTGAATGATTGGAGAAGTATGTGAAGCCCCAGTTGGTTGAACAAGAATTGCAGCAGCTGGAGTAGCTTGCGTATTAACTGGAGAGTGATGTGCAGGAATGGGAGAATGATGGACATCATAGTCTTCTGAGCTTGAGTCCTCATCAGCATCTTCTACTATCAGCGCATCCTCATACACAGTAGGATCCGACGCATTATGAGCAAGACCTTCACCATCAATAAAGACTGGTGGGGCCTGCTACGCAATATTCCTTTGCGTAACTGCAGCAAGTCTTGCATTCCTAGCAACATCACGTGCAGATATTTCAGTACACGGAGGAGAAGTCCTTGGATGGTCTGATTCAACATCAGACAAGTCTTCCATAGTGCACTGTGTGGCGTGTTTCTTCGTAGCAACCTTCTTGACCCTGCGCGTTGGAGTGGCCTTCTTTGCAGATAGTGGGATCTCATCCTCACTTGAAGTATCCTTGCGCGTCTCCTTGGAAGATTCCTTCTACTTCTCCCCCTGAGATTCTGCAGCCTTAGAGGTTCCAGTAGATTTGGAAGGGCTAATGAGAGGATCATTTTGCAGCACCTTCAAATATATCTTCCTCTTGAGGCGCAGGAGGAGGAGTAGATGTGCGCTAGGACTTAGACGCAGCAGGAGGGGGCGCAGGAGCATTATCTTCTACTTGGATGTCTTCATCAGACTCATCCAGTAGGGTTCTTGATTCCTTTGCCTTTTTCTTCTTTTTCTTGTCTTTCTTCTCAATAGGTGCGGCAGCCTTAGCTTTCCCATTTTCTTCAGGCGCAGGAGCCTTGGCCTTTTTAGATTTCTTAGGAGGCTCAGGGTCAGCAGAAACCTTGCGCTTGGGAGCAGGCGCACTAGGCTCTTTGATAGATATTCCAGGCGCAGCAGTAGATTTGCTGGCCTTCTTCTTCTTACGCGAAGGCGCATTAGTAGCTATGCCCTTGCCTTTGTCCTTAGCTCCAACCTGGCTTAACTTAGGCTCATAAACAGATTCATCTTCTGATTCTGAGCTAGATGAAGAGGCTTCCTTGAGCTCACTATCAGAAACTGGAGGAGAGCCTTGGTCTTCTGGATGAATATCCTCAAACAATTCAATGGGGTCCGCAGCCCAGAACATGCAGTAATCAAAATTATTCACTTCACGGCAAAATTTTTGAAGAAATACGCCTGAGTAAGTGCGCGTTGAAGTAACATCCACCTTCAATGATGGGTCCTCATCCACCAGTTTGCGCACAAAAGGGAAACTCATGAAGATAGCAGTGAGTATTCTGCAGTGCGTTTTGTACTTGGGTGGCCTCTTGGTGTCAGCAGCTTTCTTCTTGTAAACCCTCACCCAGCGCACAAGCTCATCAAAAATGATTTCTGCCCAACTTAACTGCTTCTTCTTGTAGATCGCAGCGCAACACATCCACTGCTTACTGATGAAAGTAGACTTGTTCCCGTTCTTGCAATTGATGGTGTCTCCAATCAATGTGAAGAGGTGGTACATATGTTCACCAAATTCTTTCCTGTCATGGTTGTTGTACTGGCCAACCAAAGTAGGGATCTTGATTAGTTTCTCAGCAACCTTGTCCTGCGCATCCTGTGATAACTTCTTCCTATTGCACGCAGGAAGACCCATGGTTTGTCTTATATGCGCATAGTTGATCGTCACAGAGACGCCACGGATTGAACTTTTCAAGCAGGGAACTGTAATGTCGTCGTAGACTCGATCAACTTCTTCTGAGTTGCTAAAGAATTCGTCGATTTAAGATGGAAGGATGAAATTTTGACCCTTGGTGAAGAGGGGCAGAATACCAGATGTATCCATTATTTCTAGCATGTAGCGTCCTAGCGCATCCTGGCGCAAGTCTTCCACATCAAGTTCCCATCCAGGGATAAAATAGTTGAGATTCTGTGCAAAACAAAGTTTAAGAATTAGTTCTGGACATGCGCATGGAAAGAAGCGCATGTATTCAGCATGAGCGATATGCGCAGCGCATGAACTAGACTCCATACTTAGAATAAATAATAAACATAAAGGGTAAAAATGACCAAAAACATAAATTTTAAACTACACACCTAAAATTGGCGCGAAAAGCAGAAACACAAACAATAATCAAGATAAGGCTCATCATAAGACTATTCACTAAGAACATGAAGAACATGCATCGAATACACGAAGAACACCAAGAACACAAAAATGTCAAAGTGCTCCAAAATGCATAAAAAGCATATCAAAATGTTCGTAATGAAAAATCACACACAAACAAGAAAACCATAACAACAATAACAAGAACATACAACCAAGATCTGAGAAAAACCGAAGAGAATTCGAAAAGACCAAAAACTCGAAAATCCACAGAAATGAAACCAAACGATCATTGATCGTAAAACAAATTACATATATGAAAAGCTATGAGTAATGCGAACACACAGCATCAAATAATTTGAAAAATGAGCAACAAATCACAGAGAAATCAGAAAGGGGAAAAATTGAACCTTCGAACTCATCAATGGCGGAAATCGAAAAGGTGAGTTTGAGATTCTTACCATTTGTGGATCCTCTGATTTCTTTGATGTAGATGATGTTTTCTTAGGAGCCATGAGAGATATATATAAAGAACTTTACACGAAAAAGGAGTAGAAATTGGTGATGAGTGTAGAGAGAGAGAGAGAAAAGTCAGAGGGAAGAGAGTAGATTGAGGCGGTTGAGTGAAGAAGAAAATGAACAGAGAGAAATGATAAGAGCAGAGACGGTGTTCCAGAGGTTATCACCAAAAAAAAGGTTGTGACGTCACGGTGCGCTGACACGAGAGTTGGTGTGTCAGGCGAGTGAAGCGTACGTGCGAGTGAGGCGCACGCGCAGATGATGTGGACCAATGAGGAACGCGCGTGAAAAGTCCTAGCCGCGCGCCTGTGTCAGTCATTTATGGTCACGAAAAGACTCTTCCACTTTCGTCATAAATAGCACACAACTAGCATTAATGGCGCGTCACTCAATGTTTTTGCATTAAATGAGGTGGGACGTGCACAGGGGGTACAAAAGTAATTTCCCAAGAAAATTTAAAAAAAAATGACGAGGGAAAATACATAATTACGCAAGTACCCTTGCAAATTATGTGCTGACTCAGCAAGTCAAGGACCTAAGTGTAACTATTGGAAAGAAAACTTACCTGAGGTCCACGTGGCATGCACATGAAGTTAATGCGCAGCTCTATAATGCGCAGAGATTCTTAGAAATCTCATAAATATATTGCCTTATGCGCATCATCATGTGCGCATGAGGCAGATCTAACTTAAATAATTTCAAGAACTCAAAAGCATTAGTATTGACAAATTTTATGGACAAAATTTAACTGAGTTCAAGCATGCCCATTTCACCTCTCAAAAATATGAACCTTTTAGCATCTAGTGCTTTTGTAAGAATATCGGCGATTTGATAGTCGGTTCCCACGTGTTCCAAATGAATATTTCTTTTCTCCACGTTGTCTTTGAGGAAGTGATACTTGATGTCAATGTGCTTGGTCTTGGAGTGCATGACAGGATTTTCAGAAACCGCAATGGTTGAAGTATTGTCGCAGTAGATGGGACAATTTTCTTCTTTGATGTTATAGTCCACCAATTGCTGCTTCATCCACAGAATCTGACAACAACAGCTTCCAGCAGCAATATATTATGCTTCAGTAGTTGAGACAGAAACTGCAGCTTGTTTCTTGCTAGCCCATGACACAAGTCGATATCTGAGGAAATGACAAGTGCCGCTTGTGCTTTTCCTATCAATGGTGCACGCTGCATAGTCCGCATCTGAATAACCTACAAGTTTAAAATTTGAATCTTTGGTGTACCAAAGTTCAAGGTTAACAGTGCTGGAGAGATATCGTATAATACGTTTCACAGTAATTAAGTGCGCTTCTCTAGGGTCAGATTGATAACGCGCACAGACACAAACACTAAACATAATATCTGGCCTACTAGCGGTAAGATAAAGAAGTGAGCCAATCATACCTCGATAGAGAGTTTGATCAACCTTTTTACCTTTCAAGTCTTTGTCGAGTTTGTTGCCGGTAGCCATTGAAGTATCATATGGTTTAGCATTATCGAGTCCAAATTTCTTGATTAGATCCCTTGTATACTTTGCTTGGTTGATAAATATGCCTTCATCCATTTGCTTGATTTGAAGCCCGAGGAAGAATGTGAGTTCTCCCATCATGCTCATTTCAAACTTGCTTTTCATTAGTTTCTCAAAGCGCTTGCACAACAATGCATTAGTAGAACTAAAAATAATATCATCGACATAAATTTGAACAAGTAATTTATGATCATTATGTTTGGCAATGAAGAGAGTAGTATCAATTTTACCGCGCGTGAAGCCTTTCTCAATGAGAAACTTGGATAGTGTATCATACCATGCTCTTGGTGCTTGATTTAGCCCATACAAAGCTTTCTGGAGTTTGTAGACATGATTTGGAAATTGTGAATCTTCAAACCCAGGCGGTTGAGCAACATAGACTTGTTCTTGGAGCTCACCATTTAGAAACGCGCTCTTGACATCCATTTGATAAAGCTTGAAGTTCTTGTGAGCAGCGTAAGCTAGGAAGATCCTTATAGCTTCAAGTCTTGCAACGGGCGCGAAAGTTTCATCGTAGTCGATTCCTTCCTCTTGCCTATAGCCTTGCGCAACCAACCTTGCTTTGTTTCTTGTGATGGTTCCATTCTCATCCATTTTGTTTCTAAACACCCACTTTGTACCAATCACTCCTTGATCATTTGGTCTTGGAACAAGAGTCCAGACTTTACATCGTTCAAACTGATTGAGTTCTTCTTGCATTGCAACAACCCAATTAACATCTTGAAGCGCTTCATCAGCCTTCTTCGGTTCAATTTGAGAGATAAATGCAGCGTAAGCATCAAAGTTTATAGCTCTCCTTGTAGGAACCCTAACATAAAGATCACCAATTATATTTGTGATTGGGTGATCTCTAACTTCACGAATTTCAGGAGGTAAGTTAGGTTGAGTTGTAGTAACTTGAAGGTCTTCAATTGGCACATCTTCACCGGCATCAAAATCATTGAAGTTAGGGGGTTGAACTGGTTCAGAATTGAAAGGGTGAGTGACACCATGCGCAGAATTGGGATGATGCGCATTAGTAGAATCTTCAGGCGCATTGTTTGGTGCAACTGAAGCTTCACTTAGTGTGCTATTGATAAAGCTTTGCGCAACTGATGTAGATGGATTTCTTGTGTTGACAAATTCTGATCTTTTGTATGCGCAGTTGGAATGTGCGCACCTGTCTCAATAGACTCAACAGAATCATCAGCAATATTGGGAGCCAAATGTGGCTCAAGGAGAGAATGTTCATCAAATGTAACATGTACAGATTCAACTATCACTAATGTAGATCTATTGAAAACACGAAAAGATTTAGAATGTTTAGCATACCCAACAAAAATACCTTCATCCGCTTTGGCATCGAATTTACCTTTATGTTCGTTTCCGTTGTAGAGGATATAGCATTTGGAACCAAAGATTTTGAAGAATGCAATGTTGGGAGTTCTACCACGCCAAAGTTCATAAGGAGTTTTGTTACGGCGCTTGTTGATGAGAGAACGATTTTGAGTAAAGCATGATGTGTTGATAGCTTCTTCCCAAAAGTACTTAGGCAATTTAGCTTCTGCTATCATCGTCTTTCCCGCTTCAATCAACGTCCTATTCTTTCTTTCCACAATACCATTTTCTTTGAGCAACTCCAGCGGTTGAGAAGTTGTGATCTATCCCATGATTGTTGCAATATCGAGCAACACCGTTGTTTTTTTAATTCTGTTCCATTGTCGGATCGAACACTAACGATGTCATCTTCTTTTTGGGTTTGGAGCAGTCTGAATAGAGTGGTAAGAATGTCATAACAATTGTCTTTAGAGATCATCATTCCTACCCATGTATATCTTGAGAAATCATCCACCACCACTAGAGTATACTTGTTCTTTTTAATGTTCGCGGTGGTAACTGGTCCAAATAGATCAATGTGCAGCAGTTGCAAACATCTTGAAGTTGAGGGATTTGTCTTGCTGGAGAAAGACCGCTTTGATTGTTTGCCAAGTTAACAAGCTGCGCATTTGTTGTCATGATGATCAGCAACTTTGGGGAGTCCTTTGACAAGATTGTCCCTGCTGAGTTTTGATAGACATTTGAAGTTCAAGTGACTCATGCGCTTATGCCATAGCCAACTATTTTTGCTCACACTTTTCGCTACAAAATAAAGATTAGTACTAGAGTTCATACTATGGAAATCAATAATATAAATATTTGTCTTACGATATCCCGTGAGTGGTATAGCTCCAGTTTTTCCATTCTTGATAAGACATTGCGTTGAAGTGAAATGGCATTCTAATCCTTTGTCGCAAAATTGAGATATGGATAATAAGTTATGCTTGAGTCCTTCGACGAGAGAGACTCTTTCAATGCACACTTTGTCATTCTTGAGCTTTCCATATGCAACAAATTGAC
This sequence comes from Campanula takesimana, assembly GCA_026119855.1. Lineage (NCBI taxonomy): Eukaryota > Viridiplantae > Streptophyta > Magnoliopsida > Asterales > Campanulaceae > Campanula > Campanula takesimana. The sequence goes on along the minus strand of JAOWBW010000533.1, from coordinate 63,222 downwards.
CTTTGTTATTATCACCAAATGTTACTGAGGGACTTCTTTCTTCATGAACATCTTCAAGTAAGGATTCATATCTAGTCATGTGTCGTGAGCACCCACTGTCGAGAATCCATTCATACATTCTAGCTTTAGAAGATCCAGCCATGAAGCAAATAACCTGAAATATAGACATTTAAGCAGGTCCCCTTTATTCCTTTTGGGTCCTAGAGTTAGCAACTTTTGACGACCCACTCTTGCTTGACCTTAGGATTTTTAAGTCCTTTGGCATTGGGAGTGAATCTCAAAAGGCATTCCACGGCCTTGTGTCCAAAACAATTACAAATTGAACAATGATGAAGGCCACCAATCACATGAGGTTTTACAGACTCTTTACTTTTCTTTGGGATAGCATTCTTCTTTGGGTCCGATGAGCCAGCCTTAACAAAATCTTTCTTTTGAAATTTTGGAGCGCTTTTTCTAGTAGGGCGCATAGGGCTAGGATGCGCATGGAGATGAGGCGCATGGCTCCCAGGCGCATAATGCGTACTAGTAGAAGGAGCGTGCTTTGTTTCAAGAATGATTTTTCTAGGAGATGGTTCATCTGTAGCTACTTCCTTCTCCTTAGCTTTCCCAAATGGTTTCGTTGGGTAGACATAATGGAATGTTTGTCTCTTGACTTTTTCATTTCCTTTACCCACTGAAATAGAATGTTTTTCTTTGGGAATTTCATGAGTTTGCTGAGGTGTAAATTCACTGTCTCTTTCAGCGCAGACTTCACACTTAAAGTTGTCACTAGTTGATGAGAATCCCAAGCCACTTTTATCACCACATGCTTTTTGGGACTCAAAGATACTTTCCATAGTGACACGAGAATTGGACCACTTATTTGTAATCTTTTGAAGATCAGTAATTTGAGAAACTAATTCATCGTTTTGAACTTTAAGTAATGAGTTATGTTCCGTTAGAAAAGTGTTTTTAACAGTAAGAGGAGTCATGCTCTTTATCTGCTCCTTAAGGAGGGTGAGTTCAGATTTTAGAATAGTTTTCTCGGTCTTAAGCTGGGAAATTTCATCACATGATAGTGCTAAAGCTTCCTTCATTTTGCCAAATTTACTTATTACCTTTTCAGCTTCTGAGAACAATTTCTCTTGCTTGGCAATATCCTCACCATGAGAGATTACAAAGATTGGTTCAACTTGAGGTCTGATGTAGTTGCCTTTTCTGAGCTTGTTTCGTACGCTCAGATAACATCTAGCAAATAACAATCCACCATCGCTTTGAGTTGGAGTAATAAATCCTTGTTCAACAAGCTCGCTGATGGTTGGTCCTTTCTTCTTTTTCACATCTTTAAAACCTACAGATTTCTTGATAGGTTTATTCAAAACATTCATATCAGGGATATCCTTTGAGCAGTCATCATCAGAATCATAAGTATCGACTTCATCATCCTTTGCTACTAAGCACACGAGCCCATCATCAGAATCTTCATTGCTCTCTTCAGAGTCTATTTCGATCCAGGTGTTATGCTCATTTATTGGTGATTCTTCTTCAGCAATCATTCCCTTGTGACGATTAGGTCTGGGAGAGAATTTGGGAGTATTGTTTCTCTTCTTCTGCATATATTCAAACTTGGGAATTGGGCAGCTTGAGGCAAAGTGTCCTGGTTTCCTGCAATTAAAACATACGAGGTCTTCTTTCCTTTTTGAGTCGCTGCTCCTTGTGAACTTTGGAGGAGCTCTGCTTGTAGATCCTTGAAATTTGTTGGAGTTGGGTTTTGAGAACTTTCTGAATTTCTGAAATTTCTTCACAAATAAAGCGAAGTCTTCGTCATCCATATCCAAAACTCAGAAGTAGAAATTTTGGGATCTGAACTTTTCTCATCATGAACTGGCGCAGGCACAGATGCATGCGCTTCCTCTCTATGCGCCACCATAGTAATGGATTTTGAGTTTCCTTCAGTTTCACTTATACGCTGAAGTTTGAGTTCATAAACTTTGAGATTTGCGTAAAGATTTCTAAGTGTCCACACATCCAAAGTTCCAGCGTCTTCAAGAGCGCTAGATTTATGTAGGTATTTCGATGCAAAAGCATCAAGGAAATTTGTGTTTAATTCCTTATTAGAGAATTTCTTTCCAAGTGAAATACAGAGGTTTATGATTTCACAGTAACGTTCATAAGTCTGTCTTAGGGTTTCACCGAGGAGTTGAGAGAATTATTGAATCTCTTTTGTACTTCGTATCTCTTGTTTTCTTTTCACACAATTTCTCCTTCGATATGCTCTTCGATAGCATCCCATAATTCGTTGGCTGTAGCACAATGCATGACTTGCTGTTTCATAGCCATGCTTAGAGTGCTAAGTAGAATTTTTCTAGCTTTCCCATCATTTGCAACTATTCTAGTTTCTTCTTCATTCCATTCTTCCTTTGGTTTCAGAATAGATGGTTGAGCAGCGTTGGTGCGTGGATTAGGATTCGCCTTCATTGGAATATAAGGTCCATAAACTACGGTGTCATGGAGCCTTTCATCGATGGAGTTGAGATGGGTCAGGATGCTGAATTTCCACACGTCGAAATGATCTTCATCAAAGACTGGAACATGTGTATAGTTAGCAGTTGCCATAGGTTTTGTGTTTGCCATATCGAATCGGCACCCAAGCTGTTAAGCTTGAAAAACAGAAATGTTTTATAAAGGTGTTAGCTCTGATACCACTTGTTGATCCCAAAGGGGCAACAAGGGTATGAAAAATGCTAGAGGGGGGGTGAATAGCGTTTTAAAATTCTTTTCAAACCCTTTTGCAAATCAATGGCAAATGCGCACGACTCTTAATTTGGCTAAGTCTAGCGCGCAGGAAGAGTGTGAAATGCACAGCGGAAAATTTAAAGCAATCACTTATGCGCAGGTATATGCGCAGAAGTGTAAATACGCACGCACTAATATTTAGTTTAAAGAGTGGCGCAAAATGGAACTAAGGCAGAAAGCACACAAACACAAATCAAACAGTTCAAAGCAATCTACAAGATCAAACAAAGCAATATATCAGAAATGTATAATGTAGAAAGCAAAGCAGATTATAGAGACAAGCTATTTGGAGAGGTTTGATCGGGAAAAGATCTACGTCCTCTACCAAGATGGTTAGTCTTGGATTTCTAATGGAGATCTTATTATGAGAGAGTTTACAAGTTACAACAATTGAGAACAAACAAACTCGAAGATCTATAATCTATGAAAGAACAAAATCCTAGACAATAACCTGTGTATCTCTAGAAGTATGATCGATGAGATCGAAACTTTAAGAGGTGTGTGTGTGTGTCAGAAATCTGGGCTCTTTGAGTCTATGAGATGGAGAGCACAATATTCTGGTGTTTACAAAGGCTTATAGGATCTGGGCTTGGATGAGTATGAAGGTATAAAGGTTGATCTTGAGAATTCTGGAAATGTGCAAGCAATCTTCAAAGTTTCTCTTTGGAAGTAAAAACTCAAGCAGCTTGGAAAATGAGAATGAGCATGCTATTTATAGCTGAGCTCCAAGAACTAGCCGTTGGGGAGCAGAGCAAGGACAATGTGCTGTCGCAATGTGATTGGTGCGCAGCTGTCCTTTATAGCCGTTGGAGACAGAGCAAGTTCACAGATTTCAAAAATATTCTAGAAGGGTGAGCTGTCTTCAATTTGAATTTCAAATATGAGGCGCGTCTCCATCTACGTGTATGCTGAGTGTGCAAGTTTTGTCGTTTGTCCATATCATCACTTTGACTCATTCTGAAAAGCGTAGCTTGTCAAGACGCTTTCCAAACTAATAAAAGGTGAGGTCAGAAACAAGAGAATTGACTAAGGCACATTTGCGCTGCGCATGAAATCCATGTGCATAGATGTCCGCAGAGGGTGATGTGCATGAAGGACATGCGCATCACATTTAGCCATTTGCATATGTGACCTCAAATCCAAAGCTTCAGCCCTGAACATTAAGCCTAGTCTATAAAGAGGACTTAGCTAAAAATTGAAGTTATAAAACTTCTTACATAGGGTCCTAAAGTCCTTAAAATAAACTAAGGTGATGGTATCAATCAATTCTAACATAAGTAGGAGTGTTAAGTAATAAGCATACCCAACAACGAATTCGACCACTTTCTTGGCATTGAGAACTCGGTAAGCTTGCGCTTCGACCTATTTTGTGAAATAATCCACGGCCACAAGGATGAATGACTGCCCGTTGCTCCCCGTAGGATGGACTTTGCTGATGATATCTATGCCCCAACAAGAGAATGGCCATGCTGTGGTCATCTTGTACAATCGGGAAGGTGGAGCATGTTGCAGATTAGCATGGAACTGGCACTTGGCACATTTCTTGACTTTCTCAATGCAGTCTCTTTCCATTGTAGTCCAATAGTAACCAATACGAAGTATCTTCTTGGATAACATAATCCCATTCATGTGGGATCCGCACTCGCCTTCGTGGACTTCGTGCATGATTTCTTGAGCTTCAGACTCATTTGTACACAAAAGATTGATCCCTTGATGATGTCTCTTATAGACTCGGTTCCCAATCAATACGTATCTGGCGGCTAGCTTTTGTAGTGCTATTCGAGTTTTCCCATTGCTGTTCTCGGGAAAGGTGCCACTGTTGAGAAAATTCATGATGTCCGTGTACCATGGGGGGTTATCTTGGACTTCATTGATCTCAATACTCATGCAGTATGCCGGACTAGTCCTTCATGAAATTTTGAAGGGTTTCACCATTTTTCCTTTGGGCATTTCAACCAATGAGGCTATGGTGGCTAAAGCATCAGCAAAGCGGTTCTTGTCCCTTGGCAAATAATTGAACGTGATGTCTTGGAACTGTTCGACTAATTCCTTGAGATGTTGACCATACTGTTGGAAGGTCAGGTCTTGGATTCGCCATTTACCTGATGTCTGATTGATAAGGAGTAAGGAGTCACCGAATACTTCTAGATCTGTGACATTTTTTTCTAGGGCCGCTTCTAGCCCCGCTATGCATGCCTCATATTCGGCAATGTTGTTGGTAGCTTCGAATTCAAGACGGATTGCAATTGGAGTGTATATATCCTTTGGATCGACAAGCAACATTCCTATCCCATAACCGTGCTTATTGGCTGCGCCATCGAAAAAAGAGTTGCCACTTATTTTCCTCGGTTGTAGTGCAAACCAAGTGCTCGTCGGGAAACTGTAAGTCCTCCCCCTTCACTTCGTCACACGGAAATTCAGCAAGCTGATCACTGAACACTTTCCCCCTGATGGATTTGAGTGTTACGTAAGTGATATCATAGCCGGCGAGCATGAAGTACCACTTGGCTATCCTTGTTGATATAAAAGGCTTCTCGAAGATGTAGCGGAGTGGGTCCACTTTTGCTACTAGCTTGATTGGAAAGGCTTCCATGTAATGTTTGAGCTTTTGAGTAACCCAAACCAGTACTGCACATGACTTCTCCAAGACGGAGTAGTTCTTTTCGCCCCCTTGAACTCGGCGACTGAAAAAATAAATGGCATTCTCCTTTGTGGAGTCTCGTTGCTCTTGTGCTAGCATAGCCCTAAGGGCTTCATCGTTCACTGTGAGATAGAGCAAGAGAGGCTTCTCCTTGTGAGGTGGAACCAAGACTGGGGGGCATGTCAAGTAATGCTTCACTTGGTCAAAAGCTTCTTGGCAAGTGTCGGTCCATTCTAGAACCACATTCTTCTTGAGTAGCTTGAAGATTGGCTCACACATGGAAGTAAGCTGGTGCACAAACCGACTGATGTACTGAAGTTTGCCCATGAAACCTTTGATTTCTTTTTGTGTCTTGGGAGGAGGCATGTCAATGATTGCCTTGATTTTTGAGGGATCCGCTTCAATTCCCCTTTCCGTGACCATGTAACCAAGAACCTTGCCTCGGATAACCCCAAAAGTGCACTTTGTCGAAGCCTTTCAAAGAACTTGCAGAGGTCGATCAAATGTTGACCGTCGGTCCCCTTAGAGTGGATGATCATGTCGTCCACATAGACCTCGATCTCTTTGTGAATCATGTCATGGAACAAGTCTGTCACGGCCCTTTGGTAAGTATCCCCAGCGTTCCTTAACCCAAACGGCTTAACTGTATAGCAAAAGGTGACCCACGGTGTTGTGAAAGCAGTCTTGTGTTGATCCTCCTCGGCCATGAGAATCTGATTGTACCCAGCAAAACCATCCACAAACGAGCGGACCTCGTAGGCAGCAGTGGAGTCGACTAGCATGTTAATGTTGGGTAGTGGAAAGTCATCCTTTGGACAAGCTTTGTTCAAATCCCGGAAGTCCACACATCCACGGACCTTACCATTAGCCTTTCGGACTGTGACCACATTGGCTAACCATGTCGGATACTTAATAACTTTGATGAAGCCCACACTGAGAAGCTTCTCTATCTCTTCTTTGACTTGTAAAGACCATTCTGTCTTGATCTTTCTGAGTTTCTGCTTTGTTGGCTTAACATCGTCTCTGATCGGAATCTTGTGTTCGGCGACCTTTCTGTCCAAACCCGGTATGTCTTTGTACGACCATGCAAATACATCCATGAACTCTTTGAGCAGTACAGTCAATCTGTCTTTCTCTTCCCCCTTGAAGAAGCTTCTGATCTTGGTTTCTTTCGGCTCTTCGTTGGTACCCAGATTAACAACATGCAATTCTTCGTCAGCCCCTGGACCATTTTCACCACGACTACGGACCTGTTGAGCAAGCTCATTTAAGTATGTTGTGTTTTCGTGGTCTATTTCATCATTATTTGAATCGTTATTAACTAGTTCATTAGATTTATTATTAGTTAATTCATCATTCAAGATGTTTGCAATCTCGGGGTACTCAGAAAGATCAAATTTTTCATTAACAAAGAAAGGGAACACACGCTCGGCTATGGCCTCCATATCCTCTTGGGTGAGGGTATCGAAAACACTCTCGGACTCGAAAGTGAATGTGAACAAGTCTTCCTTTGTGACCTTGTGCGGAATGCAACCATCTTCTCGACCAAGAATTCCTCAGATACCATGGGTCCCTTCGTAGAATACCAGTTGTTGATCGACTCGGAGCTTGGCTGGATTTCACTGATAGCTTCCCTTCTCATGTTGGTGTCGTAGATGACATTCACTTGGCACTCATCCATGATGGCCAATTCTTCGAACATGGAGGCTAAATCCGTCAATTCTTCCCCCACGGTAATCTTTGTTTTGGACTCTGTGGTCACTTTCTTCCCCCACCATTCTCGAGGCAACATGGGAGTTGGTTCTCCTTCGGATTTTTGAATCGCACAGTCGGCAAAGACTTCAAGACCGGGCTTTTCGATGCCCTTGCTGTTAACCCATGGCTCGGGAAAGATCACGTATGGGACGTCTTCCCCCTGACGGACAAAGTAGCCATTCAGTGTCTTGCGATAAGACCTCAAATTGGGAATCTCATAATGACGGCCTTCCCTCCGAGCTCGGGCCTTCTCATTCTTGACGGCTTGCTCGTACTTCAAGTCATCTTTAGAAGGCTCGTACCCCAATCCGAACTTGTTTTTGATAAATGGGACCTCTATGGGTTGCATTCTCCCTTTTTGATATTTCCCTAGGCCTAAACCAGGGAAGTAATTCATATTCGTCATCATGCGGAGGACTTTGCGGTTGCCGAGGGTCCATGATCCGTTTCCCCCTTGTTCATCGATGGCGTTGATTGAGACGCCTGAGAGGGTGGAGTCTTCTAAACCGTGTTGGAGTTGGTGGACGGGTTCCCCTTTTCTATGGATAGTGACGTTTTCTGCCATGACGGTCACTATTTCATCCCCATTTCTGAACTTGACACACTGATGGAGAGTCGAAGGGACAGCATTGGAACTATGTATCCACGGTCGGCCCAATAGCAAATTGAATGAGGAAGGCACATCGAGCACTTGGAATGGGACGGACATGACCATGCTTCCAAACTCGATGTATATTTCCACCATACCCATGACTGTGCGGGCAGTGCTGTCGTATCCTCGAATCACTTGAGTAGAAGGCTTTAAGTCCGAATTCTTAAGCCCCAGTATGCCCATGATTCGGCCGGGCATCAAGTTGAGTGCGGAACCACCGTCAACCAATACTATTGAAATAGGTCTACCCCTTTCTCTTACTTTAAGATAAATGGCCTCATTGTGATCGGACCCAAATGGTGGAAGGTCTATGTCGGCAAAAGTGATGACATTGCCAAAATAAATGTGGCCTATCATTGCAGTGAGGTCCTCAGGAGTTGTGTCAGGAGAGAATGATGTATCATCGAGATTACTGATGACAAGATCTCGGTGCTTCTTTGAGGATGCAATGAGGTCCCAAATGGAGATGTTGGCTTGAGTTTTCTTGAGTTGAACCAATAAAGGGTCTTCAGGAGCGTCGCGAGCTTGCGATCTTTGAGAAGAGGTTCTTGGTGAAGAAGTAGTGGGGTTGTTTGCTATGACTCGTCTGGATCGAGTTAGCATGTTGACGTTCCCATCTTGCCTCTTTTCCTATTCTTTAGTACTTCCTCATTACCTCATCATAAGTCACAACGTAACAAGAATTGTCAAATTTATTCATCATATTGGAGCCCTCATTCACAATTGGGATTGAATAAGTGGTCTCCTCAAACTCTCCTAACTCTATTACATTGACATCATCGCTACTAGGCACTATGAACTCTTTCTTGTCTATGAGATCTTGGATGAGATTGCGGAGGACAAAGCATTCCTCGGTGGTGTGGCCACTATGTTGGTGGTAGCCACAATTCTTGTGGTAGGCATGGTTGGGATGTATCGTCTTGGGTTTGTATCCTTGGAGAGGAGTAACTTGCCCTTTGGCCTTGAGAGCTTCGAAGGCCTCGGTGATAGTCATGCCTTGGAAAGGAGTGTAGACACGATCATCTTGAAATTTCTTACCTTGTGGTGGAGGAACCCTTTTGTAATTCTCCTTGTCGGTAGTGACGGCATTAACTGAAGCCTCTTTTGTGGAGTTATAGGCGGCCTTGTAACGGAAGCTAGGAGAATTTTTCTTGATCTCCTTGAGCAACTCATCCATTCGGATTCCCGCCTCATACATTTGAGAGAAATCGGCATAGCAAGCCCCACTTAGGTGGGTGCGGAGATCAATCTTTAGACACTTAAGGAAGATGTCCATTTGCTCTTTGGTGTTAGGCCTCTCGACAATCTCAGCAAGCTTGTCATTCCACCTTCTCGTGAAGTCAATGAAGGATTCATTGTCCTTTTGAGTAGTGTTCTCGAGCTCTTTCTTGGTTGGCCGGTGGGTGGTGTTGCCTTGGTATTGACTTTTGAAGGCAAGCATGGCGGCGTCCCAATCAAGACGGACTGTGAGTAGGAGAGTAGCATACCAATCCTTTGCTGCCCCCTCGAGAGTAAGAGGGAAGCATTGTGCCATAACTTTAGGAGAGACCTTCTTCGGTACCATAGCCCAAATGTAAGTCTCGATGTGTGCCATAGGACAAGAGTTGCCTTTGAACTTTCTGATGCCGGGCATCTTGAACTTGTTGGGGACAGCGGCCATTGTGCTCATGAGAATGGAGGACTGATAAAGGCTCGTGTCGGGACTTTTCCCCACGTTGAGGCCGTTGAAGCGTTGATCTATGTAAGCCATAATTGAATCAACCATCTTGTGCTCATTGTTCTCGGTGCTCGGTTCCCCCATTTTCTTGGTGCGGGTACTAACATAAGAAATAAGCCTTGGGTCCACTCGGACTCTTCATTGTCTTTCTTGTCCTTACCCTTGGCAAGCTTGGTGAGCTTCTCTTTCATTTGCTCCATTTCGGCCTCGTGGGCTTCCCTTTGATTGTCGAGGTGAGATTGCCAAAGATCATCCTTATTTTGGGCCTCCTTATTAAGAGTGGAGACTTGATCTTGGAGCACTTGGACCATAGCTGAAAGTTGTTCGAGAGACATGGCGTTGCTGCTGCCGGTCATGGTTGCTGTTGGTGCTGTTGGAGTAATCTCTTCACGAACTAACCGATTTGATGAATCCCGGTAGACACGGTAAGTACCAATTGAACCTATATTGCAGAAGAGGCCCTTGTCAGTCTTGAGTAACAATTTCGGTCCATGAAGAGGTTTAGAATACACAGTGGGCACACGACTCAAACCATATAAAGAAAAGACTCTTTTTTTTTATAAGTCGGAGGGACGGAGTCCCTTTTGAGTTTCTAAGGAAATAATGGAATCGTCACACTAGTATATAGACCTTCTCGCGGTCCCATATACTCATCGGATTCCATCACGCTTGTGAATCCTACACATGTCGGGATTAAACTAAATTAATGTAGTAAAGCATACATGCGGGGACGGATTTTTATTTTCGTCCATAATAACCACTTGGGGACGGCTTTTTATTTCTTCCATGATAACCACTTGGGGACGGCTTTTTATTTCGTCCATGATAACCACTTGGCATGTATGTTTTGAAGACATTAGTTTAGGGAAATCTCGGCACATGAAAACCAAATTAGTCACGGAGTGTTAGACCCTAACTAGAATTGTGTTGGCTTGTACTCGGCTAATGAGAGGCTTAAGGTCACCCCCGGCATGTAGTCATGAACTACGCCACGGGTTGAGGTTTACCGCTTCGAAAGAGTCAAGGTCGGGTGGAGCTTAAAACTTCCTAGGACGGGCCTCAACGGGTTTGGGGTTATGAACTTGTGCGACTCGATAGTGAGCAATTTATAGGAATTTGTGCACGTAGTGTGAGGTCCAACATGTGACAAAACATTTTTTTTACTTTTTTTTTATGAATGAAAAAAAAAACAAATAAGCACGTAATTACAACTCTCGAATCACCCGTGTGACCGATAAAAGACACAAAACAAATGAGTTTAAGAGGTCCAAATCAGTCCTGATGGGAAGCGCACGCATGGCGCAGTGTTTGTGGGAGTGCCCGCTTCTGGGCAAACCTATCAGGCTGTCAGACTTTGGACTCAGGGGATTTCCCTGGTCCTGAATACGCATTGTAACCCCTGCAGAAATGATTAGTGTAGAAAAAAACAAAATAGGAAGAACATATGGGAGGCGGACGATTCTAGTCATTGAGCACGATCAGGAACCAGAATGCCCAAAAAAATGTAGACTTTGATCAGAAACGCAAGTTTAACCTTCAAACATCCCCAGCGGAGTCGCCACTGTAGATACCCCGGGAGGGCCCACTGCTTGGATAGAGCGGTGGAAGGATCCTAGGATGTCTAACTTGTTTTAATTTTGTAGCGTCGCCACCTATGTTTTAGAGGAACATAAGAAAAACCTAATGTATAGCCTAAGTTTGATTATGAAAACAGAGATTCTTGTTTGGAGGTTCGGAGGTTAGGTTACGAGATGGGAAGTAATTAAACACCCACCTCGCCCAACTAATGTTGGTCTTGCTTGATCAAAGTCTACATAAATAAAATGATGTTCTTCCTATTTTTTACTATAATAAAAGGGAGTTTAAAAGGGGGTGTTTGAAATGTAGGGAGATAACTCATTGACTAGCTTCAATGAAGTGAAGTAGTCTCCGGTGTCATCTCCCAAAATGTTTGGGTGATTGCACGTTGATTAAAGTAAAAGAGCGAAGAGATGAAGTAGAGAAGAAAAGGAAGAAAATGGACTTTTACCTATGCTTCGAAGACCTTCAAACACTTCTTGGTGAATTACTTGAAAGAAACTTTGGAAGTGATTTTGGTATAGTTTTTGTAGAGAGAATTTTCGGTCCTTGAAAATGGTGGAAAAGGGATGTTTTTATAGGTAGAAAATATATGTTTTTGGTGCCAAAACTCAGTCATCAAGAAATCTTTCCCGGGCAAAATCATGTAAGATGAGCAAGGGAGAGATTCTTGGATAGAAATCTGTAACTGACGCCCAGAGGCGCGCGCTTCCTACCTTAGGGGCGCGGAAGGCGCGGGCTTCTGGCTCCTATGGTCGGAGGCGCACGACTCAGAGATAGCTTTTTTGATAGAATGGACTAGAAAGTCAGCCTTGTTATTCAGTTTAGTCTCTGGACTTAACAAAGTCAGTCAAGAACTTAACGGAAGTAACAGAAACTAACAAAAAGTACTTAAAAGAGGGAGAAACACAAAATCAAATGTGCAATCGGGTGAGCGGTCCAAGGTGGGGTGTCTACACACACTACTTCAAAGCAAAGAAAGGAGATGAGGAGATAGAAAACAAAGGAATTTACCTAAACGTTCTTCGAGTATCCTATGGATGGCCTTGACTAAAGGCCTTGATGATCTGAAAAGCTTGACTTGAATGGTATTATGAAGGTTTGAATTTCGTGGGTGAGGAAGAGGGGCTAATTATGAGGACCTCTTTGATCAGATTTTGATTGGTTTTTCGGGGAATGACAATTCTAGTGGTTTTTGGTTCAAGAACCTCTATATGTATATTATATCTTGACCTAGGGATCAAGCCAAGGAGGTAAGTTTGGATGGGAATCAAAGACTTGATTTCCAAGGAGGTATTTTTGGACTCTAGGATCGCTCATCAGATTTTTCCCGGATTGCATGAGTGTTTGCCAAGAAACGGGGTTGAGATCAACAAGGAAACTGCTGAAACCCGTCTGTCAAGGGGGATGTCTTGTACGAGACATCTTGTGTTTGAATCACAATTTTCCCTCCTGCAGAAGTTTAAATGTTCATTTTGGCCCCTGATTAACGGAGTCAGTCAGAAACTTAACGAAACATGTCAAACTTAACGAGTTTCGACCCAAATCAAAGGTGAGACACAGAAGTAGTGTGATTATGAATGAACGTTCAAAATGGGGTGTCTACAGCTATGCTAGCACAAGGGCAACGAGACTTCACAAAAAAGAATGCCATTTATTTCGTCAGACGCCAATTTCAAGGAGGCGAAAAGAACTACTCCACCTTGGAGAAGTCATGTGCCGCATTGGTTTGGGTCACTCAAAATCTCAAACACTACATGGAAGCCTTTCCGATCAAGCTAGTAGCAAAAGTGGACCCGCTCCGCTACATCTTCGAGAAACCTTTCATGTCAACAAGGATAGCCAGTGGTATTTCATGCTCGCCGGTTATGACATCACTTACGTCAAACTCAAATCCATCAGGGGAAAGTGTTCAATGATCAGCTTGCTAAATTTCCGTGTGACGAAGTGAAGGGGGGAAGACTTACAATTTCCCGACGAAGACTTGATTTGCACCACAACTGAGGAAAACAAGTGGCAACTTTTTTTCGATGGGGCAGCCAATAAGCATGGTTATGGAATAGGAATGTTGCTTGTCGATCCAAAAGACATCTACACTCCAATTGCAATCCGCCTCGAATTCAAAGCCACCAATAACATTGCCGAATATGAAGCATGCATAGCGGGGCTAGAAGCGGCCCTAGAAAGAAATGTCACAGATCTGGAAGTGTTTGATGATTCTCTGCTCATCATCAATCAAACGTCTGGCAAGTGGAAAATTCAAGATCTGACCCTTCAACAATATGGTCAACACCTCGAAGAGTTGGTCGAGCAATTTCAAGATGTCACGTTCAATTATTTGCCAAGATATAAGAACCGCTTTGCTGACGCATTGGCCACCATAGCCTCTCTAGTCGAAATACCCGAGGGTAAAATGGTGAATCCCTTCAAAGTTTCAAGAAGGACTAGTCCGGCATATTGTATGATCATTGAGATCAATGAAACTCAGGCAAGCCCTTCGTGGTACACTGACATCATGTATTGATTGGGAATCGAGTTTACAAGAGACATTATGAAGGGATCAATCTTTTATGTGCTAATGAGATCGAAGCTCAAGAATTAATGCATGAAGTCCACGAAGGCGAGTGTAGACCCCACATGAATGGGATCATATTAGCCAAAAAGATACTCCGTATTGGTTACTATTGGAGTACCATGGAAAGAGATTGCATCGAGAAGGTCAAGAGGTGCGCCAAGTGCCAGTTCCATGCCAACTTGCAACATGCTCCACCTTCGTAGCTATACAATATGACCACACCGTGGCCATTCTCTTGTTGGGGATAGATATCATCGGCAAGATCCATCCCACGGGAAGCAACAGGCAATCATTCGTTCTGGTGGCCGTGGACTATTTTACAAAGTGGATTGAGGCACAGGCTTATCAAGTTCTCAACGCCAAGAAGGTGGCCGAATTCGTAAAAACCAACATCATGTGCCGATACGGTGTCCCTCACGAGATCATCTCTGACAATGGTTCTCACTTCGAGAAAGAAATGGATGCACTCTTGGTCGATTAAAAAATAACCAAGCACAAGTCATCCCCGTACCGTCCCCAAGCTAATGGAGCGGTCAAAGCAGCAAACAAGATAATTGAGACCATTATACGAAAAATGGCTTCAACAGGAAGGGATTGGCCCGAGAAATTGCCTCTGGCATTGTGGGGCTACCGCACATCAATTCGGTCAGCAACAGGAGAAATTCCGTACACATTGGTTTATAGCTCCGAAGCCGTGCTCCCGGTTGAACTCAAAGTTCCCTCTTTACGAGTCTTGCTCAAAAACCAAGTCAGTGAGGTTGAATGGATGCAAAGCCGATATGAACAATTGACCCTACTCGACGAAAATAGGCTAAAGGCGTTTGATCGTACAAGGGCCTATCAACAAAGAATGGCCAGGGATTTCAACAAAAGCGTAAATCCCGGAGACATCAAGGTGGGAGACTTAGTTCTAAGACAACATCATCCCAATGCAATTAATCCTCTTGGGAAATGGGGACCCAGATGGATTGGTCCGTACGTGGTCAAGAAGATGCTGAGTGGCGGTACAGTCTGATTCGTAGACTTGGATGGCGATCAACTGCCAAAGGAGGTCAACCTCGACAAGCTCAAGAAGTACTACTCTTAACAAATGAAGACCATAAAAAAAAAAAAAAAAAAAAAAAAAAAAAAAAAAAAACTCGCTAGGTTGAAAACCCACAAGGGCGGCGTAGGCAAAAATTAGAGTAAAGTGCAAAACAAGAATCCCGCTAGATTGAAAACCCGTAAGGGCGGTCTAGGCAAAAAACAGGGTGCACATAAAAATAATACAAAAAAATGGTCTTCATTTGTTTGAACTATGGAGACCTGAGCCTCTCTACTAGAGGAACGTAGGCAACCTTCGGGTGCGGTCTAAAGCAATCTTTTTACCTAAACAATTCATTAACGAGATGCAATTTTATTCATTTCATGAATCATTTAAACCATTACAATGGATGATGTTGACCACTAAAAAAACATTAAGACATTAATATCCTAACAAGTGATCTATTTAATTGCAATCTCGGGGTACTAAGAAAAATCTAATTTCTTCTTAGCCTTCAAAGGGTGACTCGAGCGGCTCTCAATCCTACTCCTCTTGGGCGGCCTAGGAACACTGAGACGGACTGTGGCTCTCTCTGCAGCAAGATGCCTCCGAGCATAAAATTCATCCAAGGGAGTGCCGAAATGGTCAACCAAGATGTTGTTCGAATCAACAGCAACCTCCTTGTATCTCAAAGCGCTGCTAGGCTCAAAATCCTTTCCTAGCAATTCAACCCAAAGAGTATCGACCCAAGTGATGCCATGGTAAAGGGTGCCAAACAGATAATCTAGGTAAATCTCAGGAAGGAAAATACTGCCCCGGTAAGAAGGATCAGAAGACCATCGATGGCGGTCATCTCCCCAAGACAACTGAAGCTCCCTTGAAAAGTCTTGGCCCATGTACGAAACTGTACAAAACGCTCCACTCCTCAGAAAATGGACTATCTGCTAACGACCAAACTGTCTCAAGACCCGCTCCGGTTGATAAAATGAAGAGTCCCTGAGACCTGGAAGGACCACGTGCTCAAACCCCAAGGTCCATTCCACAAAATGACGGAGGCCCCAAGAAGAGGGACACCACTCAATGTCGGCTGATAATCAAGACACAAGGAATCTCTTCCAACCATCCATAGATAAGTCCTGAATCAGCAGTTTCCTCCTATGAATGGCAAAAGGAGAAAGATCACTGTCCGGAGAATAAATTTTGAAATGCTCTCAAAGACATATGGTCAATAGTAAGGGAATTCCCCTTCGCATCTCGCCCGTCTGATGCAACTCGTCCAGGCCGTGCAAGGTCTCCCCCACTAAAAGAGGGATTATACTGAACTGCTGTCCTTTTGCCTGGAAAACAATCTCAGCCAGCTGTGCATCTGCAGTACCAAGAGGCGTCAGGAACAAAACCTCGCTGAAAAGGCAAACTGCCAAGGCATTTCTCTTAAAAGACTGGACCGTTGTACCCTTCGAGTGCAAGATGAAAAACATAGGCAATTCAGTTATGTCGACCACGGTGCAGTGCAACATCCCTTTCACCTCTTCGATAGGAAGGTTCAGCAAATCAGACCAAGAATCAATCACCCCGATGGTACTTAGGGATGGCAATTTGACCCGCCAGTGGTACGTTAAGGATGGCACCGAAATCATCGACAGTCAGCACCATTTCATTCGCCGAAATATTAAAAGTGTGACTGTCACAATCCCAAAAGGCTACAACGGCCTTCAACAGGTCCCAATCCGGCTTCAAAGTCCGCAACGTGAAGAGAATGCGGAATCCAAAATCCTTGACAAATGCCTTCTTGGGATGGGTCTTGAATGAGATAACAAAGGTCGATAAGTCCTTCTTGTAGTCAGGCAACGGCTTTGGCACCAAAGGTGAAAATATTGGAAGCCATGGAAAATATGGATTATGAGCAAAATCAAGCAAGAAAATGGTGTTCAATAATGGCAGAAAATATCTGTTGGGGAATGGCCTCGAGTAGAGACTGATATTATAGCTGTTGGAGATTCATGTTCAGAAAAGAAAGGGGCTGTAAATCAGTAGCCCAGACGCAGGCGCCCCCGGCCTTAGTAACGCAACGCGCGCGCCTCCCATGAACAAAGCCAGAGGCGCACGCCTTCGACAGACGGACAGAACAGAACAGACCCTTGTCAGTACAGAAGCAGCACAGGCATTTCCAACGCCTTCATTCCTGCAGCAGTTCAAGATCCGCAACAACAAAGCAGCAGTCAACAGCAGCAACGAACCACTTTGGGCACACATTAATTTGGTCCACCCGTAAGGCATGTCTAAATTGGAATAAGATAGAAACTCCAACTAAAAATAGGATGTGTCTCTCTTTCCAGTTCAACGCCAATCTCAGCATTCTCTTGAAAAGGGAAAAATTCAACGGCCCGCAGTCAACTGTGCCCGCACCCCACAAAGGTCAACAGCAAGCTCCAAAGCTAGGTCAATGTGAACCGCACAAATCACCATGCTTTCCACAAAGCAAGCACAACATGATGAGTTCTCTCAACGGACTCCCACTCAGTTCCAGTCCGCTCAACGAACTTTAAACCGGCAAACGGATTCGCTAAACGGATTCAGCCAGTTCGCTCAACAGACTCTAAACTGGCAAACGGATTCGCCAAACGGGTTCAACTAGTCTGCTCAACGGACTTTAAACCGAGCATAACGGGTACGACACACTGGTCTCCGCCTACCGCTCATCGGACTTTAAATGAGCAAACGACGGGTTCGCCAAACGGATTCAGATCAACTCATGTCTGCCAACCAGACTCTAAATCAGCAAACGGGATTCGCTAAACGGATTTCAGCTTCAGTCCGCTCACGGACTCTAAACAGGCATAACGGTTCCGCTAAACGGCTCCAGCCTCAGTCTGCTAACCAGGCTTTAAACCTTGGCCACGGTGGGCCGTCTCACATCACCGTACTCCTTTCATCAGCAAAATCCGCTCACACAGGGAGCGCACCTCTATCCTTCGCAAATACAAATTTCTGTTTTTTATCAAGTCTTTGCTTTTTCTTGGTGATGTCCTCGGCTGATGTCTTTCTTTCGTCGGCGCGTTTTGCTTCGCAATCCACGCCGCTGAGGGGCTCTGTAGACACCCCGCCTTGGACCGCTCACCCCGATTGCACATTTGATTTTGTGTTTTTTCTTGTTTTAAGTATTTTTCATTAGTGTCTGTTACTTCCGTTAAGTTTCTGACTGACTCCGTTAAGCTTAGGGACTAAACTGAATAATAGTTCTAACTTTCTAGTCCATTCTTTCAAAAATTTCTTTTCAGAGTCGCGCGTCTCTGCCTCCATAGGTGAGACGCGTGCGCCTTCCGCCCCCATGGCTGGAGGCGCGCGCTTCTGGGCGTCAGTTACAGATTCTCTCCTAGAATCCCTCCCTTGCTCAATTTACAGGATTTTGCCCGAGAATTCCCTCTTTGTGACTCTGTTTTGGCATTAAAAACATCTCATTTTCAACTATAAAAACCCACTTCTTCACCATTTCAAGAGAGGACTTTTCAAGATAAGAAAACTATACAAAAAAAATAAAACACTTTTAGAGCATTCTCAAGGCATTCTCCAAAGACATACTTGAAGCTACTTGAAGTTTAGGTATTCATACTTTTCTCTCTTCCCTCTACCTCATCTCTATTTCTTTTTTTTACTTTATCAAAGTGTGCAATCAACCCAAACCATTTTGGGACATGACACCAAAGGCCACTTCACTACATTGAAGTTGGCCAATGAGTTATCTCCCCATATTCAACCCCCTTTTAACCCCTTAAATCTCATTTTCAAAGTATAGGAAGAACACATTTTTTATCATGTAGATTATGAACAAGCAAGACCAACGTTAGTTGGGTGAAATGGGTGTTTAAGTACTTCCCATTTCGTAACCTAACCCCCGGTCCTTAATACACGAATCTCTGGTTTTCTCAACAAAACTTAGGCTAATTATTAGGTTTTTCTTATGTTCCTCTAAAACATAGGTGGTGACTCTAAACTCTAAAACAAAATAGACATCCTAGGATAATCCGCCCCCTCAAGCCGAAAGCGCGTGGGTTGCCCGCCCCGGGGTATCTACAGAAACAACTTTTTTAAGTGAACACATACCAATGACTCGAAAAAGAAAATTCCCCATGGATAGAGAAACCCTTGGTGCGTTGCCAACAGATTTCTAGGTCTTATATACAGATGGGTCAACTACACAAGGGAGAAGCGGAGGTGGAGTATACTTGACAAGTCCAGGCGGTGATCACGTCGCACGTGACATCATCAGATTCAAATTTCCCGCCATAAACAACCAGGCCGAGTATGAAGCCTTAATCTTAGGCATAGAGAAAGCAAAGTTTCTGGGTGATACAAAGTTGGCGGCTTACGGCGATTCACAACTAGTGGTAAATCAAGTAAATGGGGAATACAACACTGAGAGCCACATGATGACTAAGTACAGAGACCTTGTCCTCAACATAACTAAAGGGCTGGAGATTTGGGCAATAAGACTAGTAGGCCGAGAACATAACCAGGAAGCTGATCTGCTTTCCAAGATGGCCACAGCAGAAGAAATCAATCCCTTTGTCATCTATGCCGACCAACCATCCTATGAGAGGATAGAGATCCTAGTTATTGATGACAGGGAAAGAACTTGGATAGACGACTACAAAGACTACATCGAAGATGGAAAGCTACCAGAGGATGAGTTAGTAGCTAAGATGATCAAGAAGAAAACGGCCAGATTCATTGTGTGGAACGGAATTCTTTACAAAAGATCCTTCACAAATCCTCTCCTTAGATGTGTTTCACCCAGAGACACCGAGAGCTTACTAGCCGAGGTAGATAATGGAGTTTGTGGGGGACACCCGGGGGCCAGAATTTGGCCGACAAAGTAATCACACTTGTGTACTACTGGCCAAACTTAAGGGAAGACGCTCAACCCTATGTAAGAAGGAGTGACAAGTGCCAATGTTTTTCAGATCTACCCAAGGTACCACCGGTGGAACAAAGCCTCATCATACCGACTTGGCCTTTCGACATGTGGGGAGTAGATATAATTGGGTCCTTTCCCTTGTCCAAAGGATGCAACAAGTTCATGATAGTGGCAGTAGATTACTTCACCAAATGGGTTGAAGCCATATCCTTAGCAAAAAATTATGGAGGAGAATGCCATCAATTTCATTCACGACTACAAATGGTGTCGGTTCGGCATTCCACATACCATTGTGACAGATAACGGACTTCAATTTCCAGATGCTTTCACTGAAGAACTTAACAGGCTGGGTGTAAGGCATAGAAAGTCATCAGTCAGCCATCCCCAAGGCAACGGCCAAGCAGAAGAAACAAACAAGCTCATCTTGACATCCCTCACCAAAAACCTAGAAGGAAGTGAAGGCAAGTGGCTGGACGACCTCCCCTTGGCTTTATGGGCAGTTCGTACAACCACTCGGGGGCCGACTGGGGAGACACCCTTCGCTTTAACCTATGGATCAGAAGCCATGGCTCCAGCAGAGATTGAACTCCCTACCTTTAGAGTGACCAACTATGACGAAGTCCTCAACGAATACAATTGTCTGCTAGACCTAGACCTTGTTGATGAAAAAAGACTAGCGGCCCAGCTCAGAATGATCAATTATAAGAAGAAGACTAAGGATTACCATGACAGTATGGTGAAGAAAAGAGTTTTTAAAGTCGGTGACTGGGTACTCAGAAAGATTGAGTCGACACACATAAAGGCTCACCAGAATAAACTCTCTTCGAATTGGGAAGGCCCTTACATTGTTACCCATGTTATCCGGGAAGGGACATACATGCTCAAAACTCCGGAAGGAAAAGATCTAAAGCACCCATGGCACTCAGAGCACTTAAGGAAATTATGTCAGTAATAACTCGGCACCCTGTCTATCTCTTAATTTTTCTATAGCTAGATTTTTTGGTCTTTAGCTTTTAGTTTTTCATACTTCTAGTTTTCTTTTATCAATAAAATTTATTTTCCTTTACATCATTTAAATTCCTAGTATGTGACACTAGAGCTCGGTCTAAGCATTACATGACAATACCTAGACCGCAAATCGAAGTCTGGAGCAATAAAAACGGCTGACTTCCCAAACATTTGAGCCAAGGTAAACTTGCAAACTCAAATGAAAGACTAGTTCCTATAACTATCCTGGCTAAAGCATACTTGACATTCTTAGTCCCCATCATGAGTTAAGATTAAGACATCTAACTCCATGGACAATTTGAGCCTAGTTCCGACAACTAGACCACTCAAATTTAAAACCGAGCACATGACGCTCGTCACGGCCTATAATGGGAAACAACCCACGGCCCACAAACACTTAGCTCGAACTGGCTATATAAAATTCCCTTGTCAAACAAGACGAGCTAGACATCTCAAGACGAGATGACCTAACAAGGACTTCCATATGACGGGATAAAACACAAACTTAGCTACTTGACAGCTAAGAAAATCAAGGTTTAAATAACACCCTAACAAGGACAAGTTCCAACAAAAGACAAATTATAAAGTCTGAAATACCCCACCCCCCCCCCCAGCAAACGTTGGGTCCGGGCATGGATAAAGAAACATTGTCTTAAGCCACCTCGGCTTCACAAACCCTTAACAACAAAGCGAGTTTAGAAACAGGACGTCAGGCACCCTACTCTAGGTCTGCATTGGCCTCCTCAACCTTTTCCAAGAGCTCCTCAAAATTCCCCGGCTCCAGAGCGGGAGGATCCCATACGGGTCTCTTTGCCTTGCAATCTCGAGCCCGGATGGCTTTGAGGCCACCTTCCGAAAAGGGAACTTGAGAATGGGCTACCCTAGCTTCAACACTATACGGGTCTTGATGAAAAATACGGGCACATTTTTTCCAAAGAAACGTTAACTTCAGAGTCAATATGCAGAAGCCGAGTCAGGTTGGACCAGATGTAGTTATAAACCGTGCCAACTTCATCGCTCACGTCCGCCTTGAATTGGGGCCCCTTCTTGTACACCTCAACAGCAGCCTTCTCCCTGGCCAAAATACTCTCCTCGAGTCGGGCATACCTATCCTCCAATGAGGAAAACCTCTCTTCAGCAGCGGCTCTCTCGGCATCTAGGATCTCCGCCCGTTATCTCTCCTTCTCAACATCAGCCTCGGACATTAGCACAGACTTCTTCAGCTCTGCCGCCTCGGCTTGGGCCGTCTTCACCATCGACTCGGCCTCTTTCATCCATGCCTCAGCCTGACGTTGCAGTGCATCTGCAGAAGCTTTCTCCTTTTCCACGGCATGCATTTTGCCCATTAAATCGTTCTTGGAGGCCTGGAGCATCTCTACCTCGGCCTCAGATTTTTTGACCGACTTGACGGCTTGGCGAAATATGACATAATCATGTTGGGCCAGAGACACAAGCTGCAAAAGGAAGATGAGACGGATTAACGAGTGTATGGGGAAAGTAAAGTGAAATCGAGATGACCCGATACGTTATCTCACTAAGAATCAGGCCTTTACGGTTCAGGAGCTGGAGAGAAGAGGGATTGTCAGCCATTAGCTTTGATATGGTATCGGCGTTCATGGCACATTTGATAACTGGACCGCCCAATTTCAAAGAAGGACCAGAGCGGACCGATACATCTACGCCCAACATGATAGAAACCTCACCAAACTGATCCACCAAACATCTTACCTCATCATCAGACAAGACCGAGGCTGACGCGGAGCCGTGAGTGGGTTGTTATTTTTGGCTGAGGCTGGCCCTGGGCCTCCCTTGACTCCCCTCTCGGCCTTTTTTAACGCCGATGGACATTCCCCTGATCCACCTCGACCTTGACGTTAACATTTTAGCCTCGTTCCTGATTCTGGCCTTGGCTATTTGATGGAAGGGTTTCCTCGGCTTCAGGCGCCGCATCTTCATTCTCTCTCCCAGAAGCATCCTCAACAACTCGATCCGCCAGAGGGACCGCAAAATCTTCCTTGTTCTGAAGTGAGGCCTGCCGGGCTTCCATGTCGGCATGACGTTTATCGAGTGCCGAGGACCTTGACTTTAGTTTTTTCATCCTGGCCGCCTCTACTGGATCAACAAAGTCTCTTTCAATCTCCTCGATCTGCTCCATCGTCAAGACTGCACAAGAAACGAGCACATCAGAATAAGACGGATAAAGAAGTTAAAAGGGAGAAAAATACATACAAGATTAAGAAGTAAATTACAGCCTATGATGTCCGCAGTCCTAAGACATGTCGTCCTGCTCCTAGCATCTTACACACTCATGGTTAAACACAAAGTTGGGATGAACAATCCAGCCAGGGAACCGGTTCCCCCTCATTACATCAACCTTAGGAACAACAATGTCAATAGGGCCTCTCATCAGCCCAGCATGCACGTAGTATCGAGGTTCTTTCTCCAGCTCGGCCCAATCAAGCATGCCTAGGGAGGCAAACTCCTCAAGTTTCGCAACCAAATCATCGCTCCAGTCAGGCCTATGGATTTCTTCAGGTCGGTGTGGAAAAAAAGAAGGAACCGCAAATTCCCAACCGAAGCGAAACTCAACCTTTATCACATGATTATTCCACCCGGACACTTTACTTATTGTCCCAGATATGGGGGGAAATGATTTTGGGTTTGGCCGGATCCGACTTGATGGTTATTGTTCGAGTTTTGGAGTTGAAACTCACATTAAAGAAATGGTCAAAAGCTGACATGCAAGGCTCATAATTAAGACTACGGCACAGTACAATGAAGCTAGCAAGGTACCTGACAGCATTAGCCCCGATATGGGCTGGGACTATTTCCCAAGATTCCAAGAACTCGTTGATGAAAGGGTCAAGTGGGAGTCTAAGGCCTAATTGGAACTGTTTAAAAAAGAAAGGAACAAAAGCTTGGTCATAATAAAAATTATGGATTTTCTCCTCAGTATCTAAGGGGCTTGGTTTACTATAATGCAAACAATATTCCTCCCGGTCTATGCTGTATCGGGAGTAGAGGACTTCAATCATCTCGTCACCCGATTTGGGATGCTTCCCAATAGCAGGGCCCGACTGGCCTTTGTTCTTACCTATCTTGATTGGGCCAACACCACGATTACGTCTCGGTCTGGTGACCACTGTATCAAAACGATCTACTATTCTCTCAGATGTACTCTCCCCGGCCATACCTGTAGAAGAAACAGAGGGGTTAGACTCATCTTGTGGCAAGGACAAGGCGATATCCCCCCCCCCCCCGTATCAACTACTTGGACCGAGGAGGTTTCTCTCTCAAGACGAGACCGGAATAAAGATTTATCCTTCACATAGTGCAAAAATATATGGTCAAGGACATCGGTCAAGTTATCCAACACCACCATATCATCATCACTGCCATCTATGGTTCTAGGGGCGAACAGCCCAGAAGGATATCTAACATCTTCCCTAGGGGTCCTATTCAGATGCAGAATGTCTCCAATAGCCAGTAAAGATAACATCTTCCACACCTTGTCAGATTTAATGTATATCCTACTGTTCCTTTTATAAAAGCCATACAAAGGACCTTTGCCCGAACTCTAGGGACCAGACATTTCAAGGGACAGGGAAGAGTAAAGCTATTCAAGGACTCCAATCTACCCAGAGCACGGCTAATCAAGCATAAACAAGCAGAAAGGTGAAAATTTTGATAAACCTTGAAGAAACCCTAGCTATGACGCAACCAAGGAAAAAAGACGAATGGGTATGAAAATAAATACCTTTGTAAGAAACGATCGATTAAGACTGGTCGAAAGGAGTCAACGAACCAAACGAACGGGGTTGATTGACGGAAAGCGAGGAATTCGGGATATAACGCCGATGACTGCCTGAGCTCTCAAGAAATTATTCAGGAATTCGAAAAAGGGAAATGAAGGAAGGGATTTGAATTTATACTCCGGGTCAAATGGGTTATACCCAAGTTCGGTCCGAACCGGCCCAGGACCCATGGGTTGACATGTTCCACACTAAAACTTATCATTATCCCTAATTAATAGGTGCGTGGTCTAAAGAGGGATGTCTTATAAATAAATGCACACGCGCCGCCTGACACAAATAGGGAAGATGAGGCGTTTGATGTGACCCAAACCGTCAAAATTGGGAGAGAACCATCAAGCGAAGATGAATGGCGCCGACTCATAACCACCACCGTGATGAGTTGGAGGCTCGGGGGCCATTACGAAGTATAAACCGAGACGAGAATTAAGGATCAGATGACCTTTGGGGCTTTGGGCTAAAGCAAAAACCCGTGGTCCTGGTCAACTCGGCCTCATGTGTATCTCTCATGTCGACGTGACTGGTGAATGCCAAAGGACGGAACAATTACAGTCAAGTGCATCCTGGTACGACGTCATACCGAGGTGGTATCATTAAGAAGGCTTGTTACATTACAGATCAAGTTATAAAAGTAGTGATACAAAACAAACAACTCAGACAGAGGCAATGGTTAAAAAGATGATTTCATTATAATAACAAAAAGACTCCCACACCAAGGCCAGGAGTCTAGCCTTTACAAGCGATGAAACTGTGGCAGATCAAGATCTTCATCATCTCCATCCCATTCGTAATCACCATCATAGTTCCACTCATTATCATTTGTGGGTCCACCATCATCTCCGTCTTCATCATCTTCTTCTTCGTTGTTTTCGCCGGAATCATCACCGCCGCTATCGTTGCCGTTGCTAGATGACTCATCGGCTTCGCTATCAACAGGAGTTGGAGGTGAGTATTCGCCATTGCTGTCGGACGGAGAATCTTCTGCCGGAAAGGATGGTCCTGTCGGAGATGGGGGATCGCTATCAGTACCTTTATTTGGGCTCTTGTTGTGAACTTCGTTATCAGAACTTTGAGAGTCAGTCTCCTACGGAAAGGCGTCGGAATGGGACCTTTTTGGAGCCATATTTTGAAGAAATTGGTTGAAGGATTTGAGAAGAAGGTGAGAGACTGAGAATGTAGAAGGAAGGACAATCTGGCCTTTTATATAGAGCGGCAATAAGGAGGTGCAGGGTCATCATAAATAGAGATATTAATGGGGCGCCTCCTCTTAGAAGAATCATGATTGTTGGTCACTTCGAACCATTAATGACAAGATATAAGGAGGATTTCGGCGGCTCTCCATCACATCAGCGAAAAGATAATAATTTGACTTAGTGGCAGAATGTGTCGGAACTTGATACAGTTTCTATTCGACGTGCCGAGATAGAAACTCGTGGGCCACTGAACGACATAAACCGACTTGGTAAACGGGTTCCGTAAACTTTGGATCTATACCCAATAAATCCCCATGTACAAGAGGCCCATGACTTACGATCCAGTATGATCAAGATACCTCGGCATTACCTAAGCCGAATAAGCCGGCCTGGACTAGGCCGAGACAGACAATAAAGACGATCATCCTGTTACACTTAATCTGGCCTCTATGACGAGCCGGGGTAGATAAGGCTAGCCGGCTTATTCCTACTCTTCAGTAACTACTACACTTTCCTAGTACAAAGAGGAGTCTACATATATAGTTCAAGATATACACAATTACCTGGACTCCATACTTAACAAGGAGACCTCTTCTACAAGGCAACGATGATTACAATCCTTATCAGGATTCTATTTTCCTAAAGAATGAGTTCTATAACAAAACGGACTCCATGACTTCCTTAACAAGTCAGGACTGATTCAACAGAGCCTATATAAACAGGCCCTCATACGATAAACTGGTAACGAATTCTCTTGTCTCTTACTCTAGTCAATTGATTTCTCTTTGTTTTATCTCACATAAAGCGTATTCTTATTCTCACGCCGGAGGGCCTTCGCCGGTGAAGCCCCGGCTAGTTTACGTGTCGTTATTTCGTGTGTGTAGATCCGAACGAGGAGGTTCTTCTTGCTGGGATTATCTGAACCCTTAGACGAAGGTTGATCCGGTACGTTTCTTGCAGCATCAGTAATACTTATTACAACTAAAATGTAACGAACGTGTTACTTATATGTAACAGTGTTTATACATAATTGTAACACATATGTATAGAAAAGTAATAATTCAACTATTTACACTTTAGAACTAAAAACACTTGTGTTAGTAACATTATGAAAATAAGAAAGTAACAATTTTTATAAACGAATGTTACATTTTACTTGTATAATAACATTGTAAAACAGTTACGTTTACTTGTATAATAGTATATTTGTATAATAGTATATCTATATGTTTTCAAATAATAAGTTACAATGGGTTTAATTTATCATGATACATGTAAAAGTATTACATTATCTATAGAAATTTGTTACAACTTCATCTACTAAAGTTTACATTTACTTGTACAAATAATTACATTCATGTATATAAGTTGTTATTTTTCAAATGTTACTTTCTTTTAAAAAATAAAATAAAAATACTCAAAAAATAAAAAATATTCTTGAAAAACACTATTACATTTCAGTATAACGATAATTACATATAGTTATTGTTAGTGTTACACGTATTTATAGTTAGTATTACAGTTGAAAGACAGTAAAATGAGCTATTTTTTTTTTTGAAAAACTGGTGTACGTTTACTTATAAACAATGTTATTTTATAAGTAACACAGTTGTTACATTTAGTTGCACTAAGTATTACTTTTGGCAAACGAAAAAAACAGTCCAAAAATGGAGGGAAAAAAACGATTTTTTTTTCTGGAAAAAAAAATGGACCAATTGGTCGCTCCCACATGGCAGATTTTGAGTGGAGCATGGGTTGAGATCCTACGCTTCGCGGAGAATGTTGTACACGGGTCATGGGTCGACCCGTCTCTTCTATGAGACGGATCTAGGTGTTCTCACAAGAGACTACCTCAATATAGATACGAGCAACAATAACAATTTAAATATGAGTAACATTTTTCGGAAGTAATAAATATTCATGAAGTTCCAAACTTTAAAAAAAAAAAAAAATTGAGACCAAACAAGAGTGCTATTTAATCCAAACCTATAAAAAGTAACACTTTTAATTAAATTGCTTGACAAATATATGATACATTTGTGTCAAAATGAATGTCCATTTTTGCAATTGAACAAGAAAAAAATGATCATTCATTTTGATTTTGGGATGGATGGGGCTTGAAATTCTAGTCCACGAAATTTTGCACAAGAAGCCACTATGAACATGTGATTCTTTGAACTTCACCTACACATACAGCTTTAAACCTATTATGAATTAACTTAATCTAAACATATTTATTATTATTATTATTATTATTATTATTATTATTATTATTATTATCTACCTGAACTGAAGCAGCTTCTAGTTCTACCTGACAATATACAATGACATCTCATTCAGATGTCAGTAAATCAAATCACCCAGCTGATAGTTGTTCTATCAGAACCAATCAGGATCAACGAAACAACTCTGGGAAAGACCACATTATGAATCTTGCAAATAGATCAGTCTCCAAGAACTCGATGTGAGCAGCACGTCCAATGATGGTGTTCAAATTTCTGCCTTGGAGTGTCGTGTCGAAGTTGACGTCACACCTCATAAATACGCGATGCTCAGAGGATGGGGCCCTTATTTGATCCAAGCAATCATTCAGCATCTCCACAAACACTTTTCCCTTCTTTGAATAGTCTCCTGAAGATGCCTGGCACATTTCTATTCTCGCTGAATGGTAAGGAACATAACCATCCTGAAAATTCACATCAAGTTTCTAAATTAAAACCCATATAGTAATAAAATTTCTTGCTTATTCAGTCAAGGAGTCGATCAAATCTTTCCACTATAACCGAGTCAACAAGATTTTCCTAGCCTAAGGTTTGGGCCACCGTCATTTATTTTTCAACTCATGCACTTCCCTCATTTGTAAATACTATCATGTTATGAATCCATGATAATGAACTTCTCACAACAAAATTAAAATAAATGACAATAAATGAAAAATTGCTCCTTCTGTTCCAAAGAGATAGTCTCACTTTGATTTTAGAGGTCAACTAGATTGACTTTGACCCCAAAGATCTATGAAACAATTATTGTAATGAAGAAAATGGTTTGAAAATCCACTAATTTTCTAGGGTAGTGGAGGTTAGTTTAGAAAATCTGTGGTAGCAAAATAGGATTCCTTAAAGAAAAATGTTACTCTTCAATGGCACGACCCATAATGAATACACACCTCTTTCTTCTGGAATGGAGAGAGTTTATATTAACATCTTAAACAAATCTTGAACCTTGTAACTTGATTAAGCAGCGAACGTATGAGCAAACCTCAAATATCAAGGGAAACTGTCATTGGGCTCTAAGAATCGTTCAAAGCAAAACAAGGCATCTCCAAGGAAGGGCAATCAGTAAAACCGCTCTTAACACCAGTTGATCAAGACCATCAAGGAGAAGCAAATATAATGTCCCCAACAAAACAAAAGCTAGGTGTATTTATCTACACCTGGAGAGGGATACGTATTTACACAGAACATAAACATCATCCACTAAGAATTGTCACCCTTTCAGATAGGGGACTTACTATCATAACTTTACATGAGACGTGTTATCAAAGGTGAAAACGGAAACCGTGAAAAGACATAGGAGTTTCTTTATATAGTGCAAAACAAAAACTGTTGGTGTCATGGTGATAGTAATAGGCCAAACTTTATTTTCATCCATTGTACTTTTTTATCACATAAAAATCACTGTACTTCGGAAAACCTATCACCCCAAT
Source organism: Campanula takesimana (assembly GCA_026119855.1). Taxonomy (NCBI): domain Eukaryota; kingdom Viridiplantae; phylum Streptophyta; class Magnoliopsida; order Asterales; family Campanulaceae; genus Campanula; species Campanula takesimana. Next base: position 33,871 of record JAOWBW010000533.1, on the reverse strand, counting down.
ACCAAATTAGGGCCCTAACTTGTACCCAGCCCGTGCCTAATCCGCAAATCTGGGAGGGGGATGATAGGTTTTCTAAAGTATACTCCCTACGTCCCATAACAACTTGCACCAATTTCCTTTTCGGGTGTCTAATTGATAAGTCCAACTTTCCTAAAATGTCCATCCTTTATTCATTTTTATTTACCCTACCGCACTTGCCATACTCACACATAAATTGTGGGTCCAACTCTCAAATAATCACACTCACGACCTCTTTCCCACTCATAATACTTTTGAATAATACACTCTCCTTGATTCCCGTGTCGGTGCAAAATGGTGCAAGTTGTTATGGGACGGAGGGAGTAGTGGTTTTTTAAGGTAATAAAAAAGTAGAATGGTTAAAGTGAAAGTACTCTCAAAGTACAGTGGACAAAAATGAAGTTAGGCCTGGTAATAACAAAAACAGTCATATAAGCCAAAGTCATCTTGATTTCAAGATATCATTATCGACTATAAAAGTTAATGAAGAGAATGCAATATACAGGAGAAAATAAGTAATGAAGAGAATGCAATTACGGGAGAAAATAAACAGGAATGACGAAATAAGGAATACCTGAGGCGACGACAGCAGAATTATGTTCTTAAAACTGTCCAAGGTCTTTTGCTGAGAGAACAAAGAAAAGGCATCAGAACACCAAGAAAGGATAAAGGCTAAGCCTTTATATCTTCTTATTTCATTTTAAAAAAGAAAAGGCAGTAATTGTAAGAAGATTGCTTAAAAAACACTGAAGTAGACATAAAATGGAAACTGACAACAATTCTAGGAAAGACAATACGACAAGGCCAAGACACATCAATAGATAATCCATATTCACATTTTTTTACATGTATAAAGATGTGATGTTACATTCAACAGCAAAAGGAACATATATTCACAATTGAGGCATGTTAGCATGATAAATTCTAGATGGGATCTTAAGATTTCCCCCTCTTGTTCTGTTGTATCCACAACCACTAGTTTGGGACTTTGAACCTTCAACCCTGTCTTCTTCAAACGGAATTGCACTATACACAACACACCATTAACAACACACCAAAGAATTGAACTACTTTGGGGATACGAAAGAGCGTACATATACAACACTGCTCCAACACTGATACCGCAATATCATTGCTTCTCACGAGGAGAGACAAAAATCAAAATTCAAGGTTCTGACCTCATTAACAACACAGTACGGAATTAAACTACTTTGGGAAAGAGTAAGGTAGTTTAACCCTCAAACATAAAATCTGGAGTCTGCAATTAGTTAAGTTGGTACCTTGCAAAGTTTGTAGAAGAAAGTGTTGTGTAGATCTATATCATCAGTAAAAGTCAGCTGATGAATGCACCGAGTACCCTTGAGCTTCTTCAAGAGCCAAAGCCCAGAATTAAAAAGTGAGTTTGAACTGTACAGGTAACCTAAATGTGGACCCGAAACAGAGACATAAGTATACAGATATCTCAGGAACGGTTCCATGATGCTCTCTGCAAATTAGAAGCAGAAGATATCAATATGGTATATCAATGTTATAAGTATGAATCGTATGATACATGGATTTTATCTATAAATTTTCGTACCAGTTAATGCGGTCCGTATAATGACATTTCCAATCGAGTGCCCAACAAAACTAAGCTTAATACTTCTTAAGCTTCCAGACTTTGAGGCTTTATCCATTTTCTTTTTAACAAAAGAAACCACTTCTTGAGCCAGCCTTTGTCCCATTTCTCTAAAATCCCCAGATGTTTTGTCTTCATTAACTTCTGACATAAGAACCTCTATCTTTGGATCAATCAAAAGCCATTGATTCCGTATAAGGCGTAAATCAAGATGATGTCCCTGATCGTTTGAAGTCATAGTAATACAATTAGTCCTACAATCACAGGATATACAATTTTCTTTGAGCATAAGAGGACCTCTAGTATTGTACTACATGGACCATAAATAATTATTAAGCACCTTGGACAAGGGTAAGGGAGATGGCTCAGAATACTTTATGTATATATGCTACAAGTAACCACATAAAAGAGAAAATCTTTTGTCATGAAATCGACTCAAAACAAGAAAATTGCACATATCCAACACTGGTGATTAGAACACAGCTTCATCTTTGGAAAGCAGATAATTAGCTCCCAATATTCTATAACTTTGTCGTGCTCCAGTGCCATTAAAGAGGATCAAGAAGCCAACATATAGATACAGGAAACAGAATACTACTACCTCCGTTCTAAAATGAATGTCCAAAAAAATTGCAACTTTGCTTTTGATCAAAAGCAAATTTGATTCTTTTTTTCTTTTTTTTTTTTTTTTGACATCAATCTTGGGACGAAGGGAGTGCAAATTAGTGAGCCATAAGCACAGATACTCCTAAACAGGACAACACTACGTAAATAACAGGATAATAGAAACAGTTTCCTATGATTTTGGGTCCAGAGTTAACCAGATTATAGAATGGAGGAAAGATATGTAATAAACAATAATCTGCCTAATGAAGTGAATAAAATTTACTTAGAGGAATATTCATCAAACATTGTTTGATCAAAAAAAATTGTGATCCAGGAAAAAAGATCTTATGGATAACAACGTTTGGTTTTCTTCGCTTCAGAGATAAGAGTGCAGCGAGATTACTGGTGAATAAAACAAAAGGTATGAAAAAAAACATAGGAATGGAAAGAAAAGGTATAAAGAAAAGTCGATAAACTGAAGGAGAAAGAAACCAAGGATGAGAAGGTAGTAGGAAGTTGTGAAAGAGGAGTGAATGCAATGCTGAATAATAATTTGTGCACCGATATGTGATGGATAACCATAGCCAAAACATATATTCTTGAAGTACACTGAACTACACTTTAGACAATGTCCTACCCGGACAAATGGCAGCATCAACCAGAATTTTACATGAACATAAATTGGTCAATGTACCGGAGAGCTCAAACCTGGACACATTCTTTTAACATGAAAATTTAGCATAAGGCTGAGAAAGGCATTGATGGTAAGATATAGCTCAGAGATTCTCGTTGTTGGGTATGCATATTATAAACCACTCCTATTACCTTAATTTGATTAATCCCATAACCTAATTTTACTTTTTATGGACTTTAGGATATACTGTAAGAAGTGTTAAAATTTCATTCCTAGAATAGTCCATTTTTTGTATAATATGTTTTAGATTGATAGGTCTTAAAATTTTCTAAGTCAGGAAAATTCAAGGTCAAGCTACTGACCGCAAATCCCCTCGACCGAAGATGGCTTGATCGCAAGCCATCTGACCGCAAGCACTCGACCGTGAGAAAAAGGTAAAGACCAAGTGACTAAGTTTGATTCAAACTTAACCATGATCACACTACTGTCCAAACCCTTGGTTAAGTTTAGAACGTTGCAAAGTTGAAACTTCAAATTTGAATACAACTATCATCCAACGGATATGATAGTACATTTGGACCACTACTCTCTGCAACAAAAGGACAACTCAGACTGAGCTCCAATCAGAATTCAACAGCTCATTGTCCTCCAAATTTGGTCCCCAAGATTTCAAACGGCTAGTTTCTCATTCAGGCTGTAAATAGTCCTTGTGTTCTTCATTGAAGATAAGCTGAGATTCAAAGAGACAAATTGTTGTTGAAATCCTTGGTGATTGAAGATCACATTCAAAGATTTCCAGAATCCTTCGAATCTTCAAGCACACAACCTTCAAGTCTTCAACAAATCTCCAGCAACATTCAAGATCATCTCAAGCCTCAACACTTAAAATTCATGATTACAAAGAGCTTTTGATTCTTACACATACACTCACCCCGATTGATCAATCACATAGATTGAATCATTAGGGATACAATGGTCTAAGTCTAGGATTTGTTCTTCATAGAAAATAGGTGTTGATTCAAGACTTCATCTCTGCAATCTGTACTCAAGGAAGACTCAATATAAACCTCCATTCAAAATCCAAGACTGACCATCTTGATAAAGGACGTAGATCTTTTAACAGATCGAACATTTCCAAATACTTGTGTCATTTACTTACTGCTCTTTACATTCTGCAAATTTACTTTCAAGTCTTGTTCATATTGTTCTTCATTGTTCAAATTAATCTTGTTTGTCGTTTAGTGTTTGATCTTTCCAGATATCCAAACTTGTAGTGAATTGTGTTTGTATGTTTTCCACATTGCCTAAGTTATAACTCTGACTACTTATCATTTTGCCAAATTTTCAAGACAACAACTTCCACTCAACCTACGTTGACTTGACCGCATTTTGTGTCGACCGCACATCACTCACGGTCGACCGCACTCAAGTCATCTTAACACTTAGTTTTTTATCCAAAACCAACTCTACCTCATTTCTATCGAAAATTTCCGCTGTGCATATTACACTTGACCGTGTGGTTTATCATTGACCGCAAAATTCAAGTTGTAAGCACAAGGTTGAATTTTGAAAAAGGATTGAAATTTTAAGTAGGCTATTCACCCCCGCCTCTAACCTCCTTTTCATACCCTTGTTGTGTCTTTGGGACCAACACTCATACTCCCACACATCTAAACTCGAGGTCGAGTTTTGTCCACTAAGGGGAGAAATACGCAATTAGGGGGGATCCTAAGCAACATGAATGCAATTTAGGAATTGTTCCGCTCAGCTTGGAATTCAAAAGTTGTCTACCATGGTCTCACCTCAATTTTGTGTCTAACGTGTAATTATTTGTCCAAATGCAAGTTACATGCATCCAGACCAGGAGTCAATCGGATGTCGTTATAGTTTGGTTAAGTTCATGTATAGTTCTAAGTGATATGAACATAGAATTTTATGATTAGCCCTATAAATCCATGTCCTAAATCATTTCAAGGAGAGAGAGTGAAAAAAATAATAAAACCTAGCAGATTATTCAAGATGAGTGATGCATTTTTGTTGTGCGAGGCTAAGGACATAGGTGTATTCTCCTCAATATTTGTTGAACTCCTCAATTCCTATCCTAATTTTCCGCTGAACCGCTAAGTTAATCAATTCCAGTGTTATATCACCATCCTGCATCATTTTAAGTGTCTAAGGTTATCTATCCACAATGAAGAAAATAATGATAAAATTGTGGGAGTTAAGAGGTGAAAATGAGGGCTGGCAAGTTGATCGAACTATGGATCTGGAAGATTCATAAAACATAGATACGCCCTCTCAAGGACGAATTTGGTAGATTATTCTCAATTTCATAGGTAAGTCAGTAAGTTGTGTTGTCTTGTTAGTGGTGATTCAGTTTGGATTGAAGATTTAGAGAAGGTTATTTGCATGGGAAGTGGAGAAATGCCACAGACTCAAATCTATGGAGAGGTAGCCGAACTACTTAAATGGATGAAAAATTGATCCTAGTAGACACTTTTCTTTTCCGTCAATGAAATCAAGAAAAAGAGAGACGCGATAACAAGGTGAAGTGGTTACAAATTGTGCGGAACAATTGGGTGCCTTCATGTTTGGTTGGCAATTCAATAAAAGGTAGCGAAGTTTTTAGGGAGAGGAGAAGGATCTACCCCGGATGATGATTTGGCGTGCACTTGGTGTTCATGGAGTTGGAAGGATGCAAATACTTATTGCTCGCATGCAGAGTTAGGGATTAAGAAATAATAGTGATGCTAGGAGATTATGGCAACCTGGGATTTTTGCGACGTTGTGGTGTATAAGGATGGAACGGAATGCCAGGATTTTTGAGAACAAGAATAGTGTATCTAGCTTCCTTATGGCGGCTTTGGGAGCTTTTTGAGGATTATCCATGACCGACTTGTGCATAAATTGGAGAGTGGCTTTACACTAGTTTTGGATAATGTAGTTCAATAGCTTGCATTGTATTTGTTTTTTAGCGTTCTCTTTCCTTTTTCTTTATCATGTACTTTGCTATTAAGAGGACACCTTGTCCTCTACTATAGTTGGAGTCTGTACTCTCTTATTTCTTTTGGCAAGAAGATCATCGAAGAGCTGTTCCGAGTTGAATTATGCAGAATGTGCAGGCTCCTAAAGTGACAATGCATCAGGGAAGTTTCTTTTTTGCTTTGTTTTTTTCTTTGGTGTCTTCTTTCCTTTGTGTTATGTTGGATGCCTTTGTTGTGTATTAATTTTTTCAGATCTGGTCTGCTTTCTTTTTTTGTGTCATTAGTTGAGCTTTTTATTCGTTGCTCTTTCAGGTGGAAATAGATTTGCACTTTCATCTTGACTGTCTGGGGAATACTTGGAATATAATTCACTTGATATGAGTGAAGTATTGCTTTTGCTGATCAGAGGAAAAAAAAAGTGACTCGGTAACAGAGTATCTCAAGAACTGATCATACATAGCAAATGTAACCACTTCGGTATAGATGCGCATACAGTATCATTAACTATAAATTGTTCCATCAAATTGCTAATAAACCATAACAAAGAAAGAGTACGATGACCAACATTACCAAATTATTAAGTTTATAACTCCGACTCTAAGAACCATATGCCTATAATATAAGAATCTATCCCGTCAGCATCAGGCCTTTCTTTTTAGTTCCCATCAAAATGTCTCATACATATCTTGGATATTGTTCAGGCGTAAAAAAGACCTATTAAGGGTAAGATGAAGTATAAATGGTAAATACATGAATGACAATCAGGGAGAGCAAAACATGCCTGAAAACCATGAACAAAAACCGCAATCTTCAATATACGACCACTTTGCCGAGGGCCAGAGCCTGATAAGCTGTTTAGGGCCTTGGATCCAATTCCAACAAGTGTAGGATGTGTCTCTTTCTGGTCTAGCTGACTGAAATATGAATTTCCACTGGTTGAACGCAGCGGCGCATTCACAACACGTTCAACAATTACAATGGGTATACGCGAGGGATCTCCAAATATATGGAGGTCTTGAATCGAGCTATTATTGATCTACATAGAAGCAAAAACGTTGTTTATTCCAACATAAGTAAAGACGAAACGATGAAGCCTAAGAGACCTTGAACTCACTCTCATCTGTGCAATACTACGACGGTGAAGCTCAGCACGCATTGCTGCAGTCTGGGCAGGCTGCACAAAAACAAGCAAAAGTTATTGTATGTATATAGTCCTCGCAGGATAAGGTACTGGGTTGTATATCCCACAGTTTATGCAATCAGTAGCCTGAAATGCACATGACAAAAAGAAGAATATTTTTTGCAAAACCTAAAACTAACATACAAGAGCGTACGAAAAGAAAGTTACAATAAACCAGCAGAAATCTAGAATGGTGTGAAAATTACATCATCATTCAACTTCCGCAGAACTGGTGCTTTTCCATGAACACTTTGATATGAGGAGTCATCAACAACACTGCTTATATATTGGTGAGGCATCTCAACCTTCGAGTAAACCATCCATATTGACCATTCAGCTCTACGATCATTAGCCCAAGTCTCATGCAGATACTCCAGAATCTTTGTTTTGTTAGCCCTGCATTAACCAAAAGCTAAGATCTTGTGCCATAAAAGAGAAATCACTAAGTAGCACAAACTGCACAACCACAAAAGTTTTGCAGGTTTTGGAGTTTAGATTACTGCAAAAGAACCAATCTTTATTCAGAGGGGGTCAGAGAATAAGATCTTTGTTTCCATTCTTATTCAAAAACAACAACAACAACAACAACAACAACAAAAGAGAGGAAAAAGATGGAGAAAATAAAATAAAATAAAATAAATAAATAATAATAATAAAAAGTATGATCAACCCCCATCATTCACATAAATTTTCGCCCTCCACTCCGGCCTCTTCAACGCCACATCTTCATCCACTCCGAGTAAACTCATATCATTTTCAATCACCTTAATCCAAGTTTGCTTGGGTCTTCCCCTACCCCTCGCCATTTTATCACTTCTCCACTCTTCAGGCCTCCTAACCGGTGAATCACTCGGTCTCCATCTCACATGACCAAACCACCTTAGACGATGCTCCCTCATTTTATCCTCAATGGGCGCAACTCCTACTTTACCCCTGATCACCTCATTTCTCAATCGATCTTTTCTTGTATGCCCACACATCCATCGTAGCATACGCATCTCCGCTACATTCATCTTATGAATATGACACTGTTTCACGGCCCAACATTCAGTGCCATAAAGCAGTGCAGGCCTAATTGCCGTACGATAGAATTTTCCCTTTAATCTATTTGGCATGCCACGATCACAAAGAAACCCTGTGGCACTCTTCCACTTCAACCAACCTGCTTTAATCCTATGAGCCACATCTCCATCCAATTCTCCATCTTTTTGGATAATAGATCCAAGATAGCGAAAGAACTCGGAAGCTTGGACAATCTTTCCATCGAATGTGATCACTTCTGCCTCTCTGCTTCCAACTTTGCTAAATTTACACTCCATATATTCAGTTTTGCTTCTGCTTAACCTAAAACCTCGAGATTCCAAAGTGCGTCTCCACAACTCCAATTTACTTTCAACACCTTCTTTTGTCCCATCAATCAACACAATATCATCTGCGAACAACATACACCATGGAATATCATCTTGGATTGACCTCGTCACCTCATCCATTATCAGGGCAAAGAGAAAGGGACTAAGTACAGAGCCTTGATGCACTCCAATCGTGATAGGGAACTCTTCTGTCTTCCCAACGCTTGTCCGTACACTAGTACTAACTCCATTATACATGTCCTTGATAATATCAATATATTTCTTTGAAACGCCTATCTTTACTAAAGCCCACCAAAGTACCTCTCTTGGCACTTTATCATACGCCTTCTCCAAATCAATGAAAACAATGTGCAAATCTTTCTTTTTATCTCGATATTTCTCCATGATTTGTCTCATAAGATAGATTGCGTCCATAGTCGATCTGTCGGGCATAAATCCAAATTGGTTATCCGAAATATTCACAATTTTTCTTAGCCGTTGTGCAATCACTCTTTCCCAAAGTTTCATAGTATGGCTCATTAGTTTGATCCCTCGATAGTTGGCACAATCTTGGACATCACCTTTGTTCTTATACAAAGGGATTAGGGTACTTTTTCTCAACTCCAATGGCATTGTGTTACTTCTCCATATCTTGTTGAATAGTGTTGTTAACCAATCTATTCCCCTCTCCCCAAAACATCTCCACACCTCAATTGGTATTCCATCCGGCCCTACGGCTTTCTTTAATCCCATCTTTTTCATCGCCATTTCCACTTCACCCTTTTGAATTCGCCGCACTCGAAAGGATAGTTATATCTCCAATATCCTGCTCTTGATTGCCATTAAACAAGGTATTGAAGTACGAACTCCACCTATCTTTTATCTCTTTATCCCCGACCAACACTCTTTGGTCTACATCCTTAACACATTTAACCCTCCCAATGTCTCGTGTCCTCTTATCTCTCATACGAGCAAGTCTATAGATGTCTTTTTCCCCTTCTTTTGTGTCCAATCTATCATAAAGTTTCTGATTCACCTTTGCTCTTGCATCTTTTACTGCTTTCTTTGCATCTCTTCTAGCCTCCTTATACCTCTCATAGTTCTCCTCACTCCTGCATTTTCCCAAAAATTTATAGCATTCTCGCTTGCTCTTTATCGCTTGCTTTACTTCCTCGTTCCACCATGATGTGTCCTTACTTTGTGGCACACTTCCTTTAGATTCTCCAAGGACTTCTCTTGCCACCTCCTTTATGGTATGCTCCACCTTAGTCCAGGTTGAATCTATATCCATATCCTCCATATTACCCGACCAAACACCAGTAGTGGCCATCTTAGCTAGAAATCTCTGTTGATTCTCCCCTTGAAGCCTCCACCACTTGATTCTAGGTTCTACTAGTGGTTCTACTAGTGGTTTTCTCTTATTCAAAAACAACTACTACATTTTTTAGAACAAGTTTTTTACTTGGAGAAAACTTTTAGTAGAGACATACATCTTAAATGCATACATTGTGGACAATTTATGGACCTTTACTTCTAGACAGCAAGTAGAAATAGGCAGTTAAAACTAACAAAGGCATCTCCCTACTAACGGACAAAGATCAAAAGGGGAACCGGGAATGAAAATGACAGAAGACAGAATAAGAGACTGTGTGAGATGGACATACACATCCTTTAACAAGCTAGCAGGCCAATTTGCTAAAGTGACACTAGGTAACACTGAGGTAGGAGTGAGCACCGAGAAGAAACCCTAATTACCCATCGTATGACGGGAGGCACCCGAGTCAATGACCCATTAATACTGAAAAGAAGAAAAATGCATATCATTTACCAGTCTTAACAAAAGTAGCACTGGAGGGAGAATAGGGAGTAGCCTAAAACTGTGTGTACTGTGCAAACTCGCAAACTCATCATCAGACATCATCACCATCATACCCTCACTAGGCTGAGTTGGGATGGAAGGAGAAGCATGCTGCGGGTTGGAGGAAACATGGGCCAAATGACCTTCTAATGGTTTCCCTCGTAACTTCCAGCAACTACCAGGCTACCATTGCCTTGACCACCTCTACCATCTGACCTCCTTGCCCCAAACCTCTACCACCTCACCACCTATCATGTGTTTGGTGTCCTTGACCTACAAGTCCATTAGACTCCCAGCACTACTAGCTGCTGCAAACTCCAATTAGGCATGAAGAATCCAAGTAAAGGCCTCCTGAAGACTGAAGAGAACCAACATCAGTTCCCGATAAAGTCTGTGAGAAGCCAGCGTTAAACTCAGACCGTAAACCAACATTGGAACCCAATTATGATCATCATGCTAAGCTAACACCAACACTCAACAGAAGTAAGGAGGGATATGACAGAGTTTGGCAGTATAGTGGCTACATGTAGAACTATACTGCACAACAATTTATATTTCTCAGTTCTTTTGGTAAAGCAAAATGCAAACATGTTGGCGGATTATTTTCTAGGGCTTCGCCTAATTATGTGAGTCCAACAACTTGGGTTGAGCTTCCAACATTCGTGGATAGCCACCTACTTGCTACATGCCATTGTTAATAAAAGTTTATTTCTTGATTCAAAAAAAAAAATTAAAATTAATATAGTTTAAACAGCAATATTTTAAGAAATTGTCAAGTGCTAAATTACTGCATTTAAAAAACAAAAGGGCGCAATTGCCCCCCTTAACCCAAGTACTAACTCCGCCAGTGCTACACAGCAAGATATTCACTAATGTCATGTATATTATTAATACGGGCAACTAACACAGAAACCTCATCACTCATTGAGTTCATATGCATCCTTCCAGTACAACTCGGCATCCTCACGCATCCAAGTGGCATCAGTCTTTTTGTAACAGTAGTAGATGACCCTCCTTTTGTTGACTTTTCAAGCTCATCCCAACTACCCTATGCCACACATAAAGTTCTTAGCAGTTAACTTCTTATCAGTAGTCTTTGAACCAATGGAAAGCACCTCAGAAGCCTCAAAGTCAACATCCACCCTCAAAAACACGGGTAATAACCGAACCCAATACTGAACCGGCCAGGAAATACTCAAAAGCACATGTACCAGGAAGCAAATCAATAAACTACTGATACAGGCTGAACTAGGCAGACACCAACAATCAAGTCTGCCACGTCCAATGAGAAATCTCGGAGATGCACTGGTGCATAAGCTAGGTTTCCGGCATTGACCAGTGTCAGAAAAGCTGCCAGAAGGATCACCTACGCAAGGGGATTCGATCTGTGTTGCTACCGTCAGCAATGATGACCTATGTGGCTGTGCACATAAACCCTACATGTACACAGCGTCTGTACCCTTCACACGCAAACAATGGCTGCTCCATCATTTCCAGGGATGAGCCAACCTCCAACCCTGTTGCCATGTTTGTCCCATGATCTCAGCGCCTATATCCTCTTAGAGAGCTTCAGGATTGTTCAATAAATGGAAAAATTAATCCATGCACATGTCAATGAACCACAATGGAAAGTATAATAATAACCATAGTTGTGAAAGGCGTCCGCCTCGCCATATTGGTGCCTTAGAGGGTTGGCCGCCTTTCGCCTCTGTGAAATTAGGCGGTCGGTAGATGGCCTTATTGGACAAAGTCGTATGATGTTTGAATAGAAGCGAAAGCGAGAGATGTGGTAGGCGCAAATTGGGTTTGTCGAGTGTTTTTTTTTTAAGGAAACCTCGTCAATTTAGGTAAGTGAGGTGCCCCTTTGTAAAATCTAGCCCTAATTTCCAAACGATGAGAAGCGAGAAGTCGATAATACTTACAGCAATCTGCGCAACTACGACAAGAACCCTCCAACGACGACGACACTCTTCAACGAACTCGACTACACAAACTCTGCGTCGATTTCATATTTTTCTGTATTTCCTTCTTTATTCCCAGTTCTTTCCTTTAATTTATAATCGCTCTCTTTTTTCTACTTAATTCCAGTTTTTTAGTCGTTTTCTATTTTGCTCCCTCCCCTTGTTGAATTTTTTTCTTCTTCTTTAATCTAGATTCCAAGCATCTTTTTTAATTTTGTTTTCTTTTAAACATCAGTATCCTATAATTCTCACTTTTGAGGTCGAAATTATGTTAGGATATCATAATAAGTAGAAATATAATATTTTCTAATATTTAATAATTTTTTGTTTTAATTTTCCGCCTTGCTTGCCTTTTTGCCACCTTTCGCCCGCCTCACCTTTCGCCCTTTTCCAGGTACGTATCGCCCGCCTTTCGCCTTTAACAACTATGATAATAACAGTAATAATAATAATGATAATATGGGAAGCTTAATTACTATTAACCAGCACTGGATTAACGGAAAATCCTGGTCTGATATCACGTAGCTTAAAAACAGAGAATAAGATTGGAGGTATAAAGCCGTAATCTAAAACTGGTTAGGCATCTAATATATATATGCAACTTGGGATTTACTTACAAGATCCTTTTTGATATATCCAGATGACAGTAAACCCTTAAACTTGTAATACTCCCTCCGTCCCAAAATGATCTTCCTACTTTTTTGTCGTTATTACGACTGAACTTTGAGCAATAGTTTAAGGTTAATTTAATTATCCTAATGAAAATCTAAAATTTGTTACTGATAGTATTGTTGATGGTGTATCAATTACAAGTTTTAGATTATCATTAGTATAATTAAATCAATCTATAATTATTGCTCAAAGTTCATTCGTAGTAATGGTAAAAAATTGGGAAATTGTTTTGAGACGGAGAGTATCATTCTAAAAGGGACAAACTCTGTGAAGGGGTGACTTCTGTGGATCAGCAATTTACATTTGGGTATTGATTGAATTAATCATTAGCGAAAAGTTTTAGGTTCCTCACTGTCACTAAAATAAGCCAGATAGGTTACGGGGAAACAAACCTGTGGAACTTCAAAAACATGTTCCATAAGTATAAATTTTGATCTGCAAGTGAATGGAAAATGGAGAGTAGTTCATCTTTGGACAGTGACTGGAGGTAGTCACTCTGAGAATCAGCTGTACCATTTGGCTTCTGTTCAAGGAAATAAATATGAAAGGTTAGTAAAATTATACATATACTGGGTCTACAATACGTATTATAAGTACTCAAGAACCTAATAGTAAGGACAACCTGAGAAATATGGGGCACGCTGTTTGGCACTTGTGAAAGTTCAGCTTTATCACTGGGTACATCTATCAGTGAAGCAGCGTACAGCTTTAACCCATCATGTTTGGCAGTAAAATCACTTAAATCAATCGTTTGATGAACTGCCTTGCTGAGTTTCTGTAGCTCTTCAAGAATTATTTCACGGGCACTGAAAAATGCTTTAATAAGCATGACCTGTTTGCAGGATAGAATAATTGGTTGAACAGATTATTGATCAGTTACAGAGATTAACTTGACCTTTAGAAGGCTCCTTGTAAGTATAAATCAAGAGGATTATAAAGCATGAGAATCATATTCACATCAAATAAGCTAGAATAAGAAAACAATGCATACTTGCTTTGACTTGTCATATATTTCATCAGGAACAACTTCCTGAGCACATGAATCACTGAAATAAGCCAACAAATAAATTTACATTAATAGATTGGCCCCCAAGATATAGATAGCATAATATCAACTTACGCAAAATAGAATCTACAACAAACCTGGGTGCCTTTTGTGTGGAGGTAAAAACACCACCTTTCAGCAGACAGATGTGTACAGTTGTATCTACAAGCACAGCATGGAAAGCATCAAAATGAACAGGGCAATATGAGTGCAACCCCAGCAGGGCCTTGGCTGGTATTCGAAATTCATGTACAGCGGCGGGGCAAGAATCCAAAGAAGCCTGCAAATCAGAGCTGAAGATGGGATATTAAAAGTATGAATTTGATCTACAGCCTATTTCAAAAGGATATAATGTCACTAAGGCTCATTTAAAAGCATGGGTAGAAAGAAAAATAGAAGCCAAATGACGTCATTCAGCCATTGAAAATCACTATGGTTAGTCAGTTCACTCACCTATTTTCCAACACTGGTGCGTATACAAGCTCAAACTTTAAAATCGCAGCAGATGTATAAGGACCCTGATAAGTTCAAGGGTAGTTAGTAACTTCAGAAGAACTGATATAAAAATTTGAAGCATAGTGAACATGTGAACAAGTTGAGACTACACATACCATTTTTTATTCCACTTACCCCAAAGGCAAAAATAAGAAGACAAAAGTACAGAAAACCCCATAGAAGGCGCATCAAAAAGAGAGATGTACCTCAAATTTACCAAGAGATAAGTTGAAAGATATCAAGACAGATAAAAGGATGTCCTGCCTCGCATATTTAATCCGGAAAGGCTGTGAAGAGAAACTGTGGTCCGTGTCATCAATCCTCCATACTCCCAAAATATCGTCAGAACCCAAATCAGGTGCTGAAAATGTACAATTTGTTAGAAGATCTTAGCCTCTAGTCACCTATGGCAGGAAAGATTTTGTTTAAGAGGAGATGAATAGAATACGAAGTATGAACATATAAAGAGAAACCTGCTTTGATCTAGACCAATTCCAAATAGAGAAAATTTCATTATCAACCACAATAATAGAACACAGAAACTATTTATGGGGGACTGCGGCTGCGGCCTATAGTATGCTCAAAGTGGTTGTGTCCAAGGAAAGTAATGCTGATGGTTAACTTATAGATAACCTGTTTGTATAAAAATTTAACGTTTCGAATGTGAAACAGATTATCCATGAAAAGCTCCATTAACCCAGTCCTAGAATCCCATATGCAGTCAAATAATACCTTGAAACCAGTTTGCGATATTTTCTAATCTGTAGCTATATTTTTCTTAGTATATTCTGAGTCATTATCAGTTTTCTTAAAATCTCTTCAATAAAAGCTCTGTACTTCTGTCCTTGGGCTGTAATATAAGCTGCCAGTTCAGGGTGTTAGTTTGGGTTTGGGTTTGGGATTGAGTTGTGGGTCCAGTCGTATATGAATAGGTAATTTTCTGAGCTTGAAGTCCAAGCTTGCAGTCATTTTTAAAGTCCAATATTATTGCACCTAAGAACCTAGAAGGATCAAACTACATGCGCTGCCATCACTTAAACATTTACAAAGTAATCCAAGCAAAGAGAAAATCGAAATGGATCCACTGAGTGCAGAAAAGGTTATGCAATCAGAGCACTAAAACTAGTAAGGCCGCATTTAAAACTCATGAACCTGCATAATTGAGGGAGATGAAAAGTAGGAATTTTGAATGAGAAAAATGTATTAACGATGAAAATCACAATAGTCAAACATGATCATATTTTATGATAAATAGCTAGTATGTTTTGAACTTTATTAAATTAGCGGCATGTAGGGGCATGTTGCCATAAAGGAAAGTAATGCTGATGTTTAACTTAGAGATATAACCTTTTCCCATAGAATTAGTGAGAGGGAGATAATGTTCACTTTAAGAGAGACGAAAAATCAAGAAGGCTTTAGGTCCAAATGTAGTTGCTATTGAGGTGTGGAAGTGTTTAAGAGACTAGGCATGTCTAATATTGAATAGAGAGGAGAATTTACAAACAGGTGGACCAATCAAAATAGAAAAGAAATATACAAATTAGAAGAACCAAAACCCTAATCTAGGTCAGAACAGCACTCCGATCCCTCTTCAAATAGGCGAGAGAAATCCCACGAACGCTCCTGGGCCATTATGAAGTGTTTCAGAAGTAGTGGATTCAAATCCACACGTTACACTCCATCCAAATAGGCAACAAATAGAAAAATTCTGCTCAACCACATGATAGATTCATATATGTCTTCCTCCAATAAGTCATCGTATGGGGAAAAGAAGTAAATATCTGGAATAACCCAACTGACCCTGATCACATAGAACAACTGCTTCCAAAGATAGCAAGCAATATCACAATGAACGAAGAGATGATCATGAGTCTCAACGAAAAACCTGCAATTCACACACCAATTTGGAGATGCACAATGTATGATCTACGACCTCCTCAGTGTATTTCACCTAATTGTGTGTAAATTGCAAGCTTTCAAACGAGACGCATGATCATTTATTTCTTCATAGTGAGGTTGCTCGTTACCTTTGTAATCCATTTTTTTATTTGAATGGGGAAAGAGTGTGTCGGTGCGGACTAGCTCATTGATCTCTTTTTTGCATATTCATTTCCAACGCTTTGGGAGGGACATAGATGTAGCCATGCTATGTAATATGCGGTTTCAGGTTTTCACAATTTCTGGTGTTTATGGATTGAGAAGAATAACAAGATTACCTGTAAAAACCGAAGAATTTACTATGAGAATGAGTGGTTACCATAGCTTCTCTTTGGACATTAGCTAACGGTGCTTTACGGGGATTGTCTATTTCAGATTTCTGTGAGACTAGGTATGCGGTTATGTAAATCTTGTTTTACAATGTTGTTTTATTAAATCTTCATTACAATTTTAATGGAGAACTTGCACGGCGCTGGCGCATGCATATTCTTCTCTTTAACCTAATACTCCCTCCGTCCCATAAAGATGTTCCCATATTCTACTTTCGTTTGTACTAGAAAGAAAGTCTCATTTTTAAATATAAGTAAATAAAATAACTGGACTTCCTAAACTATACCACTAAAATCGAACTTTCGTGCTAGCTCTTGTCCGCTTTCACTGAAGGAAGAATCCAAAAAGAGCTTGAATTGGCTGATACCTTCGAGCAGATCTATTCATCTATTCGTCATACATTTGAGCAGATCTATTCATCTATTCGTCATCTGTTCGTCAGCCATCTCAAAAACAGAGGTTTTTTTTTCCATTTTCGTCAAAGAAAGAATGCAGTCCAACGATAGAACGATCGATTTACAGAAAAGCGATTCCACTTAATGATTCAATCCAGTCGTAGCTTATCCTACGACTAACTTTGAGGAAGGCCCTGTGGGGGCCGGATACCGACTTCGCGGCAGCAGAAGCCCATCTTCGCGAAAAACCTACCTCACTGGTGGATTTAAGAAACCTCGCGAACTAACTTGGGTTACCGGTGTGGTCGGCAGAAGCTTTAGCGTGACTACTAATTCCATGATTGTCCAAAATTCAACTGTATCAAATCTTTAGATAAAATTAATAGACTATCTCCTTTCTATTATTTCATTTTTTAGGACTCTTATATTTTACTTCTTTCCTTTATTGGAATATGAGCAAATATATCATGTCGATTGGTCAATCGTACTTTGGCTATCTTATGTGGAGCTGAAATAGGTTTTTCGGTGTTCTCGTTGGTAAGCCATTTATTTTGAATTCGACGGACTACAGGGGTGCGATTGGCAACATCTTCCCTTCTTTAACAAGTCATGTCTCTTGTCCCTTTCCTCTCGCTAAGTTACATCCATCCTTACTCCTTTTCTTTATCTTTTGGTTATGTATGTACATACTTAGTATGCTCTCCTCACTATGCTCGAGTGCGTCTTAATGAAGGGTGTCCACAGGAAAATGCAGGTTTATAGTTCCCACTTTTACTATGTCGATAATACAATCTATTTGTCCCGGGGGTTTAGTGATTATGCGAACGTCCCAACTGTTGTTCATATCCTTGAATCAATATTTGGTTAGGAAACTTTAATATGGATAGTCTTCTCCTGTTTGGTGTATTATGAAGGAGTGGCCTTTTAGTTTCGTGATAATTCACTTAGGATGGACTGATGGAGACATTGCTATCTAAGCCTATGAGAGTTTGTAGTGGAGAAGTGACTAGGCAGTGGACGATTGGAAGTGTGCTTGTATATTCCAAAGGACAAAGATACCCTAGCCAAGTCCTGCCTTTCCGGTGTCCAGATTACTCATCTTTCTCTAATTTTAGACATACCCTTAGGGTCGCGAATAGGTTGGAAGGGCATGGACTGATGGTTAGTTCTACAATGGAAGGTAAGTTAGGAATAAGAACGTGATTTGTGTCAAAGTGACTATAACTATTGCCTTGGAGCCTTTCTCAATGACAATTATTAGAAGCAAGTTCCAGTTTCAGCAAGATGAATGGTTGCTGATGTAACGCCTTCATCAATTACACGAGTCCATGGGAATTCATATACCATCATTCATCTTTCCTAGCATCTTGTTCGGAACATCTTTTGAAATGTGTATAAGGTTCAACTTAGGGGGACCTTCATGTTGGGACATCTCCACTTTTCTAGCAAGGAGCAAAAACAGCTTTACCTCAATTTTTTGTTTTTACTAGAAATCTGAACAGTAGAGAAGTTGAGATAGTCATAGACTGCTTAATATGGTGCTTTCTTTCCACCTTGCAGATCAGGAAGATAGATAGGTTCCAGATATTCGTGACCTCTTTCTCTGTTAAATCTGTTATGAAAACTTTGATTGCTACTCTAGATCATCGAGTTTCTAATTTCATTTGTATTGGAAGCCAAGGTAGTAAAAGAGGCCAGGACCAGTTGAACATGCATGATATAACCCAAAGGAAATAGGCGCAAAAGGGCCATTTCTCCTTGTCTCTTCGTCATAGCATTGATTTTTACTCTGACTCATGGGTAGAAGCCAGTGTGCAGACACATTAGCATTGAAAATGAGAGTATTAACAAAAGAAAGTAGACACGGAAAGAACGATTACCCTCATACTGAACTACCCGGGAAGGTGTACCAATACAAGTGTGGTCACCGTCCTCCCATCTCATGGTGATCTTGATCTGATACCACCTATACATACACATAAATGTATAAATAAAATAAAACCCCACCTATACATACACATACATAATTGGTTGGAAGAAGTGAGATTACCCTTGTTGAAAGAGGTCGAGGTTGTGAAACCTGTGTATGTAAATGGCAACTTCATGAACGGCCTCGAACATTGGGTGACGACGCCTAGTAGAGGTGTGATTGAGATTGAGTTGTTGGAGAGAATCGAGGGAAGGAACAGGGAGAAGCTTTGCATCGACCCTAGATTTGAGTGTTTTATAATGATTCAAACCAGCTATGATCCATCTGAGACGACGTAACATAACTGATTATGATTACGATTACGATCTTCCCTTGCTCCTATAATTAGCATCCCTCCTGAAACTGTTTTTTCTTCTTCCAAAAACCCTAAAATAAATATTATCGATTGATTGAAGCTTTTCCGAGCAATGCCGGCGACGGCGAAATAGAAATGTTTAATTAATTAGGGAATTGCGATAAGCAGACAGCATCAATCCAAAGTGATGAAATAGCCGGCGGCAAGACAAGACGAGATGAAGACCTTCTTCTGTTCTGCTGCTCTGCAAAATTCCGGAGGAGACTTGTGCCGTTTGACCAAACGTTTTATGGGCAATTTGCAATTTGGTCACCTAAGTTTCCACTTTTGCAATCCCCAACAACTTAATCTTGTAAACGGGCAAATTGGTTTCCTAAGTTTGTTAATTTTTTGCAATTTGCTGAAAAAACTAACTGAGTATTAATTTTTTAACGAAATCAAAAGTGTGTGCCCCGCAAATGGCTTTGTTAGGGGTAAACTAGTCATTTTCTTAGGGCATTTAACAAAACTAATGAAGTTGACTAAAAAAGATAAAAAATCAAAAAAACATCATCTTCTCCAAAATGGTTTCTCATCATAACCTTTGCCTAACTCAAATACTCTCTCCGTCCCTCTTTAACTTACAAAAATGAGTTGGGCTCATTAATTAAGGAAAAAGTGAAAAGGTGATGTGTTGTGAGTGTAGATGGTTGGGTGGGAGAGAGAAAGTGAGATGGAGAATAGTTAGTGGATAGTTGTTGTGAGTATGACAGAGTAAAGTACCTTTTCAGTCCTTGAACTTTTTAATATTTTACCTTTTAGTCCGCAAACTATTTTATTTTACCTTTTCGTCCTTGAACCTAACCATTTTAGGATTAGTTGGTCTTTCTGTCAGTCAACCCATTATATTGTCGTTAGTCAAGCTAAATTGGAATATTGGCTGTTCAATTCAACATGACGTGGAGCTGATTAGGACAATACAACGCATAAGAACCAAATGACAATATAACGCAGCACAAGAAAAAAAAAACCCCGGATCACCCACCATTTGTGGAATATACTTTTCGTCCCAAAATGAACTTTTCATATTTTTTTCATTAAATCAAATTATAATTATTTTTCAAAGTTCAGTAAAAGAAAGTAGTAAGATTATTTTAGGACAAAAAGAAACAAGAAAAATTCATTTTGGAGATGGAGGGAGTACGACCCAAGGTTGGAACTAGCACCATTTTGAAACTTTATTCACCTATATACTCATAACCATAACCAGTTAACAAACACATTGTTTAAAACAATGTCAATACAACGCAGCACAAGAAAAAAAAAACGATCACCCACTATTTGAGGAATACACTTTCCGTCCCAAATTAACTTTCCACATTTTTTTAATCATTAAATCAAACTATAATTATTTTTCAAAGTTCGGTAAAAAAAAAAAAGTAGTAAGATTATTTTAGGACGGAAGGAAACGACAAAAAAGTAGAAAAATCATTTTTGAGACAAAAGGAGTAGCACCCAAGGTTGGAACTA
Source organism: Campanula takesimana (assembly GCA_026119855.1). Classification (NCBI taxonomy): domain Eukaryota; kingdom Viridiplantae; phylum Streptophyta; class Magnoliopsida; order Asterales; family Campanulaceae; genus Campanula; species Campanula takesimana. The sequence continues at coordinate 12,994 of JAOWBW010000533.1, read as the reverse complement.
GCACCATTTTGGAAATTTTATTCACCCATAAACTCATAACCAGAGTCAACAAACACAATCTTTAAACAATGTTAAAATTTTATTCACCCATTTTGGATCATCTTCAACTGGTTCTTCTAGAATCTCAGCAGATTTGTTCCCTTTGCCATCTTCCAATGCATCCTTCCTTCTAGTCCACTTTGGTTGTTGTCATCATCACTTTTCCATTTAGTAAAATCATCGACTGATTGACATTTATGTCACTCCCCTCATCAACATACTCGTTTCCACCATTCTGAGCATCAGCCACATTCTCAGCCTCTATATTGTCCTCCCAATTTTCTATCTCATTCTCAAACGAACCAAATTTCCTCATTATCTCTTGAGCTCCAGCCTTATTAGATATATATTCTTCATCATCAGTAATATTATCTAAATCTCCCAAACTATCATCGATATCACAACGATCATCACTATGTGAGCGATTAACTAGGCTATCAAGAACATATTCATTGTCAACCCACCATCCATCATTCTCATTCTCATATGCATAAGGATCATCATTATTATTCATACTACAATAAAAACAAAACTCATTAAAATTGAAACCCACAAAACACATAACATAATCGAATTACAATTATCTACATACTCCTTTTGTCCAAAAATGATTTTCATATTTTTTTTTGCTATTACTACAAAGGAACTTTAAGCAAATTTTAAGTTGCTTAAATTGTAATATTTTAGGCTAATTAACAAGTTTTAGATTGTAATTAGTATAATTAAATCAACTTAAAACTATTTCTTAAAGTTACTTTGTAGTAATAGCGAAAAAGTATAAAGGGAAAACTCCGTTTTGGTCCATTGTACTTTAGGGTGTATTTCACTTTTACCATCAATCTTTATTTTTTTCATTTTTACCATCGTACTACAAACAATGGTGTCATTTTATACCAAATTTGGGTGTAAAATGACACCATTGTTTGTAGTACAATGGTAAATTGAAACAAATTTGGGTATAAAATATCGAATTTGGTATAAAATGACACTATTGTTTGTAGTACGATGGTAAAAATAAAAAAAAATAAAGTTTGATGGTAAAAGTGAAACAAGACCCAAAGTACGATGGACAAAAACGGAGTTCTCCCAAGTATAAATACTCACTCCGTCCCGGACTAAGGTTCTTAGTTTGACTTTACATGGAGATTAAGAAAAAGTAAATGTTGTGAGTATGAAAAGTGAAGTAAGAGAAAGTAGGGAGAGAAAGTGGGTAAAAGTTTTTGTTGTGAGAATGACAAGTGGGTTCCATTGTCCATTTTAGGTAATAAAACAACTAAGAACCTTAGTCTGGGACTGGGACAAACCAAAAAAGAAAGTAAGAATCTTAGTCTGGGATGGAGGGAGTATCATTTTGGGACGGAGAGAGTATAATACAAAGTCCACAAACCCATACCACTTACAATTAAACACATTATATTATTCAATTTATATCACCAATATAGCATTTGAAAAAGATGAGCACACTTTTTTTTTTCTTTCCAAAAGGCTAAAATTCAAAGGGGAAGACAATTGGAATGTTAATCAAAGGGGAACATGGACTAATTGAATCATTCATAATCAAACGACTAATTACATGTCAATACGCATAAAAAACTGGATTATTACTTTACTATTAAAAACCCCACAAATTTAATCCCTAAATTCGATTATGTAACAAATAACCCAAAATCAATTCCATAGTCATAACATGGATGTTAATCAAAAGGGAATGGATGGAGATATTACCCGAAAATCAAAACCCTCTTAAATCTTCAACCTACGTCGCCTTCTCACAGTGAACACAATGGGATTTTAGGGTTGAGATACGGAGTCTTTTCCTTAATCACGCGTTAACCATGTACGGGCCTTTTCCCATTCTAAATCACGTGCAACGGGAATGAATGCCTTATAGTTGACCATGTATTAGTCCTAGTCATCGCCGGGTCATGTGAAATTGCACAACCAATATGCCAACTCAGCTTGACTAACGGCAATATAAACAGTTGACTGACAGAAGGACCAACTAATCCTACAATGGACAAGTTTAAGGACTAAAAGGTAAACAAAAATAGTTTCCGACTAAAAGGTAAAATATTAAATAATTCAAGGACTGAAAAGGTACTTTGCTCGAGTATGACAATTAGGTCCCACCATTGGTACGGTACGACCGTACCAATTTCGTACAATTGGTTGGTACACGGTACGTAGACTTAATGTTAGTTGGTATACCAAGTAGCAATTATAATTTTTTTTAATAGTAATTTTTATATAAATATTAATTTTATACATAAATATTAACTTTATATATATAATTTGTAATCTCCCTAATCTGACTATATCTATTCTCAGCTCGATGAGTTGCATCTTTGTTTATGATTAGCTTTTCCACCCATTTCATACCCATAAAACAACATCTATTTGCAATGACATTTTGTATAAGGGGTTGATTCAGTAAATCTTGTAGGGTTTATATTTTTGTTGAAAGTTCCAATTATTACCTTTTTTTCTAGACTAGTCTATGTCATTGCATTGAGCTTGAAAATTGTCGTATTCCTCCAGTTTTATTAACAGACTAGTATCATGGAGGTTAACCATCTTGTGGTTTTCTTCAAGATATACTTCCTCCGTCCCAATTTCAATTGTTGAAATGTTGGTGAATCATGTTTTTCTTCTTTTTATGAATTTCTATTCCTTTTTTTGTTTGTTTAAATTTGGTAATAGAAAACTACATATATCAGATTCTTAAAGTTCATTTTAAAGCTTCATTCCTACATTTCTTTATGAACAAAGTAGGGAGGTTATTAAGTAGTACTCCCATTTTTGTTGCTGAAGGTAGCTTAGTACTCCAATTTTTTACTTGTTAAACATGAATATTGTTTCGAGAAAATTTTGGGGGAAACTAGTTTCTCCATAAGTTATAAAAAGTCATGTTTTTATAGGGTTTGGGGTTTAAGGTTTAGGGTTTAGGGTTTTAGGTTTGAGGTTTAAGGGTTAAAAACATGACTTTTTATAACTTATGGAGGAACTAGTTTCTTCCAAAACACACCCGTTTGTTTCAGTCAATGTTGAATTGAGTAGCCAAACGATTATGTTCTCGACTCGTTAATTGTGTTCATTTTTTTGTTTACCGGTCATGTTTGCATTATATACTACATTTGGTAGAAGCCAGTATCAACCGAGTACCAACCGTACCAACTAAGTTGGTATACCGACTTGGTTGGTAACGGTACATATACCAAGTTAAACTTGGTAGGTAGATGGTATAAGCAAAATACAATTGGTATATCTACCAATCCACCTCTAGATATTTTTATATCATTGTTATTTCATGAATTAAAAAACACAAATCAATTCTCAAATATATGTTTTTAAATTGCAGGTGAGTTAATCTTAGAAAATAAAGTTTTCACAATCTACAATCTAAGAAGTCAGGGATGAATAAATTGATAGAGATTTCAATTATCAAAATTTCCTTTTCAGAGACAAAGCAAAGTAAAGGGTTGTTTCGCAGACGGGCGAGGAAAATCGTAAAATTTGTCTAATAAAATTTAAAAATCAAAATCCAGATCTGAGTTTCCATTAGCAATCATATATTCTATTCATGTTGTGTGCATTAGGGAAAGCACGTCGAAACAAAATCCGTGAATGGAGTTATAGATTGGTAGGTTTGAATGAAACTTTTTACAACCGTTGCCGACTTATAGAAGTTGGGAGATGGAGATTGTGTTGGTAGTTCATGGAAAAAAGAGATGGGGCGGAGCGTAGGAATAGAGGGAGAGGAAGAGAGGGAGAGGAAGAAGGTTGAATCTTGAGGAGACTAGGGAATCAAAGTTTCTTGGCATTGGACCGCGGAATATAGAATATGCTTGTTCGGTAGTTGTCTGGGAGCACGGGAAGGGAAGAAGAAGGGTTTAATTAATCTTTAAGTTTATGATTTTAAATTCAGTGTTCTAAAAGACGCCCGTCTAGGCCGCCTAGGCGCTAGGTGTTCATGAAACACCTTAGTCCCGCCTATGATATTATAACTATTTCTGAATTCTCGGCCCCGCCTAAGTTCCGTCTAGACCCCGCCTAGACGCTAGGCGCTGCTGCGGTGCCTAGCGACCGCTCAGCACTTTTTAGAACTTTTATTTTAATAGAATTTCTATTTTTGTGCACAAGCCCATGCGAAATGACTAAAGTATCTTTTTAAATGTCATGTACGTGACACACGTTTTTTGATTTCTTTTTTGTAATACTTGAATCAGAATGTATATATTCGTTTCTTAAATTTTCTGATGTTGCCAAAAACGTACCGGATCAGCCTTTTGTCTAACGGTTCAGATAAATCCAACAAAGAGAACTCCTCATACGGATCTACACACACGAAACAATAAAAATGAACTAGCCGGGGCTTCACCGACGAAGACCCTCCGGCGTGAGAGTAAGAATATGTTTTGTATGTGATAAAACAATGAAAAATTAATTGACTAGAGTGAAATCCAAGAATTTCATTACCCGTTAATGGTATTGAGTACCTGTTTATATAGGTGTAAGTGAATGAGTCCTGACTTGTCAAGAAAGCCAAGGAGCCCGCATTGATGTAAAACTCATATTCTTGGGAGATAGAATCCTGGTGAAGATTATCGTTATCCCAGTTATCTTGTAGTAAATGTAGCGACCCCAAAACCCGTCCCTATTTATTTTATATTTTTGGGGATTTTTATTTGACTTATATGTGCATTTTATGTGTTGCATCATATTTTATGATTTGCATATCATACTTGATGATTTGTGTTATTTACTTAGTTAGTAAAAATAATGATTAAAGGAGTTAAATGATCAAGTTGAAACTTTAGGGTCCTAGTTGAAACTATAAGTTTAGGGGCTAAAGTGTTAACTTAGAATCTTGGGTGACCAATTTGTAAAAAATGGGTAAAAACCCTTTGATAAGCCATTTGCTTTCTTTCTTTCCTTCACTGTGTAAAAGTTCTGCAACTTTCCTCGTTCCTTCGTAGGGTTAGGAGAAAAAGGTAAGTTCGACCCATTTCGATTTAATTCTTTTTATTTACTTACCCGTTTTAAAAATTAATTATATAAAAATGATCAGGGCGTCGAGTAGGTCATTCCTAGCCGAACAAAACTTATTTCAGCGATACTTTTTCTGGAACTAGGTAAGTTACTAATTCCCCTTTAAATGTTAAAATAGTCATATATGCTATATATGATACTCCTACTTGTTAATTTTGTGTTTTGGGTAATATTTGCTATACTTGTAATTTTGGGACAACGGGAGTATATGAACTTGGTATAGCTGGTGTTGTAATGGTTTAGAAACCATGTTGAAAGTGATAATGAAAATTGTTATTGTAAGTTGCTTAAGTTGTGTTATATATGTTGTACTTGTGGGAAGGAAGGAGTAAAAATTTAACTAAGGAAGAATCTGGGATTTGGCCCAAATTTGGAGGAGGCGCGCGCACCATATATAATGAGGCGCACGCATCCATTGTCACCAACTTAGGCAAGAATTGACTGGAGAAGGGAGGCGTGCGCATCCCTTTGGATGAGGCGCGCGCACCCTTAAGTGAATCAACAATAGTGAAGTTCTGGTCCTAGGAGGCGCGCGCATCCTATGGGGTGAGGCGTGCGCATCCCCCCTGTTTCCAAAGTTTGATAGTTTTGATCAAGTTGGGTATAAGAGGGCAAATGTTTGTGTGATCCTTAAGGTTGTTTATGACTTAAATGTGTATGTGTATGACTTTTATGTCGTTGACAAACAAGATTGGGTTGTGATTAAATGTCCTTTTTATGGACTCTTTATAAGGAATCTTTGTGTGCATCTTGTGATGTATTTGGCATAGTTCCTTCTTGGATTAAATGCCCCGGGTTTTGTTTAGCAAGTATTCATTACTGTGCTTCTTGTTAAAAGTCCAGCTGGTCTTGTTGTGGAGTCAGCCAATGGAAAGATTATAGTGGTACAGGTAAGTCCACTATAAGGTTTTCCATTGGAGCTTGTGAGTCAGGCGGTGGGAGAATTATAGTGGCACACAAGCCAAGTTCACTATAAGGTGTCCACTGTGCCTTCTAGTTTCCCCAATCTAGATTGGCCTTGGATGGGATGAATTGCTCCCTTTGGTGAGTATTTGGGTTATGACTTTGTGTCATATTTCCCTCTCTGGTTACTTGGTTCTATTGGTTATGGTTTGGTTTTCGGGATCCCGACGGCTTCAGCTATTTATGCTGCTCAGATGGTTTTCTCTGATGGGTTTCTCAGTTGGTATTCTCATCAGTTATGGTTATTGGTTAAACCTTGGCTTTGGTATCCACCGGAGTGTGGGCAATGTGATAAAAGTGATATATGAGTTGATGTTATGTGATATATGCTATATGATTACTGTTGATATTGTTCCTTTATGATCATCATATCAGCATGTAACGTAGTTGCATTTTAGTAGCTTACTGAGATTTATTCTCACCCTTATTTGTTTACTGTTTTAGATAAAGGCGGGTCCAGGGGATAGGACACTTGGCACGGGAGGATGTTCGTTTGGTAAGAGTGGGACTTATTTTGTTGAAGGTTACATTATGTAAATGTAAACCCTTTGGGTAGAGTACCCGTACTTCTTATGGTTCCATCTATTTTGGTAAAGGTTGATGTATGTACATTTGTTTAAAAGTTTGTAAGCCTTCGGGCTAAGTACTTTCGTCGTGAAAGTGTTTGTAAAAGTTTGTTTCAAGTTAAGTGAAGTCTTTGAACTTCAAGTGTGTTTTTGTGCCACTTTCTAAAAGGACATTTCGAAAAAAAATTCTAAAAGGTTTCATAACGTCTTCCGTTCGTGTCCCGAGCGTGGGGCCAAGTAGGACCACGGGTACGGGGCGCGACAGTTGGTATCAGAGCTAGGTTGTAGATGGTCTAGAATGACTAAATGACCTAGGAGGGTAGTAGAGTATAGAGTGAGTAACGTTAAGTGTTTGATGCAGGTATTCATTAAAAATGGGTGAAACTGACGGAGATCAGGCCGGCTCTTCGGGGCAAGGGGACGCCAGAGAAGAGGCTCGAATTATGTTTCAGGGAATGTTTGAAGCAGCGATGAAAACTATAAATGATCAGAGGCAAGAAAGGGAACAGGTACCACCAAGATATGGCCTAGAACAGTTTCTGAAAATGAAGCCTATGGAGTATGAAGGAGAGCCCAATGTATCTAAAACTGAAAGGTGGATTGAATTGATGGAAAAGATCTTTGATGCTTTGAGATGTTCGGAGGAAGATCAAGTCAGGTTTGCTACCTATAAACTGAATGGAGCGGCTGAGCATTGGTGGAAAGCTTTGAAAACTAAATGGGATGAGACTCATGTACCTTATACTTGGGAGAATTTTCTGGGAAAGTTCAAAGAACACTTCATTCCTCGAGTAGATCAAGACAGGAAGGAGATGGAATTTCTTAACTTGGAGCAAGGTTCCATGTCAATTGCTCAATATTCAGCTAAATTTTCAGAGTTGTCCAGGTATTGTACTCACCTAGTGGCAACCGAGGAGAGGAAGGCTACGAGGTTTGTGAAAGGTTTGAAAACTGTGATTAGAACTCAGCTAGTATCCCATAAGTTGCAAGATTTTCAGGATGCAGTGGATCGAGCTTACCAGGTGGAGCATGACATTGAGGAACATAAAAGGAAAATGGAATTGTTAGGCGCTGGGAAGCAAGTTAGGCAACCACAACGTGGTGATAATCGAGGAAATCAAGGTGGATCTTCACAATTCAAAGGGTCTTCTCAAAGACGGTCAGGTAATAGAAATCAAAGTAACACTTCAGGGAGTCAAAGCAGAGGAGTTTGTAATTATTGTCAGAAAGAAGGACATTCAGAAGAGAGATGTTGGAAGAAGCAGGGCAAGTGTTTGAACTGTGGTCAGTTAGGACATTTCAGAGGGATTACCCTAAGTATAGGATGCAAGCATCGGGAAGTGTGGTTGGGTCCTCTCAGGGTCAGAAGAGGGATTCCTCAGGCAAGCCTAAGGTTCAGGGTCGTGTTTTTGCTATTTCTCAGCAACAGGCTTCGGAGTCCTCTAATGTGATAGGAGGTATCATTTCTGTGTCTAGTTTGAGGGCACGTACACTTATAGACCCTGGCTCATCGCATTCTTATGTGTCTGTGCATTTTGCTTCTAGATTGCATATGTCTTCTGAATCTCTGCCTTATGTGTTAGAGGTGTCAACTCCTATAGGGGAGTGTTTGATGACTAATGAGGTGTTGCATTCTTGTGATGTGCATATACGTGAGCATGTTTTACCTGCTGATTTAGTTATCTTACCATTACAAGATTTTGATGTTATCTTGGGTATGGATTGGTTGGGTAAATATCATGCGTCTGTTGATTGTGCTAATAAAGTGGTCACATTTTCTATCCCAAATGTTCCTAAATTTTCTTTGAAACTGTTCCCTGGGGTAGAGAGATTCGAATTATTTTCTTATATGAAGGCTAGAAAGTTGTTGAACCGGGGTTGTGCGGGGTATTTGGCTAGTGTTCTTGATACTACTAAAAGGGTTCCTGATATTGAGGATGTGCCTATTGTTAAAGAATTTTCAGATGTATTTTCTTCTGAGTATGCTATGCCTCCTGACCGGGAAATAGAGTTCTGTATTGACTTACTTCCAGGTACGGCTCCTATATCTGAGGCACCTTACAGAATGGCCCCCGCTGAATTGAAAGAGTTGAAGGTTCAGTTGCAAGAGTTACTTGATCGAGGATTCATTCGTCCTAGTGTATCCCCGTGGGGAGCTCCAGTATTGTTTGTTAAAAAGAAAGATGGGTCCTTGAGGCTGTGTATTGACTACAAAAAGCTGAATCAGGTAACTATAAAGAATAAATATCCGCTTCCTCATATTGATGATTTATTTGATCAACTTCAAGGGTCAGTTGTCTTTTCAAAACTTGACTTGAGGAGTGGGTACCATCAGTTGAAAATCCGTTCTGAAGACATTTCTAAAATGCTTTTCGTAGTAGATATGGCCATTATGAGTTTCTTGTTATGCCTTTCGGGTTGACTAATGCTCTGGCTGTTTTATGGATATGATGAACAGAGTCTTTAAACCTTATCTTGATACCTTCGTGGTTGTATTTATTGATGATATTCTGGTTTATTCCAAGTCCCGGGAGGAGCATGAACAGCATTTACGAATGGTTTTATCTATTCTTCGTGAGAAGCAGTTGTTTGCTAAATTCAGTAAATGTGCTTTTGGCTCAATGAAGTATCTTTTCTTGGGCATGTGATTTCTAATAAAGGTATATCAGTTGATCCATCTAAAGTTGAGGCTATTGTGAATTGGAGGAGGCCAGAATCAGTTACAGAAATTCAAAGTTTCTTGGGGTTAGCTGGGTACTACAGAAGGTTTATTGAGGGGTTTTCTAAGATTGCAACTCCCTTGACTCAGTTGACTCGAAAGAATATTCCTTATGTGTGGGATGAAAAGTGTCAAGCTAGTTTTGAAGAATTGAAGAAAAGATTGACTACAGCTCCTATTCTCGCCCTACCTAATGGTAATGATGATTTGGTAATCTATAGTGATGCTTCTAAAGAAGGCCTCGGGTGTGTATTAATGCAGAATGAAAGGGTGATTGCATATGCTTCGAGGAAGTTGACTCCGAGTGAGCAGAATTATCCTACCCATGATATGGAGCTTGCAGCTATTGTCTTTGCATTGCACAAGTGGAAACATTATCTTTACGGAGCAAAGTTTGAGATTTTCACAAATCATTAGAGTTTAAAGTATCTTTTCTCCCAAAAAGAGTTGAATAATAGGCAACGAAGATGGATGGAGCTATTGAAGGATTATGATTGTACAATTTCTTATCATCCGGGCAAAGCAAATGTGGTAGCTGATGCTATTAGCCGGAAGACTTATGTAGCTTCATTGATGGTGCGGGAATGGAAGATGTTGGAGGATGCTCGAGATTGGAGTCCTTATGAATCAAAGCATGGAGCTATTTTTGCGAACATTCGAGTATTTCCAACTTTAGTTCAACAAATAAAGGAAGCTCAGAAGGATGACCCGGAATTGGTAAAGATTATGGATAAAATCAAAGATGGTAAATTTGAGGATTTCTCACTCAGTTCTGAAGGGGTATTAACTTTCAGGGGTCGTTTGTGTGTACCTAATGTTGATGGGATTAAACGCCAAGTTCTTGATGAAGGCCATAAATCAAGGTATACTATTCATCCCGGGAGTACTAAAATGTATCAGAATTTGAAGCAACACTTTTGGTGGAATAATATGAAGAGAGAGATAGCGGATTATGTATCCAAGTGCTTAACATGTCAACAAGTTAAAGCTGAACATCAAAGGCCTGCAGGATTGCTTCAACCGTTAGAGATTCCGGAATGGAAGTGGGAACATGTTACTATGGATTTTGTGACAGGGTTACCTCGTACTCGAAGAAGGTTTGATGCGGTTTGGGTGATTGTTGATAGATTGACAAAGTCGTCTCATTTTCTACCTATTGAGATCGGTTATTCTATGGAGAAGCTTGCAACTTTGTACATTAATGAGATCGTGAGGTTACATGGAGTTCCAGTGAGCATTGTATCTGATCGTGATCCTAGATTCACATCTCGGTTTTGGCAAGCGTTTCAGAAGGCTTTGGGTTCAGAGTTGAGATTTAGTACAGCTTTTCATCCTCAAAACAGATGGCCAGTCCGAGAGAAACTATCCAGATTCTTGAGGATATGTTGAGGGCTTGCTCAGTTGATTTTTCAGATTCGTGGGATATTCATTTGCCTCTCGTAGAGTTTGCTTATAATAACAGTTTTCAGTCCAGTATTGGGATGGCTCCTTATGAAGCTTTGTATGGAAGGAAATGTCGGTCTCCTATCTGTTGGGATAAAGTGGGAGAAGCCAAGATTTGGGGTGTTCAGATGGTTAATGATTCAGTTGAGAAGGTTAAACTTATTCGAGATCGTTTGAGTACTGCCCAGAGTAGACAGAAAAGCTACGCTGATCATCGGAGGCGAGACCTTGAGTTCGAAAAAGGTGACTTTGTGTTTTTGAAGGTTTCCCCTAAGGTTGGTATTCGAAGATATGGGAAGAAAGGCAAGCTTGCTCCGAGGTATATTGGTCCATTTGAGATTCTTGGAAGAGTGGGGGATCGGGCTTATCGTCTTGCTTTACCTCCTTCTCTTGATAAGATCCATAATGTGTTTCATATTTCTATGCTTTGGAAGTATGTGTATGATTCTTCTCATGTTTTATCTGAGGTTCCCGAGGATATTGAGCCAAGTATGTCTTATGAGGAACATCCGGTCCAAGTTATTGATTCGAAGGTGCAAGAATTGAGAAACAAAAGTATTCCTCTTGTTCGAGTTGTGTGGAGGAATCACAATGTGGAGGAATCGACTTGGGAACTTCGGGAGGAGATCGAGAGGAAGAACCCTTGGTTGTTTGAGGGCCTCGGTAAGTAACCCTAAAATTCGGGACGAATTTTCTTTAAGGGGGAGTGATTGTAGCGACCCCAAAACCCGTCCCTATTTATTTTATATTTTTGGGGATTTTTATTTGACTTATATGTGCATTTTATGTGTTGCATCATATTTTATGATTTGCATATCACACTTGATGATTTGTGTTATTTACTTAGTTAGTAAAAATAATGATTAAAGGAGTTAAATGATCAAGTTGAAACTTTAGGGTCCTAGTTGAAACTATAAGTTTAGGGGCTAAAGTGTTAACTTAGAATCTTGGGTGACCAATTTGTAAAAAATGGGTAAAAACCCTTTGATAAGCCATTTGCTTTCTTTCTTTCCTTCACTGTGTAAAACTTCTGCAACTTTCCTCGTTCCTTCGTAGGGTTAGGAGAAAAAGGTAAGTTCGACCCATTTCGATTTAATTCTTTTTATTTACTTACCCGTTTTAAAAACTAATTATATAAAAATGATCAGGGCGTCGAGTAGGTCATTCCTAGCCGAACAAAACTTATTTCAGCGATACTTTTTCTGGAACTAGGTAAGTTACTAATTCCCCTTTAAATGTTAAAATAGTCATATATGCTATATATGATACTCCTACTTGTTAATTTGTGTTTTGGGTAATATTTGCTATACTTGTAATTTTGGGACAACGGGAGTATATGAACTTGGTATAGCTGGTGTTGTAATGGTTAGAAACCATGTTGAAAGTGCTAATGAAAATTGTTATTGTAAGTGCTTAAGTTGTGTTATATATGTTGTACTTGTGGGACGGAAGGAGTAAAAATTTAACTAAGGAAGAATCTGGGATTTGGCCCAAATTTGGAGGAGGCGCGCGCACCATATATAATGAGGCGCACGCATCCATTGTCACCAACTTAGGCAAGAATTGACTGGAGAAGGGAGGCGTGCGCATCCCTTTGGATGAGGCGCGCGCACCCTTAAGTGAATCAACAATAGTGAAGTTCTGGTCCTAGGAGGCGCGCGCATCCTATGGGGTGAGGCGTGCGCATCCCCCTGTTTCAAAGTTTGATAGTTTTGATCAAGTTGGGTATAAGAGGGCAAATGTTTGTGTGATCCTTAAGGTTGTTTATGACTTAAATGTGTATGTGTATGACTTTTATGTCGTTGACAAACAAGATTGGGTTTGTGATTAAATGTCCTTTTTATGGACTCTTTATAAGGAATCTTTGTGTGCATCTTGTGATGTATTTGGCATAGTCCTTCTTGGATTAAATGCCCCGGGTTTTGTTTAGCAAGTATTCATTACTGTGCTTCTTGTTAAAAGTCCAGCTGGTCTTGTTGTGGAGTCAGCCAATGGAAAGATTATAGTGGTACAGGTAAGTCCACTATAAGGTTTTTCCATTGGAGCTTGTGAGTCAGGCGGTGGGAGAATTATAGTGGCACACAAGCCAAGTTCACTATAAGTGTCCACATGTGCCTTCTAGTTTCCCCAATCTAGATTGGCCTTGGATGGGATGAATTGCTCCCTTTGGTGAGTATTTGGGTTATGACTTTGTGTCATATTTCCCTCTCTGGTT